>CM022760.1:15106974-15574474 GCA_012411365.1 Ameiurus melas
TCTTCGGTTGCATTTAGACTTGAAGCCAAACTAATTTTGGAGCTGCAGATGTGGAGTTGTTTGTAAGGATTACCCTGCCTCCAATTATGCATCTGACTTGCCAATAACCCAGTGAGCCATTATAATACGTTTAGGGAGCTGAAGACATTTACAATGGTAATGTATGTTGATGATGGAGCATGGAGCACACTGAAAAGATAATATTAAAACCTAAAGGATAATGATGCCATTTATCTGCAATGCCAATATAATATTTTTCTCCCCACATTTTGGATTGACCTACTGCGTCTAACAATAAGATTTTTGCTTGAACTGCACTTCAGCATATTACAGAACTGCTAATGCTTCAATCAGTATCACTTATCAGCCTACTCCAACACTCTGACACAAGAATTTAGAGTAAGGTGAATAGTGTTATGTGGCTAATGGTGGATTTTATCACTTTCCATCTATTTATTCTCCTTCATTGTTATTAATGCTATCAGTGATCCTTAGAATAGACAAAGTAGCTAGATAAATCCTTTCCTTTTAAATCCTTTCAGATATTGTGACATTAATTATAAACATTTGCTAATTAATTGGTAGCATTTTGCATGTTGGCAGACAGCCATCAATATTCTTTATATAGCACATCATGGAATTAATTAGGCTGATATCTTGCTGGATTTGTCAAATTAATGGATTGACAACAAGAATCAATAAATATGAGCAATGTTTCCCGAAGACTTAAACTATAAAAATATTTTATGGCATGTCCAAAGAGAAATGTACCAAGGCATACATTTCATGACTAAAAATATCAGCACACTGTCAATTAAAATTCACAAGCACGATCTATAAAACTCCCACTACACTAGTTAAATACTTGGTGCTGCTCTTATTTTATTGGCATGCCCTTCTCATCTCTGCCACTTTTCATTTTTGAATGTTATTTTGGCTGCAGGATTTAATTCTGTAAGACAGCTTATTTCTTGTTGGACACAGTGCATAGAAAATCAGTGTTATGAAATTCATGAAAAATGTTTTTAAAGTTAGGAAAAAATGGGCCTCAATTATCATTTTATGTTTTCTAAGCCATATTGAACAAAAAAGTTCCAGCAGATTTACAAAAGTTTTGGTAATGCTGCTTTTCTTTGTACTCAACTGTGTATTTTGATAGGTGCCAAACATCCATAAATAACAAAGCATGTTCACAGGACAGCTGATTTACATTTAATGATGCCCAAAAAATTCATAAAAGGCAAAGCTGAATATGACAAAATGACAATTAAATGGTGCCAAATATACTGTTGAAGCATGTCAGTCGAGGTTCACATTAGTGAGCCTCCTTATTTTTTAGATAATTTTAATAAAGATAAAATGAACAAAGATAATTTTCCTGAAAAGTTAATGATATTTTCTGGGATGAATACGTTTGTATCAGAAACCTCTCAGAGATGCACCCCAGCTATTCAACATATTTCATACTTTCTACAGCTAGCACGTTATACCACACAAAAGACCATTCTGTGTGTGCTAGTAATGGACTTTAGAAATTATTGGGTATCAATTACAAATACCAAGGCTGACATAAAAAAAAACATTGAAAATGGCTTACAGACCACATAGTTTTGTATTAACCAGGATTTTGACGGCAAGCAATCTGGACTTTTGATATGTAAAGTTAAGCATCATACATAAATCTGAAGAAACTGGAAAATTTGAGGGAAGGCATAAAGGGACAAAAAGAAATTAAGTCAAATGCTTGCTCAGCTTCTGGCATAGAAAGCTTCAAAATCAATTCTTTGATACTATGAAGTTTATGAAGATAGTCGTAGAGGAGGTTGATACAGCTAAGAATTTCCTTCTAGTAAGGTAACACTTCAGAGTTTATAAAATGGTAAATGGTCTGCACATATATAGCATGTTTCTAACCTTAGCAGCACTTTACACTGTTTCTCATGCAACCGTTCAGACACACACTCACACACCAATGGCTGTAGAGCTGCCATGCAAGGCGCTAGCTTGCCAGTGGGAGCAACTTGGGGGTTCAGTCTCTTGCCGAAGGACAATTTGGCATGTGGAGACATGTGGGCCAGGAATCGAACCGCCAACCGTATGATTAGTGGACAACCTGCTCTACCACCTGAGCTGCAGCTGCCCTGTAAGTTTTGCCAAATAGCTTAAAGCATGGTCCTAGATGTAAGTAACCCAAATATAACATTTTTAATCTATAATAATCACAAATATATCATAATATCAAAAGAAGAAGTGTTGAGAATCAGAGTGACGCTTGACTGCTGTGTCTGTACAGTAGGTGGCTCTATCTTTGATAAATTATCTGTTTTTAATGTGATAACAATTCAGACATGCTCTGAACTACTTCCTTTGTAACATTCTGTGATCGGTAGTCCTATGCATATTTTTTTTGTACCTTTTGTGCTGTATAGCAATCTTGCTATCTATCTTTCAAAGACTATAGAATACATGAGATAACTATTTGACCTGGTCTCTTTAAAGGCATACATGGAGAAAATGTAGTATTGATTCAACCAATACACTGCTGTCACCTTGGCCATAACTCAAAAGTAATTTAAATCTTTAAATTTAAAGCTGTTCCCCAGATCCCCAGGGAACATATCTTTCTGCATGGAGTGAGTGTATCAGCTTTCCCAAAGTATTCCAACATGTTCCATTCCATATACTGAAGTGTTTCACACTTTCAAACACCCATGTGCTCATAATGGGACTTATTATTTCTGCATCTCATTACATTCCCCCAGTTCCCCAGGCATCACAATGCAGTGCACTAATTGTTGCTGTTATAAGAAGGGCAAAGGATTTGATGTGCGAATTCCAGCACCTGTCTGCTTCCCCACAATGCACCCAGGCAAACAGATGCTGTCTAAAGGGATAGGAGTTTGATCCAATGCAAATTAAACAACAACAATTTCCTATCCAGTCGAGCTGTAAATGTGAGTGCTTATTATCTGAGAAAGTGAATGGCAAATTGCATGTGTGTTTTTATTTTGTACAACACACACACACACACACAGCGTTTAAATCTCACCATTGAGTCTTACTGCTCTCATGCTTTTCCTTTCTCTGCCTCCTCTTTTCCAGTCTGTATGTTTCAAGAGTTCTCTTCTACTATTGTATTGAGTTTGCATGATAATAACTTGATTATTTCCTACTTTTAGTACTTTATGCCTGTTGTATGTCCTCAGACTACCTTCCTTTGTGTTAATTCCTGTGCACAAACTAAGAAGGACGTATTACTGATGAGAGTACCCTGAACATTTGGCCAAAACGCCTGCCCCCAATGCATTTATTTTCTTACACTTCTGGACTTTTTTTTTTTTTTTCAATTCATTGTTAAGAAATATATGGAAATAGGAATAAAAAAATGTTGTGAATATGAGCCTGCAAGTACTGACGTGCTTATTCCCTGTACTCCGTAAGACCCAGCAGATGAGGAAACATTAAATAGAGCACTCTAGTGCTATTCCCTCATTAATGAATCTTTTTATACCATCGATTACTATTGTTAGCCTAATGGAATTTTTAATTACTATCACTTGACATTTCCACTACAAGTTAATGAAAATAATGCCATTTTCTGTTTGAAGCACCTATTTCCTTTAAATATCTACAATTGTTCAAATCCAAAGTGGAGACAATTGCAGGATTATTCCTTCTGTATTACCATCTAATTGGCCACACAGACAGACTATGTTAATAAAATGCTCATAATATCAATATAACTAAAATGGTTTAAATAGTGAAATGAATAGTTATACAGCAGAACCATACTTTAAAGTAAATGTACATACAATCAGCTAGAACTGAGTTTCTATTATTCCAACATATGATCAATATCATAGTATATTAATGTCTTTCAACAATCCTTGTGTTTGGATATTTGCACTGTAAGTAGTCTAGTTGAATTACTGACATAACTCAGAATATGTAATATCAGAAGCACAAGGTATCAATGTCTTATGTTTAAAACAAATAGAGGTAAGGGAGGTGGTGTAATAAGTGAATAACTCTGAGCGAACATTTTATCCTTTTGGCTAAAAAACATCTATTCAAGAACAAAAGGGAAAGAAATCTCAAGCACAGACAGAATGAGGACACATGAACTTACCATTCAGATAAC
Source organism: Ameiurus melas (assembly GCA_012411365.1). Classification (NCBI taxonomy): domain Eukaryota; kingdom Metazoa; phylum Chordata; class Actinopteri; order Siluriformes; family Ictaluridae; genus Ameiurus; species Ameiurus melas. The sequence continues at coordinate 15,111,116 of CM022760.1, forward strand.
TCAGAATGAGTCTTATTATCAAAGTCGAAAGAAAAAAAAAAAAAAAAATATATATATATATATATATATATATATATATATATATATATATATATATATATATATATATATAGTATATTTTAATTTAATTGTGCCTGCAATACTCGAACTGAGCTATGTGCAAAATTTGTTTAAAAATCACATTCTGAAACTGAATATAAGATGTTTTATTCCCTAAACAACATTGTGTTTTCATTAATTGACTTTCTCATGACTATACCTACTGTATGTCTCTGATAGACTGACATAGACACATTTACCACTTTAGAAAATGTCCAATGAACACAAAGAATAGACACATCCACTGAAACTATAATGATCAGTTATCTCAGTAACTTTATCTATATTTCTGCTCTTAGCTGCACACAGATCTGGACAAAGGAAACAGTGAGGTGAAATACACTCTCTCAGGAGAGGGGGCCGGAACTACCTTCACCATTGATCAGACAACTGGAGACATCCATGCCTTACGCAGCCTGGACAGGGAGGAAAAGCCTTATTACACACTTCGAGCACAGGCTGTGGACATCAACACCAACCGGCCCCTGGAGCCCGAGTCTGAGTTCATCATTAAGGTTCAGGATATCAATGACAATGAGCCAAAGTTTCTGGAGGGCCCTTTTACAGCTAGCGTCCCTGAGATGTCGCCTGTGGGTAAGGACATTTTAATACTAGTTTGACTTTGCAAATATGTTCATTAAGAAAGATTCAGAAGAACATGTGATTATATTAGATTCTTGGAGGATTGTATACAAAATGTCATTCTTTCATATTCCAAGATAAGCAAGGAGGCTGGAATAGTAAATTATTTTTTTTTGTATTCTTGGATTTTCATTGTGAAGGTCAAATTCTCATACTACATAATAACATAGGTGTTTCGTCATAAAATAGTGCTGTCAGATAGCTGAGGCCATCTGAGCCCTTAGAGTCAGCCTCTGAGAAGCTTCTGACTCTAGGTGTAATAAACATTTAAACTTAATCTCCAGCTTCTGAAAAAGTTGCCTCTTCTTTACCTAGAATCAGGAGAGTCTACAGGGTAGTACTCTATTTTTCTAGAATTAAAATGTTTTCATACTAACATACTAATGTATTAGCTTGGGGAAAACGTGGGGATTATGCATGTAACCCTCTTCCCTGAGAAGGAAACGAGACATTGCATTTAGCATAACAGTATGGGAACACCTTGCGCGCGTGACCGGTATCTGAAGCTTGTGTAAAATCATGCCTCTAATTATAGGCCTGCCATGATATATATGGCACCTGTGAACCACGCCACCAGTCTCTATTATTTGAAGCGAAGACACAATTCACAGGCCTGCCCTGGTATGACAGTGCTATGCAACGTCTCGTTCCCTTCTCAGGGAACAGGGTTACCCCCGACGTTCCCTTTAAAAGGGAACTTCGACGTTGCATTTTGCATAACAGTATGGGAACGGGAATACCCACTCCGTCATACAGAGGGTATGGCCTGTTCAAAAATACCCAAGCCCGAGGGTCACTGCAGGACACTCGAGCCCGGGGTGGAATGAATATCCAGGCTGTAATAACGAATAAATGTATGTGGCATAGACCACCCTGCAGCCGCACACACATCCTGCAAGGATACCCCTTTGGACAAAGCCTTTGAGGAGGTGACCGCCCTAGTGGAATGAACACTTATGCCCAGAGGTGTGGCGAAACCGCGTGTCGTAAGCCCTAGAGATTGCTTCCACTATCCAAGTAAGATGCGCTGCTTTGACACAGCATCACCTTTCCTGTTGCTGAAAAGCAGACCAGTAGCTGTTCCAACTTACGCCACTGGCCGGAGCGGTGGACGTAAGTACAGAGAACCTTTACTGGACAAAGCAGGTGCATCCTCTCTTGTTCTGGTGTGAGGAACAAAGGAGGGCAGAAAGCCTGTAACACCACAGGGTGGGCAGCTGATGTAGGCACTTTAGGAATATAATCCAGCTTCGGATACAGGAAGGCCTTGGCTAATCCAGGGGTAAAATTAAGGCAGGAAGGGGCAACAGAGAGAGCTTGTAGAGCTCCCACTCGCTTGAGAGCTGTCAGGGCCAGTAAAAGAGCTGATTTTAGAGTCAGAAGCTTCTCAGAGGCTGACTCTAAGGGCTCAGATGGCCTCAGCCATCTGACAGCACGCATGAACCTCAAAGTTAGGGGATGTTGCCCCACAGAGGCTCCATCAACATGGCTGGCCGAAACAGCGGCCAAGTAACCCTGATTGTAGAAGGAGCTCACCCTGCTGAGACACATTCTTGTAAGACTTTAACTGGGACTGTAGCTATTGCGCAGTTTACTGGGTCTACAGTGGATCCCTGTGGACGGGAATCTCCCAAGGAGTGCATTCTTGCAGGGATATTATCTCTCAGAACCATATTCGAGCTGGCCAAAAAGGTGCTACTCACAGACTGTCTTGGCGAACTCTCGGTAGAGCTTGTGGGAGCAGGCAATGGGGATATCATACAGATGTGACCTCCACCACATGTGCACCATGATGTCCAGCCCTAATTGTGCGGGAGGAGTGTAAGTGAACCACAGCGGGCCATGTGCTGTCTCCTCAGAGGCGAACACACGCCATTCCGCTTGGCCGAACCTCACTGTATGGACTCCACCCCAATAGTCTCCCAAGATCCAGCTTTATCTTTATCTTATGATTGACACTACGCATGTTGGGGATAGAAACGCCCTCATTGTAGTAGAATCCTATAACCCTTTAAAAGTTGTCCACTGCACCGGGGAAAGCATACTTTTCTGAGATTCAACCTGAGCCCTAAGCTCTTCATGTGGGTTTGAACAAAATCTCAATGTTGTACCATTGTTGTACCAGTTCCCTGGATTGTGCTAGAATTAACCAGTCATCCAGGTAGTTTGGTACACAGATGCACTGGAGCCACAATGGAGCCAGAGTGACATCCATACACTTTGTGAAGGTGCAAGGGGATAAAGCTAGCGATATTCCTATGTGGAAATATGCACCTTTTAGATCTATTGCCACAAACCAGTTCTCGAACTGAATCTGTGGCATGATAATTTTGAGCGTCAGCCTTTTGAACCTGTATGTCCGAAGAGTACGGTTCAGATGACGCAGATCTAAAATTGGCCGCATACTCCCACTTTTTTACAGAACAAGAATGTTCTATGGCCCCATTATCCAAAAGGGAATTATTTCCTGCGCTACCATCTGGCTCTGGTCTGTGCTGACTGCTGTGGTGAGCACACCTGTGATTGGGGGGGTTTGGGGGGTTGAGCTATAAACTGGACCTGGTAACCCTTTCTACAGTAGACAGAACCCATGGAGACACATTTGGCAGTAGTTTGCACTGTGCCCGATGGTCTTTTAGTGACGTTAACTATTACACATTCTATTGGAGGGAAAGCATCAGATTTTCGTTGCCCTGTGACAGCTCGCTGACCAGAGAATGCTGAAAACTTGGGAACCGCCTTGGCTAGGGGAGGCCCTATAGTAGCACTGGGGGCTACCTGCCCTAACAACCTCATGTCCCCTGATACATCCCTCCACTGCCCCTCAGGACCGCTATTCTCAGATCAGGCCTAGTAGCAGACTGCGACAGTGGCTGCCCGGATCCCCTGGCTGTCTGCGGGGGTTGGCGGGCTGCCATACTCGCCTTCTGGATCTCCCTCACACTACTGCTGGTGAGCTCGAGACAACATGGAAGGAAGTGGCTTTTTTGAATGCTGCCATATGTCGAGCTCACTCAGCAGGTCTGTTTGGTAGACCTGCAACCCTGTCATTGTCTGCAGTGACCCACAAGCAAGACTACTACTCCATAGACCTACCCACCAATGCCATAGTGCCCTTATACAGTGGTTTGGATGCAAGCGGGCCCCTGTAATTACCTGCCGTCGATGGAGAGAGGTAGCTCGCAAGCGCCTCCTCCACCTTCAGCATAGCTAAATAGCCATGCCGTTAATTCCCACAATGGTCGAATAATCCAACATCGTGGGGTTATGAAAATGGCTTATGAGAGACAAAATAACAACAAAAAAATCCAGAAAAACACGTCAAAAATTTGTTAATTACTTAGTAATTACTTTTTTTTTTTTTAAGTTTAATTTTTATTGAACAATTCTACAGCCAGGGCATTAAAAATTAAAAGTAATTACTAAGTTATTACCAAGTACTGAGTCATGTTTTGCAGAGGGGTCAAATACTTATTTCCCTCATTAAAATGCAAATCAATTTATAACATTTTTGACATGCGTTTTTCTGGATTTTTTTTGTTGTTATTCTGTCTCTCACTGTTCAAATAAACCTACCATTAAAATTATAGACGGATCATTTCTTTGTTAGTGGGCAAACGTACAAAATCAGCAGGGGATCAAATACTTTTTTCCATCACTGTACAGGGGCTAGTGTGACATAGACTTGTCACCTTGAATATGATGTTTAATATGAATTTATACAAACCACACAATTACACTAATCTTTTGATTCAGACAGGATTTTTCACTAAAGCCCACAGTGACTTGAAACTGCTTCAAGGGGGATTTGAAATTGCTATTTCACCAAGTGTCTGTAATTACAATTTTCAAGAAATATCAGAAATAATGCAAACAACTATGTCAAAATTAATAAAGCAGGCAGTAGTTACTGATGTATTACCTTAAAACAATCCTTTCAGGCCTTTTTGAACACACTGTAAAGTGTAACACAAAGGTTGTAAACCAGCAGTGGTTGTTTTTAGTCCTCTCTCTCTCTTTCATTCTATGACATGATTTAGTGTATGCAATCTCTTGCAGCTAGCTTGTGAATCAGGCATTTATGGAGTGTAATTAAGTTTGGGATTATTCTGCTTGACTGCCCTTGGTTAAAGGGAGTGACAGCATGGTACACTATCACTCTTAAAGGCAGGTCCTGTCCTGGTGTTATTGGCAAACAGCCATCTTTACACTAACTTTAATTAAAGTTAGCAGGTATTCTATCATTTGAGAGAGTTATGGATATGAGAGTGCAAGGAAACAAATAAGGAAGGAAGTAAATAAGAAAGTACCATTAAGTACCCTCAGGATATGTGAATATTGTTGCTGTAATAGGCTTTCCATTCTGTGACCTTATTATTATATTTTAAGGTTCTATGTGGTTTATGAATGAATGGGAGAACCTTACAATTCTAAGTTCACAGTATTTATTTCTGTACTTATTAATTCTTTTATAGTGACAACAGGTGCTTCATGGCACAAATGCAAACAAATCGTATAAATAAAAGGAACACTATGTTTTTTTATCCTGCCAATGGCAAACAACAACAGCTCAAGTACATCCACATGTCACTGTTTGAGTATAATACCCAGTGTGCCCTGCATTGATCTGAGCCACTCTTCATGCTTTTCCCCTTGAGGGTGAGATATCAAGGTAATTCACTTTGAGATTGTCTTTCTCTTGATCTGAATGCAGCAAAAATTTATGAAACCCTTTTAACAGAAAGACAAATTCAAATGCCTTCTAGTCAATTCTAACCCAGTATGAGTTTAAGTGCACTTCATTATACTTGGCCTAGCTGGATGACTCTGCATATAGCATTGTAAAGCAGCTGCTTTAGCAGATGCATAGTTTTTACAATATTATAGATGAGTGAAGATTTTCAACTGTATTTTATAAATTTGGGTTTGCTGTCTCATGAAGCAAATGTGATGCTCTTAGCAGTGTGTTTTTTAAAGCAGTGTGTTTTTAAGCAGTGTATTTTTTTTAAATTAACGGTTATTTCTCCATGTGAACCAGTCATCAAATTTTCTTTCAGATGAATATAGGCTGGGGCATAGCCATCATTTCAGATGTACTGGCAGGCAAGTGGGGCAGTGGGGGACACACAGAATGTAAAGGGTAAACTTTTTTGACCTTTGTCTAATTGATGGGTTTTATTTCTTCTTGCTCTTAATTGGCTTAATATGCAATTTATCATTCTGTATGTTCATGTTATATTTTATATTGCACTATATTATTTAAACATTGCAAATTGTGTTTAGTGTACATTGTATTACATATACATAACATAGTATTTAATATATACTTGTATATTCACACACTACTTTATTCTATTCTATTCTATTCTATTCAACATTTCAGAAAATAATAAGTCACTCAAACCACACTGTTGCAAATAGACTGTAATTCAACTAAACTATCAAACATGTCACTGTAAGGAGACCTTGTGTCAGTACAATAACATCTTATATCAACAGTAAAAGAAACCATTATGTAACAATTCAGCAATTCTGCCTGATCCAGACATATGTATTCCATGAAAATCCAAATTCAGGACTGTGGGTAGGCTAATATTACCATCAAATCTTGCTAATTATTCGCCAATGGTAATAGGCAGTTTTAAAAAGAAATATGTAGCAACTTAATCGTCATTGTGCACCACATGCAATACCACATGCTAAAAGAACGTACACTGCTTGACTTAGTAAAAAAAGGAGTGAATGGTTGTTTGCCTCTTTGTGCTCATTGCAAACACTGAGCACTCAGTGCATGTTTGAGCATGAGCGTGAGTTCCCAATTGGCATGGCAATGCCAGGTCCCGTAAAGACTTATAGACACATATAGAAATCAAAGATACACAAATTGGCTATGGCCAGCAAAAAAGTGCAGAAGGCAAATTTATTTTTATTTAAAAGTGTGGGGGACAAATTTACATTTTATTAGAAGTTTGGGGACATGTCCCCCACAGATTCTACGCCCCTGAATATAGGCCACATATCTGGGCCACAAATCTGGCCCACATTTGAATAGCCAGATCAACACCATAATGCAGCAACCCTTATACCAGAACATATCACATGGCTCATGTTTGTACAGCCAGAGCAACTCAGTAACACAGCCACATGTCTGCCATATTAAAAGGTGATATAGCCACATTTGGGCCTTATGTAAAATGTACGGCCATTCTGGCTCTTGGGTGGCAAACATATGGCTGACAACCCAAATACCAGGCATTGTAAAAAAAAGCCTTCTTGGTAGATTTATGCTCAAATACTTAGTTTTATGATAACTAATGTGTTATATAATGTAAGTTAAGAGAATTGTAACATCCAACCAGGAGAGTCTCACTACAGACCACCAGCAGGTGCCCTCCCTTGAGTTTTGACTCCTTTGAGTTGTCATTCTCACTTCTTGCATTACCCCTATAAAAGTGCACAAAACCACATAAAAACTTGTTTATCTATGACCTGGTCGTTTGAAAGGGAAAATAGGAAGAAAAAAAAAAAGTTTTTTTTATGCTTAAAAAAATAAAAAAAAAAAAAAAAAAAAAAAAGAAAAAAAAAAAAAAAAAAAAAAATATTTATAGGCCGGCCATGAACAGGTGAAGTGGCGAGTAAGCATGTGACGTGATATAAAAACGGCACTTATGAACCACACCATCAGCCTTATTATATGCATGTTGGTTGTTTGTGTAATGCTTGCAAAAAGACTCTTCATTTGCTCTCTTATCTTTTCAAAAAAATAAAGAAAAGTATGAGTGTGAGAGAACTTAAGAAGTGTGTCACGCCTTGCTCCCATTTCTTGGGGGGGCAGGGGCACACACTTTCTTTTCGTAGTGTCTAGGTATGGAGCATGACAGGGCAGCCCTCCAGGGGTCTGACTATGCACATTGTGAACGCCTTACAATTAGGCAGCTCCGCTCATGGCTCACTGGCTTCTCAGCAAAAGGGCCAGCTGCTGTTGAGGCAGCCAGACAAGTGCTGCTCTATCTCTTGCTCTGTCTTCTAGGTCTGTCCTCTGCAGGATTTTGTAAGGCCACCTTGGTATTGGTGGACAAGGCCTATGCAGCAGTGGGTCTTGCTTGTAGGTCACTGCATACAGTGGCCAACCACGCAGACTTGCTGAGGGAGCTTGACATAAGGCAACATTCAGCCAGTTCCTACCTCATGGTGTCGAGTTCGCCTGGGTATCCATGAGTGGAACACAGGCCAGCACTAGTGCAAGGGAGGCAAAGAAGGCGAGTGTGTCAGCCTGCCTCCATCTGCGGAGTGCCAGGGGGACCGGGCAGCCACATTTGCACCCTGCTAATAGGCCTGATCTGAGAATAATCATAAGCAAGCAGACAAAGAAGAAGGGCTGCAGAAGGATGTAACAGGGGATGTGAGGTTGTTAGGGCAGTTATCCCCTAGTAGTCAGCACAGGGCAGAGCCCGACATTAGCGCAGGAAATAAGACAAAGGGGCCATAGAATATGTACCCCGTTTCCTGAGGGGGGGGGGGGGGGGTGTTACAGCCATTATTTCCTGGTCCATAAAAAGGTTGGAGTATGCAGCCAATTTTAGATCTGTGTCATCTGAAACACACTCTTTAGACATACAGGTTCAAGATGCTGATGCTCAAACTTATCATTCCACAGATTCAGTTTGTGGACTGGTTTGTGACGATATATCTAAAAGATGCATATTTCCACATAGAAATATTGCCCTCTGACAGGAAGTTCCTGAAGTTGTGACTCCAGGGCATCTGTGTACTACTTGTTAATTCTAGCACAATCCAGGGAACTATTGATTCAACATCTCAATGTTGTTCTTGCCCACAAGATGGGCTTGGGGCTCAGGTTGAACCTCAAGAAAAGCATGCTTTCTCCAGTGCAGAGGACAATTTTTTTTAAGGGTTATATGGGATTCTACATTGATGAGGGCATTTCTATCCCCAACAGGCGTAGGGTTAATCCTATCGACATTGAGCAAGCTAAAGCTGGGTCTGCACATCCCCTCCAGTCTCTTTGAGAGACATTGGGCCTATTGCACATGAGACTGTTTCAGTGGTGGCTGAAAAGTAACTTGAGATCAATCAGTGTCAAGCGGCAATGCTTACGTGGTCTGAAAATTTGGAGGTGTCCTCGGTTTCTAACCTTCAGTCACAATCCCAGGGCTTCTCCTTATCACAAGAAGGTAATGAAATTTTCAATGGTGGCTGAAAAGTCAGAGGTTTCATCCGAGAATTAAATTTCTGAGAGTAATCAGTGTCATGCGGTGATGCCTACGTGCTCTGAGAATTTGGAGGTATCCCCAGTTTCTTGTCTTGGGTCACACTCTAGGGGCATCTCCTTATTTAATCCTTCACGGGCTGGGTCTTAAACGGCTGTCCTGCTCACTGTCACTGGAGCGGCCCTCATCTGGAGTGGTATATAAAACTCCTAGAAATGTGGGCCGTAGTTCTAGCACTGAAATTCTTTCTTCCTAAGTTAAGTGGTCATGTGTCAATCCATGTGTTAGTTGTGAAGACAACTCTGCACTGGTCTAATATATCAACCACCAGGGTAGGTTACGTTCATGCCCCCTGTTCAGTCAGACACAAATAATTCTCTGGGTGGAGGGAAGGTTATTGTCAGTGAGTGCAATGTAATTTCCGGGTAACCGGAATGTGGGGCAGACATCCTGTTGAGGCAGGGGCTGAGGCCTGGGGATTAAAGGCTCAATCCTGATTCAAACCTGATTGCTCTGCTCCCACAAGTTCTTGCAAGAGTTTGCCAAGACAGTGTATGCTGCTAGTAGCACCTTACTGGCCAGATTGAATATAGTTCTCACACCCCTATTGATGGAGCCTCTTTGGGGCAACATTCTCTAACATTGAGGTTTATGTGTGGTGTCAGGTGGCTGAGGCCCATCTGCATACCTTCCTGGGAGCTTTCAGGTGCCCTATTTGAGCCCTTAAAGTGAGCCTCAGAGAAGCTTCTGAATCTAAAAGTAGCTCTTCTGCTGGCCTGACATCTTTCAAGTGAGTAGGAGATCTACAAACTCTCTCTATGTTTCATTTCTTCCCCTCTACCCATGCTGGTCAATCACAATACCGTATCCCACAGCACCCTTAGGCTGTTTCTCATTGCAACAACATGACAAGGCTGTTCCAATTCATCCCAAAAGTTTTCAGTGTGTTTGAGGTCAGGGCTCTGTGCAGGTCAATCAAGTTCTTCCACGCCAACCTTGGCAAACCATGTCTCATGGAGCTCACTTTGTGCACAGGGACAGTGTGGGTTAGATGGCTTCCAGTGAAGGAAAACCTTAATGCTTAGTGGCATTAAGGCCTAAATTAGGCCTACTAGCTAACTAAGATGATAAACCTGTTAGTGACCAAGCCAGTTTAACTGATTTTATAAATAAGTATTTCACTGAAATAAAATAGGCATTGCAATGATTGAGCTCCTCTAACCAACAGTTCAGTAACTCGAACTGTCTGCTGTAGACCTTGGGAAGGGGTCTGATATGATAGTATGTGGTAGAAACGAATGTGTTTAACACTTTTCCAATTCTGACACCCAACAGCACACCACAACATTTTAGAAAACAAAATCTGGTTTGCTGTTAAAAATCACTATAGACTCCCACTATGTTTTTGCAACCAGGAGGCATGACTGACGTCATGCTGTATCTCACTCAGGGGTCTATTTAGTAGGCAAATTCCTATATAAGTGAGCCATTTTTCTTTGAGAAACAGACTGGAAAGATATCCAAACAATTTTTAGGTCTATCTTCCTTCAAGCTTTTGTACATACTTATAAATATGTTTCGAATTAAATAATCAAATCAGGTGTGTGACTGACTCTGGACTATATGAAATGGGTACACTCAGGAAGAGGACATAACTATTCTATTCTATTCTATTCTATTCTATTCATTTGTTCATCCATCCTCAGATGCTGCTATATTTATATGTTGATGCCTGTGAGAGACAATGTTTTTCATTATTATAATGTCCTTGTTGTTGTGTGAAGTTAGTACTGTTTAATCTGCCATGACCTCACTGATCTGTAAAATCTATTTCTGTATTGTGCTTTTATATCCTGGTGTGTGTTGCCACATGGTGTGGGAGGAACACTATTTCATCGCATTGCATCTATATGTATATCTATTGCAAGGGAATTTAAAAAATTTGTTTTAGTCAGTTGTTTCGTTAATATTTCTTTAATGTCTAACCCAGGGCCTCTCCCACTTAAGTCTAGTGGAGTGGGCACTATACATGAAACAACTATTCATACTAATTAGTACTGCAAGACTCAATCTATTAATGTAGGGAGCAATGCATTTCAGTTAAGACTACTACGGTGTTGAATTTTACCACTGCTTCTCTTATTAATTCTGCACCACATCCTAAATAAGATCATGGCCTTCCTCCAGCATCCCTACTGCACTGCTATGTTGTCAAACATGGCTGGCCTTTGTTAATTGGATTAAAGCCTAGATCTTGCTCAGCCAAACTTGTAATGGCATTGTTAACCACCTGCTAGCCACTGGGTGCTGTGTTAATAAAGGCATAAGCCTTTTAGCTTAAGCAGATTAGGTTGATGTATTTAAAAAATATATAGCCTGCTGCTGAAAGAAAGGCACACATGTCCATATCTCTCAGATAAATCAAGTTCACCTTCAGCTATTAAAGGGTAGAGAATAACCACAGTTTCTTTAGGAATCAATTCGTAATAAAATGTAACAGGATACTACAAAGTAAACAGGACATGTATCGACACCCTGTGCCTTTTTGCAGGAACATATGTGACAAAAGTAACAGCAACAGATGCAGACGATCCCACGTATGGCAACAGTGCAAAAGTGGTGTACAGCATCCTGCATGGCCAACCATACTTCTCTGTAGAGCCTGAAACAGGTAAACTCTGTATTCCTTTACTAAATGTCTATATTTATTTAATAAATAAGTAAAGACAATTCTGATGTATGTCTAAATATTTGTATAATTACTTTGAGCAGTAAATTAATATATATATATATATATATATATATATATATATATATATATATATATATATATATAAATATAATTATTATTATTATTATTTAAATGCAATTTGTCTTTGCCTTTAAAAAGTCAACAAGTAACAAAAATAAAGTACACGGTTGTGCAGTTTTGAAAGAAATCATGTTCCAGATAACATCAACAACCTTGATGAGTTTTTTTTTGTTTTTTTTTATTATAAATGTGCTTTATTATTTAGCAGCTTTACAGAAATACAGATTTAGATTTAGATCACTAATAAGCAAGCCAGTCAACATGAGGAAAAAACTTTGAGAGCAACCAGACTCAAAAAAGAATCCATCTGGATTACTCCAGTGAGTGGGATTATAAATTATTATAGTGAATAGATGTGGAGGAGTAAAGACAAACAGTGTGTTGAGAGAATGTTTAGTATGAGCATATCGTGACTAAGAGTCATAAGATGACCACAGAACAGTCTTTATGATTATAGAAGCTGTTATTTAGATACAAATCTACAGTATCCGTGTGCGATCATACACTGATGCATTTCATGAGTCATGGGCATAAATGAGGTGCAAATCTTTAGAAAGGTCTATGACAGCATAACAGAAGGTAACGCAGGCATAAGGGCACCCTGGAACATCAGCATCCTGCCAGGGGGACATCAGCATCCCAAAATGAGTGGGGAGGTGGCTGACAGCATCAAAATAGCCTGATTATCCATAATTGTATTTTCCTGAAACCTTCAATCTGAATCTTTACCTAAGAGTAAAGCAATTTAACATACTTTCTGATTAAGCAAATAGATTTTCAACCTGGAGACCCAAGATACATGCTGTGTCTGAGTCCTGAACTCTAATTAAAAAGGCTTCTCCATAGGAAAAAAAAAATCTGTGTTATTCTATGTACTGATTAAGATCCTGCACTGAGATACTGTGGGGTGAGACCATTAAGTTCTTCATAGCTCATTAGTAGAATTTTCTAATGAATGAAAAATATTTCTGGGAGCCAAACTAGCATAGGTAGTAAAATATGGGTAATATGGACTCTAGCTGCTGCATTCTGGACCAACTGGAGCTTTATACACCTATTTTAACATTCAGATAGAGTTCAGTCTAAATGTAAAGCGAGAACTTCTTTTCTGCATCACATAATAACATATCCATGTCTTAGCAATGTTTCTAAAACATTCACAAGCTTCAATCAAAAGACTGGAGTTAATAATCGCAGTACGTTCGTTCACTTCTGCACATGATGGAGCTGAAAGAGGTTTTACATCAAAAGTTACTGCTTAATCATAAAACTTACTTCTAGCTACTGGTGACCCTAGTAGAAGTACATCTGTGTTAGTTCTACTAAATTAGAAGTTAGTCAGGATGCAGTTACTAATGTCTGTTACGTATTATCTGGTTTTGCTGAAACATACAGCTGTGTGTCATCACAATAGCAGTGGAAGCTAATATCATGTGTCCAAATAATTGTACCCAGAGGTAACATATACAGAGAAAAAATAGCAGCGGCTACAGACTAGAGACTTGGGAAACACCAACCCACTTTTGCATGCATGGAGTCATCCATTAATCAATAATATTTACAAGCTGAAAGCAGTGTCAAATAAGACCTGAGCCACGAACGAGCCATTCCCTAAACTGCAACAAAATGTTCTAGTTTATCTAGAAGAATATTGTGATTTATAAAAATGTTTCTAACACTGACATAGTAATGCACAGTCAAAATGTAAATCAATATAAACATGTTTCATGTCTAAGACTTTTGCCCAGTACTGTGTAATAACATACTTACCAGAGGTTAATAAAACTTTTTTTTTTATCTGAAAATTTCCTGTCAGAATGAAGTCAATGCACAGGATGCAATTTAATTACAACACATCGACCCCATTAAACAAATGGTGAAAGGCTGCTTGATTTCATTATGTTGTGGCTGGTCTGAGCAGTAGATTCACATCAGAGGCCAATTCTAAACTGTAACTCATTTTGAAAAGAGGGGAAGCAATATATATCCTGTCAACTCAATAGCTTTCAAGATCAATGTCCATGTGAGCAGGTGCTACATTTCGCATAGCCCAATAATCCAGTGAATGCAAAGTTAGCTTCTCTATTTTATGCTGAAATAACTCAAATATTATTAAATAAACTGCAAATATGTTATCTTAAAAATACACATAAATTATTTTTTTTCAAAGTGTATTAATTGATTCATTTTGAATTCAATAAAATATGACCTCCTACTATTTAAATGCTGTTAACTATGGCTTAAATCAAAAACATGGCATGTGTTATTTGGGTAAACAGCTGTAAATAATTGAGCACATATTCACTCATCACTGCTCTGACATTCCTAAAATCCCTTGGTTAGGATTAACTTAGACAGCACTACCACTGGAACCACACAGAGTACTGATTCAATTTCTTGGGATTAAATTTCCTGTGCAGCCCAGGGGGTTCATACTGTAGCAGGAAGGACAAATCAACCTTCCTCATGTAATGCTATAACAAAATTGATAACTCTTGTACAGACCTACATCACACACAGCAATAGATATAAATAGAAAATGAACAGATAAATAAGAGTGAAAATGAAAATGGGAGGAAGGTGGGATCAATCATTCAGCACTTCACATAGCTGTGTGCTTTGCAGAACCTGATGATAAGAGAGTCAAAAATGATGCCTTTCATGGTGCTCCATGGCACACAAACTCAAGAGATAAAGTGTGACATTGTTTTCTATACTACCTGATAACAGTGCATGAAACACCTCCATGACCCTTTTAACCACCCACCTCCATGTCTAATCTGACCTATGGGGTGCTTGCATGATCTGTAAAAGCTTCCTCTGGCATTAGGCAAGCTTTCTGTACTGGGAAAAAAATTAAATAATATAAAATCAAGCTTTGTTCAGATACAAAGAATGAACTCCTTACCAAATGACCGCCATTTTTCAGAAAACCAAAACTAAAAAACAATCAGCCTTCTGGTCTGTAGAATTATTTCATGAGCACTTCTCAACTATAGCTGCTGTTGATTAAAATTTAAAACCAAATACAATGTGTGAGCCACTTTAGAAAAACGCTTTAGAATATTGGTGAAACAATAATAATTTTGAATAATTACTGATTATCCTATGATCTTATGGGATTAATGATCCCATGTCTTGACATTGTTCCCTTACTCACCTCCTTCTTCCTGCACTTCCTGCAATTTGATATCCAAACTGATGCTGATTCTCTCCCTTTCTTGATTTTTTCTGTGTGTAAAGGGGTTATTAGAACTGCTCTACCTAAAATGGATCGTGAGGTAAAGGAGCTTTATCAGGTTCTTATTCAGGCAAAAGACATGGGGGGCCAGTTGGGAGGTCTGGCAGGAACCGCAACCATCAACATCACCCTTAGTGACGTCAATGACAACCCACCCAGATTCTCTAAAAGTAAGGCACTTCATTATTATATTGCTCAGTTGAAAGCTATTCTCACAATGTAAACAGTACTATAATGTGCTATAACAAGCAGATATTTGTATATATATATATATATATATATATATATATATATATATATATATATATATATATATATATATATATATATATATATATATAACATGTTTACATTATAAAGTAAAACTGAAACAGAAAATATGATTCATCTGCATTGTGCCCTGAAATGTAAATGTTAATTTGCAATAAATAGCCAAAAGATAATACAGATACAGTACAATTTCAGCACATGCAGTAAATTTTTTTTGGTAACACAGCTTTGTATTGCAGCGTATCAGATTGTAAGGGTATTTTCAGTGTATTTTGACCTGTTTCAGGAGAACCATATTGTGATATCACAGCTAACCAGTGACTATATTTCACATCCTGCACTGCTGCCTACAAACATGGCCACCATGGACTGCAATTCCCAGAACACTCATATTCATTCTAATCACGCACACCTGCATCAAATTCACAGCACTCACAACCATAGTATAAAGAGACTGTTTGAACACAATGACTTTATGAAGTATTTAATGTTAGCACTATACTAAGCATTGTACATGTTTAGTTTCATGTTCATTGATTCTTGTTTCTTGCCTTGCCTAGTTTATGCCTGTTCGCAGATCGCCTGACCCGTTGCCTGTTTTTGACCATGCTATTGTCTCATGATTTGGATTTGTATGCCTGCCTCTCTTTATTAAAAGCTCTTATCTGCACTTGCATCCTAACCTCCTTTACATTAATAACGTGACACCTATAGGTTGCTTGTTCTGTAAAAGCTTCTTCTGGCATTGGGAAAAGTATTAGACAAGCTTTTTATATTGAAAAAAATTATAATAAAATATAAAAGCAGCAAGCTTTGTTCAGATGCAGAGAATAATGACCTCAATAAGCTAATTTTTTTTTTTCCAGAAAACCAAAACTCAAAAGATTAGCCTTCTGGTCTGTAGAACTATTTCATGGGCACTCATCAAGTATTTAGTGATGCTGATTAAATTTTTTCAAAGATCAATACAATAAATTTGGATAATTCTTTTGTATACATTTGGAATTACATTAGTAATCACTACCCTTTAATTCACTCTTTTCAGGAGACCATAAGTAAACAGTGAACTTACCCTACACTTGTATTTAGTCAGCTATGCACTGCAGCTATAAGATATAATAAAATGTCTAGACTAGATTGTAGATATGGCATTTTAAATTGTAGTGCAACATTATTGTGTTTAACTACTAAACTATCAGCCGGTACTGCCAGTAAATCATCATGCTCTTCACATTAATAATAAAAATTTGCTGATATAATGTGTAGTGTGGGTGGCATGAATGCACAGTAGATAGCATTGCCGCCTCAGAGCTTTGATACTGAACTCAGGGTACTGTCACATTACTGTCATTGTGAATTTCCTCCAAACTCCCAAACCATGCTGATAGAAGGCTTGGCTACAAAGTGTGAATGTGTGTAAATGTGTGGTGGCATGTGGCATGGTGGCATCAAGTGTTCCAGGGATAGGCAAAGAATCCATAGTAAGCTTTACCAGGATAAACCTCACACCAATTCACATAACTATATAATACAAAGTCAGTCAACTAGAAAAAGTTGTAGCTCAGAGGTAGCCCAAACATTTCATAGCACATATATTGCCTTCATGTATATTGGTATGGATTTTACAGTGCACTCCATTAATATTGTCATATTTGTTAAATATGTGCAAATATGGCTATGAAAATTGTCTTTTTTGTTTAACCTTTTGATCTTATGTTAAAAAAAATTACAAAAATACTCAGCTCTCATCAGGCTTGGGGAGTAACGGAATACATGTAATGGCATTATGTAATCGAGATAAAAAAAACTGGTAACTGTAATCCGTTACCGTTATGTCTAAAAAGAAAGTAATCTGTTTACAGGTACATTTTGTAAAAAAAAATGGGAATACTATCAGGATCACAATTTTTTTTTCATTCAAAACCAAATTTTATTTTGTCACAATATAGACAGCTGCTTGATTGTAGTTCTGGTTCTCTCTTACCAGTTGTGGCTCACATGAGCAACCTCCTGTTGCATGCGCTAAATAAATTTTGTGCAAGGTTAATTTTGTTAGGATACATGGCATCATGGTCTATATCAAATATATACAGATATTAAATGAAAACTTGACTGCCTCTACCAAAAAGCTTAAAATTGGCCATGGGCCATAGCAGAAATGTTCAGCAGAAATGTTTAGCAGAAATGTTCAGCAGAAATGTTTAGCAGAAATATTCAGCAGAGATGTTCAGCAGAAATGTTCAGCAGAAATGTAGAAATGTTTTGTAGAAATCTTCATCAGAAGTGTTCAGCAGAAATGTTCAATAAAAATGAAACTTTAAACTTAAAAAATTGCTTCCAGCAGGACAATGATCCAAAACTTACATCAAAATCAACACAAAAATGGTTTACTGACCACAGAATCAGGGTTCTGCCATGGCCATCCCAGTCCCCTGACTTGAAACCCCTAGAAAACCTGTGGTCTGAGCTTAAGAGGACAGTCCACCAGCATGGACCTCAACATTTGAAGGATCTGGAGAGATTCTGTATGGAGGAATGGTCTTGCCATGTATTCTCCAACCTCATCAGGCATTATATAGAAAACTCAGAGCTGTTATCTTGGCAAAGGGAGGTAGCAAGTATTTACTAAAAGGGTGTCAATAATTGTTGCACACCTATATCTAACAAAAAATGTTTTTGGATAAACCTGTGTTTTGTTTGCAATTGTTTGATATCCATAACAGCAGAGTATTTTTGTGATTTTATTTTTTAACAAAAGATCAAAAGGTTAAATAATAGAGGCAATTTTTCACAGCCTTTTTTGCTCATATTTACCAAGGCCGCCAATACTAGTGGAGAGCACTGTATAATGATATATTAGAAGTGTATATTTGTGTAATTAAATCAGGAGAGAATACTCTGACACTCACTTCATGTTGGACTCTGTTGTTTGTTTTTTTTTCCTCACCCTGTTTGTCTCATTCAGTTCATTTCTAATTTGTCTAATGACTTTGCAATTAGCTGAGGTGTTTTTTCTCTCCAAAGTGGCCATTGAGAATTAACTTCAGCTAATCAGTAATGTCAGTGGTGACTCCAGAAACTTTTAAGTGGTGTATCCAGAAAGGACCAGGGGAAACCTGGCAAACGACAAGGGTATCATAGCTAAAATTTTGTTAAATTTTTTTGTATTAAAGAATGGCTGCTTAAAAGAATGTATTGTATTTACGAGATATAAAGTAACACATAGTTAAACTACCCAATGTAAAGCTTAAGTTATTATTTTGAAAATATGACTTATCACCACTATAATACTTTATGTTAATACTGAACAACTGTCTTAGCATAATTTTCCAATTTAGTCTCAAATGCATTTTTGTTTATAGATTTGGAAAATCAGTTTTTACAAGGGGAGACTCACCATTAAAAAGTAAATTGCATTCTGAACGGTGTACTGTTTCACGAAAGTGCAAATATTCTAATCAATAATTAAATGTTAAAGCATATAATGTGCATTTTCATTACGATGGAGTACTAAAAGCTTCCTATGTGAATAATTGGTTTATCCTATTTAAATTTCATGAGCCATCCCTTCCCCACCCCCGAAGTCATCACTGAGTATTGCACAAGTCTTTTTCTATGTACAAATAGTCTCATTATAGCAAACCCTGAACATTTAAAGATTAACATTGATCTCTATTTTGCATGAATTTACCCAAATATTATTTTACGTATGTAAAGTCTAAATAAACCCAACTAAAGGCATAAATTACTGAGAAGTCTAATCATGTTTTTCCTACATCAGATACATTCCACTTGCGTGTGCCTGAGTCTTCAGTGGTGGGCTCTTCTGTGGGCCGAATCAAAGCCCACGACCTGGATATTGGCAAGAACGCTGAGGTGGAATATAGCATTGTCCCTGGAGATGGAGGAGCCATGTTTGACATCATCACCAATGAGCACAACCAGGAAGGCATCATTATTCTCAGACAGGTAAGGCTTAATTGCTGACACACAATGACATATGTCTACAACATAAACATATTGTGGATGCTTTCACACACACACACGCGCACACACACACACACACACACACACACACACACACACACACACAGATGTTAAAGACATTTTTGCCTGGAACATATTAAGATACATTTCTAATTAATATGTTTGAGCATAATCATGTAATCCAGTTTTTTTTCCACAATCAATTAGTGTCCCTAATCCCAAACTATTTTTGAGCTTGTTCAACTTTTTAAATTATACTTACAAGAAGCTGTTGTGCATGCCTTATTCTGTCTCCTACACTACACTGAATTTAGTTATTAGCCTATTTTATGTACAAATATTGAAGTATATTAATGTGTATTTCTGTACATGCAAAACCATATTATTTTATTTAAATGTTTTAGAACAATATAAATATATTGCATTCTGTGTACAGTATGTGGTCTGCCATAGACATTTGAAGGTGGAATGTGCTGTTGCTTAGCATTCTGAAAGGATACCTAGTTAGTGTAAGACATAAATATGTTTAATAGATTGTGTCTCTAACTTGCTTCATGCAGATTGCTGAAGTTCTTTAAAAGCCAACAAGAAATAATTTAAACGATTTTGTTTAAGACTAACAAGAGTATTAAGGGCTATAAAAGTACAGTTACTTGTCTGTTAAATTGGGTGTACATTTTCTTCAGCTAAGTCTACAAATTAATCAAAACATGGACACAATTTACTAACTCGAAAACTAATTCAACAGTTAGTCAATATCAACAGCAAATGCAGTGCTTTTCACACCTGCCTATAATCATGACACTTTCTGTCACTGTTGATATAAAACTTATTATACTACTTTTATTTCATGAGAAATTTTTCTCATGAAAAACTTTACTATCTTATTGGATGGTGGCCAACTAATGTGACAATGATTGTGATGATTAGTATGCTTTCCACATCCTGGTTATGACAGTTTGACTTAATATATTCACAAAATATTGCTGTAATAATAACTCTATTAGATGTTTGTTTGAATCTTTGTCTTCTTATCACTTGCATGTTATCACATTAACCTAAGCCATATTGTTTTGTTTTTTGGAATAAGTGTACTTAAATCGGAATATGGCCCTATTAGCAATTTAAAATATATACTGTATATAATATACATTTCTTCAACCAAGTAATGCAGATATCACATGTTTATAGAAGATGGTGAGGACCACACAAGTGTTATTTAAATAAAAACCTAGAACTGAAGGAGGCTGTAATTTCTTTTTCCCATGAATGTATATTTGGCCTGTGCTTTCCTCTTACTGGTTCAAGCAATTTTCAAGTTTTATCTCAGCTCAAATAGGGGGCTCAAATTAAACAGAAATATAATTATTGCTTAAATAAATAATTAGAATTAGAAATTTTATAAAATATCTGCATTAAATGTTGGTTGAAGAAAGTCACACGACTCAAAATCCCCAGAATAGTTATGTCACACACACTCACACACACACACACACACACACACACACACACACACACACACACACACACACACACACACACACACACACACACACACACACACAGCTGCATATGTTGGGCATATCCTCCTGCTATTGAATCTTTCAAGTGATAAAATGCTTTGCTAGTGATTTCAAATTCCATTTGTCAACGCAAAGCTATATAAAAAAAAATAGGGATCACAAGGAACATGAAAATTGTAAAACAAAATATAATAATAATAAATAAATTATAAAGCTGGAAAATGCTTGCATAAACAGCAGTCATCCACCCAGGAAACCCTATCCGAAAGTAAAACGCAGACAGATTATTGTCAGTTGTAAGCTCCAGTGCTGCATCTTATTTCCTCCAGTTGCCTCAAGCCATAAAAGATCACATTTTCTTTTTCTTTGTCTTCCTCATAAAAATGTCTCATTTTTCAGTGTTGAAAGAAGGTTGGATGACACTTACTGGCAGTGTGTACCTGGATGTGTCTCAGAAACATTTGTTTCCCTCCCACTGAAAAATATAACTAAGATATTAAACATATAGGAGGCTAGGCGATTTCTCTCTCTCTCTTCAGGTAGCCGTGAAGGTTCCTATATATGCTTTGACCTCAAAAGAACATACCCATGTAGACGTACTCATAATTTGGTCATTTGTTTGTTTGCTCATAACATCACATAAGATATGCTTCTTCGGGGTTGTTCTTGTTTTTGTTTTGTTTTTAGAATGTTTTGCTTTCGAGATATTTTAGTATGGTGAATACTTATAATTGTCCATTTTTATTTGTGTTAATTTAATAGGAGTGCTTATTTAATGCTGGACATAAAGCCAAAGTTAATCCAAAAATCTCTGTAGAGTTGTTAAACTAAAATCACACTGAAACCTAATACATGATATCATCTTGTTAAAGTGACAATTCTACATTTACATACAGAATCTTCTAGGATTATGTAGAATATATTAGGAAAGAAATTGGGGATTTTTTTGTCATACTTACAGAATAAATATAATTTACAATCACTCACATAGAGATGTGTGCATATGTGTAGGTATGTGCATATAGGTTAATACTGACTCTATCATATAAGTTTATATATTTTCTAATTGATCAAAATTCTGGAACAGGTAAGAGAGAGTGTGTGTGTGTGTGTGTGTGTGTGTGTGTGTGTGTGTGTGTGTGTGTGTGTGTGTAGACATTATTCATGTTTAAACCTATGCATAGTAAGCCTGCCAACTAAACCATAAAGCCTGAAAAAATTAATTAGATTTTACAACAGAATGGAATTTAACTAGGAGTCTATGAATGAGATAAGATAATGGTCTGAGACAGCTTCAGACTGTGGAAAAATTACAATATTTTCTATACTTAGTCCGTATGTTAGTATGAGGTCTAGAGTGTGACCACCATTATGAGTAGGCCCATTTTCATTCTGATTAATCCCTACTGAATTTAAGATTGACACAACCGCTATTCTTAGAGGGTCTTCCAGGTGATCAAAATGAATATTAAAATCTCCGACGATTAATGCCTTATCTACAGACACAACCAGGTTTGAGATAAAGTCTGCAAATTCTCTAATAAATTTAGTATATGGCCCTGGGGGTCTGTAAATAATAATTAGAGGAATTGACTTATTGTTTCTGGCTACATAGTTTACACTGGTATAAAGAATTTCAAAAGAATTAAATTTATGATAAGGTTTTTGTGTGACAACTAGATTTTGACTATGGATGAGACCAACACCGCCTCCTCTACCAGTTGAACAAGGCTGATGTACATAACTGTATCCAGGAGGACTGGTTTCATTTAATGCTACATACTCATTTGGTTTAATCCAAGTTTCATTTAAACACATTAAATTAAATTCCTGATCAGTAATGATGTTGTTAACAATAAGAGCTTTAGATGCAAGAGATCTAATTTTTAATACTTCTAGCTTCAGATCAAAAGTGCTGGCTGTGCATTCAATATGATTTAATTCTATGTTAATTAGGTTTCGAAGACAGACTTTCTGAGATTTTCTATATATCTGTATAGCTCGGGGAACAGACACAATCTCTATAGTATGTATTACAGGTGTTGGATTATTAATTGAGCATTGATTATACTGAATATAGTTATTGTTGGAAGATGTACTTATGTTAGGCAGTCACTTGGAGTGTAGCGCCCAGGGGTACAGCCCTCGCCTTCTGCTGCTGGTTCACCCAAGGCTCAAGGTGTGTTGGCGTCGGCGTGACAGAGACCACAGCTGGGAAAGTCCTAGGTGCACGGTCCTTGCACAGAGAAACAGACTGCGTAGAGGGGCTAGGAGTGGAAATACCACACTGTGTGCTTACCTTGGATGTGTAGGCAGAGGCACGCAATGTTTCCAGCGCAGTTCGTCGCTCCTGCAGCTGGGCCTGTTGGTCGAGTAGGCCGCGGATCTGCTTCTCCACATCCTCCAGTCCCAGCAGCACCATGTGAAGCTTGAGCGAGTCCTCATCTGCACTCAAAAGCGAAGAGACGGTAGACATATTTGTTCTTTAAACAAAAAACAGCGGTAAATGCGAAATATGAAAACGTAAACAAGGCTAGCGGTAGGTGATGCTAGCAGGCTACGGGCTACAAGCTAATCGCAAGCTAGTCGTGGCTGTTTGTACAAACAGATCAAATTAAGCGACAGCGCAATGTTACGATTGTTTTTAAAGTAGTTATACAAATATAACTGAAATTAACTAAAATAAATGTAATGTAAGAAGAAAATAATGTAATAGTGTTAGCTCGAAGGATGCTGCTTC
The DNA here is from genome assembly GCA_012411365.1 of Ameiurus melas. Taxonomy (NCBI): domain Eukaryota; kingdom Metazoa; phylum Chordata; class Actinopteri; order Siluriformes; family Ictaluridae; genus Ameiurus; species Ameiurus melas. The sequence continues at coordinate 15,134,661 of CM022760.1, forward strand.
CTGCTTGACGCTGCTTCCTGCTTGACGCTGCTTCTGATCTTCGTCTGATCTTCATCTAAGTCAAGGGTATTGACAAATATAATTTGTCTAAAATAATAACAGAAAATACATTTTGATTCCTCATGTCTTTATTGAACACACTCATTCAGCATTCAAAATTGCAGTGGAAAAAGTAAGTGAACCCTTAGAATTAATAACTGGTTGACCGCCCCTTGGCAGAAATAACCTCAACCAGGCACTTCCTGTAGCTGTGGATCAGACCTGCACATCGTTCAGGAGGAATTTTAGCCCATTCTTCCTGGCAGAACTGCTTTAGCTCTGTCATATTCTATGGACATCTCATGTGTGTGGCTCTCTTCAAGTCATTCCATAGCATCTCTATTGGGTTGAGGTCTGGGCTCTGATTGGCCACTCCAAAAGGCGGATTTAGTTTTTCTGAAGCCATTCTGTTGTGGACTTGCTCCAGTGTTTTTGGTCGTTGTCCTGTTGCATCACCCAAGTTCTACACAGTTTCAGCTGACGTACAGACATTCTCACATTATCCTGAAGAATTGTTATCCTGAAGAATTGAGGGGAAGAATTCATCTTCCCCTCAATTATTGCAAGCTGGCCAGGTCCTGATGCAGCAAAGCAGGACCAAACCATGACGTTTCCTCCACCATACTTTATGGTTGGGATGATGTTTTCATGATGTGATGTGTGGTTTTTCCAATCTTAGTTTAATCAGCCCACAAAACATTTTGCCAATACCATTGTGGAGTGTCAATGTGCTCTTTTGCAAACTTCAGGCGTGCAGCAAATGTTTTATGTATTGTAAACTCATGAACAGAGATGTTAGCCAGTTCCAATGATGCGTTCAAATCTTTGGCTGTCTTTCGAGGTTGTTTCTTTACCTCATAGATGAGTCTTTGTTGTGCTCTTGGTGTCATTTTGACTGGGCGCCCATTTCTTGGTAGACTAGCAACAGTCCCAAGTGTCTCCATTTGTAGAATGTTTGCCTAACTGCAGACTGGTGAATTTCTACAGTCTTTGAAATCACTTGGTAACCCCTGCCAGCTTAATGTAAATCAACATTTCTTGATAGTAGATCCTCTGAAAGCTCTTTTTGGCAAGGCATGGCTCACATAAGCGTGTACTTCTTGTGCAGAGCAAACTCCAAAAGTTTGAGGGGTTTTTATCAATGAAAGCAGCTGTAGTCCACACCTCCAAACTCATTTTCTTAACGACACTCCAGGTGTGCTAAAAACTGACTCCAATGAGCTTTTTTGAGGTCATTAACTCAAGGGTTCACTTACTTTTTCCACAAGCACTATGAGGTTTTTTTTTGTTTGTTTTTTCTCAATAAAGACATGAAAGATCAGATTTTTTGTGTCATTATTTTAGGTTCATTATATGTGTCAATACTGTTGACTAATATGAAGATCAGATCAGATTTTATGACAAATTTATGCAGAAAACCATGAAATTCCAATAGGTTCACATACTTTTTCTTGCCACTGTATCAAACATTACTGTGTTGCATGTTCATTATGGGATTTGAGTGAACATTATTCTCAGCTTACTGGATCTGTCACTATGATAGTATGCATGTGGTTATTTTTTTCAGTGGAAGATTGTCAAGAATGTCTGATGTGTAAATAAAAATCAATGAGCTGTGGGGCATATATCATTTTCATACTATCATGTATGGTTGGCTCACATAGTGTATGTTTACCATATATCTTTAGTGATTTAAAAAAAAACTGTATGTCTACACATTTATTTACTCATCTTCATTCACTGCTTTATCCTGGTAATGGACACAGTGGATCAGAATCATATCCTACGAACACTTAGATGGCATGAGGCTAGAATACCCCTTTTATGGGATGCCAGTCCATCCAGAACCATGCACACACATTTGTGCAATTTAGAGCAGCCAATCCATTTGTATTTTTTTTTCTCCATATACAAAAACATCAACTTACTGACATGTTTTTAGAGGTACAGGAAAACCGAAGGACACTGAAGTAACTCATGTAGACACCGGAATAACACGATAGTTTGTACAGACTTGAGATTGAACCGGAGACCTTGGAGCTCACCAAACCACCTACATATGTGCCGTGTTCAGCAATAGAGTGTGATGGAAATGCTGCAGGAACAATGCAGTACAGAGTAAGCAGCATTGTGCTCCATAGGCCAACACAAAAATATTCCCCAAATCCCCAAAAGTGTGTCAGATGATGATTAGTCATTAGAAATGAATCAGTCTTTCCTCCCACTGGTTAGTACAAGTAATGAATAAAATGCATGTCTAGCTGTGTGTGTGTGTGTTAGCTAAATCTGATTGTTTAGTTCTTTAACATAAGGTTTAAAATCATTAACTCCAATTAAATTTAGTCTAAATGAAAGGTACAGTTTGGAATAAAGCACAATGGAGAAGTTTGCAGGGCAAAAATCTGAACAAAGGCAAAATAGTCTATTATATCTTGTCCAACCTTTAATTCTCAAATTCTAATTTCACTTTTCAAAGTCAGTTGTTGGCAAATAACCCTCTTATACTAATGGCCATAATTTGAGCTCTCTCCATGTCACAGCCACTGTGAGCCATTCCATTCCTCTATTAAAAATGTCATTAATTTCCTGTTTGAACTGTAAATCTCTAGAGAACATTTTAACTGCTAACAGCTCTTTAGTGCATAGGAGATGATTGAACGACGTCATGATGGGCTCAAGCACCCCAAGAAACGGTTCTGACAGCTAGAGGCACAATTAAAAAAGAGGAAATGAGGTGGTATGAATCACACATCACTGTTGTTCTGTTAGGATCTATAGTGCTATTTTTCATATAATGCTAATTTCCAGAATTATTTCAGGAGTGAAATATGTCACCTATAGTTAAGTTTTGGGAGCTGCCACTGTTGGACAAAAGTTTGCCAACTGTAACACATTGTTCTATACATAAACCCCACAAGTTTGAAGCAGAAAATGCAAAAAGCCTGAACAAATAGCAACAAAATAAGAAAACTAGGTATGCATTTATACTTCGTTCAAAGCAACAAGAGGCTATTAGTTTGTTTTTCAGGTGTAAGAGATTTGTGCTTTTAAAAGTGAGGACAACGGAAGCAGAGTGATATTTATTCAAAGCAACGAGACAACGTGTGAGATTACATTCTGATATTTTACTCTGAATATGTAAAAAAAAACAGCAGGGAGTGTAGGTGCAAAATGTAATATCAGGCATAGTATTTGAAAGGAGATATTTTAAGTCTCAAAGTGATAAAACCTTGAACAATAAAAATGTTCCTGTGCATGTTTTGGCATATGTGACAGTGTATGTGTAATTACACATTTGACTGCTCATGTAGCTAATTCACTATTTAACACATTTTTTTTGAAAGCACAATTGTGTATTTAGCTCTATTTAGTACAAATGTTGCTATAATAGAGTAGCACCATATACACTACAGCTTCAGACAAGAAACAACACCATAATTTACGGTGTTAAAATCAGTGTATAGGATGCACTGCTGATCCAAGGATGACAGACTCTATGCTTATGTAAACCCTTCTGTGTAGAGGAATAAACATACTATTCACTTCCTATATTTAAAACAAAGTACTGTACAATTGAATATTTTTGCGTAACAGTAGGCTTCAGCACAGAATTGTCAGACCAAAGAAAGACATTTTGTCATAAATCCGTGACGCAGCAGATAAAAGAGGGACGGATGCAATCGCATATAAGAACGAGTGTTTATTTATAAAGAGAGACAGGCAGACAAATCCAAAACGTAATCCACAATTGTAATCCAGAAACAGGCGAAGGTCAGGCGAAGAGCAAACAGGCATATACAGGGCAAGACAGAGATCAAGGTCAAGGTCACAGAAAACAGGGTCGATACATAAACAAACATGAACATGAACTAGGACGTGGACCTGAGAGCGGATAATCCAGTGTGAACTAAATCTAACATGCTTGAGAATACTAAATCTAATTAACCGTGCCGTGTGTAGCACGGCTCACGGTATATATGCACAGACATGACAAGACGGGGTGGAGACATGACGTTCACAACAACAACAAACGCACATGTCCAGCTGTCACTAGGGAAAGGCATGTGCTCTCGCATTTGCGCAGTTACGACAAGGGGAAATTGTAACAGAATCACCTGCATCCCCCCAGAACAAAGGCACTCCTCCTGGAGTGCCATGAGTCCTCCCATTTCATTGGCGGCCCTGGTCCCCTGGGCTGAATGTCCCTTGTAGAGCCAGGAAACCGCACGATGTTCCTGGCGGATAGGGGAAACGGAGCGACGTCCTCGGGAGAGTAGGAGAGCAGAGCAACAACCACAGCTGGGCAGACAGGCTGGGCAGACAGGCTGAGCGACGTTCTCAACGGAACATGACAGTGGTGCAATGTCCTCGGCGACAGTTGAGAGTGGAGCAACGTCCTTGGTGACGCTTGAGAGCGGAGCAACATCCTCGGCAATGCTTGAGAGCGGAGCAACGTCCTCAGCTGAGCAGGGGAACAAAGCACTGTACTCAGGAGTGCAGAACGACTGAGCGACATCCTCAGCTGGACAGGACTGCTGAGCGACGACCTTAGCTGAGCAGTGAGGCTGAGCGACGTCCTCAGCTGGATGTGGAGACTGAGCAACGACCTCAGCTGAGCAGTGAGGCTGTGCGACGACCTCAGTTACACAGGACTGCTGGGCGTCGTCCTCAGCTGGACTGGACTGCTGGGTGATGACCTCAGCTGCACATGAAGGCTGAGCAACGAACTCAGCTACACAGGACTGCTGGGCATCGTCCTCAGCTGGACAGGACTGCAGGATAGCCTCCTCAGCTGTGTCAGGCAGCAGGACACCTTCCTCAGCTGTGCCAGGCAGCAGGACAGCTTCCTCAGCTGTGCCAGGTAGCAGGACAGCTTCCTCGGCTGTGTTAGACAGCAGGACAGCTTCCTCAGCTGTGCCAGACAGCAGGACAGCTTCCGCGGCTGTGTTAGACAGCAGGACAGCTTCCTCAGCTGTGCCAGGCAGCAGGACAGCTTCGTCGGCTGTGCCAGGCCACAGGACAGCTTCCTTGGCTGTGTTGGGCAGCAGGACAGCTTCCTCGGCTGTGTTAGACAGCAGGACAGCTTCCTCGGCTGTGTTAGATAGCAGGACAGCTTCCTCGGCAGGGCTAGACAGCAGGACAGCCTCCTTGGCTGGCAGGACCTCCACCGTAAAGACCTCCTCGTAGGTCTCAGGCTGGAGCTCTGCTGTCCTCGGTGCCCCCCCCCAAAGAAATTTCTGGGCTTGCCTTAGGAGATTCTGGCATGAGCAGGACTAGGTCCACAGGCTTGGACGAGATGTCAGGAACTCGAGACTGGACTTGGAAGTCAGGAACTCGAGACGCGGCTTGGACGTCAGGAACATGAGATGGCAGTTGGACGTCAGGAACTTGAGACAGGACTTGGACATCAGGAACTTGAGCTTTAGCTGGAACTTTGACTTGAGACGTAGTTTGGACATGAGCTTGTGACTTAGCTTGGGCAGGAACTGGAGACTTAGCTTGGACAGGAACTGGAGACCTAGCTTGGACAGGAACTGGAGACTTAGCTTGGCAGTCTGTGTTAATCTCCACTCTGTGTCTCACCCGCTCATAGTGCACGTGGAATAGGAGATCCGCACTAGTCGCCCAATTAACTTCCTTCAGCACTTTATCTAGGTCGTAGCGCTGCTCTGGTTCTCCGAACTCCCTCAGAAACAAGTCCGAGAACTGCCTACTGTCCTCCAGTATCCAGGGTCTTGTGGCCGCTAATCGCTGTGCCCACGTGCGAGCCGGGCCAGAAAGTCGGGACACCATGAATTGAACCCATTGTTTTTCCCTTGGCTTCGGGTCAAACAGGCTGGAGAAATAACCTTGACAATCAATCAAGAAATAGTCCGGGAAACCAAATAAGCTGTCATACCGATCGGGAAGATCCTCAAAAGTCCTTTGCTTAAACCGCATAGAATCCAAGGCGGGGATACTGGGCATGGATTCGCGGATTTTGCATCCTCTCCATTCGAATGCTACATCCATAGTTAGGTGGTTAATTCTGTCATAAATCCCTGACGCAGCGGATAAAAGGGGGACGGATGCAATCGCATATAAGATTTTTTTATTTATAAAGAGAGACAGGCAGACAAATCCAAAACGTAATCCACAATCGTAATCCAGAAACAGGCGAAGGTCAGGCGAACAGCAAACAGGCATATACAGGGCAAGACAGAATTCAAGGTCGAGGTCACAGAAAACAGGGTCGATACATAAACAAACATGAACATGAACTAGGACGTGGACCTGGGAGCGGATAATCCAGCGTGAACTAAATCTAACATGGACGAGAATACTAAGTATAATTAACCGTGCCGTGTGTAGCATGGCTCACGGTATATATGCACACACAGAACATTAGCCCCCAACTGCTAACAGCTGCGGGCAATACAATAACACACACGACACAACGACACATGACAAGACGGGGCGGAGACATGATGTCCACAACAACAACAAACGCACATGTCCAGCTGTCACTATGGATAGGCACGTGCTCTCGAATTTGCGCAGTAGAGCACGTTGCCACAAGGGGAAATCGTGACACATTTAATGTTGGGCTTCTTTGTTCTTCCTATATTACTTCCCAATCAGTCATGGTAATTTCCTATACCATGCAATATATTTAAAGATAAAAGCAATTATATAATTAATATAAAAAACTGCCAAATGCAGCAGTCCTTTGTCTCACCTCCTCATATGTACACTCTGCTTAAACAGATCAGGCTCCAAAGCTTCAACTATCATACAGCCATCAGCACTACCAGCTGAGCCAAGTCTCTGTCATACTGTAACTCATTGTATAACAGCATTGCAATCTGGAAATTTGATTCCAGTGGTTGCTGTCTCCACTACTTCCACATTGGATTTGTCATAAATATGACATTGAACGGCACTGTAAATTGGTGATTGAGGAAAGAAGTGCTTTTGGTTTTGGGTACAACAGAGAAACCTAACTGTTATTCCTTATGTTTCCTTTCATCCTATTGTTTGCTATTTTTATGTTTGTAACTTCAAGTTCCCCCTGTGATGCCAGAGTAGCATACAACTGCAAAGTTGTCATGGGAATAACGAAAATGCACTACCAACCAACAAATTGGCACAAAAAGCACAAAGCTCATCACAGATATTACAGTACAACCATGTTTAATGTGTTTCAGTGTAGAGTTTTTCTTGAATCATTATTTATTATTGCATATTATTACATTTTAATAAATGGTACTTCACTAAACAATGAAATGAAGACGCTTCAAAGTCTAAGAAATGCTTCACTATGAGCATGAGCTTTCCAACTGTTGTCTTAGGTACAGGGGACATCGAGCACGAGATATACATATATCTGTGATATAGCAGACACGTATATGCATATGCTGACCACATGTAGTACTGCAACAAAGGTGCAAGTGATGCCCTCGGAACCTCCATAGGAACCTGAGTGTGCTTCCACTTATGGCAGCCTTGTGCTTGTTTTTAATCCATTTGTTCATTCACTCTAGAGAGAAAGTAAGAAAAAAGAAACCAAAAGAAAAAATAGAAATACCGAAATGCATCTGAGCTATTGTAATAGTGCACTCAACGCAAACAAATCCAGGCTGTATTAAAAATGCAGCATCCTTTTTTTGGTTTCCAAAAGAGGAAAACACCAGGGAGAAGCAGATGGATCTCCACAGTGTGAGCAGTCTTGTAAAGAAAACAGCAAATGAACCAGGAGCTACACCCCAAGAAAAGACTAATAGACAAGCTTTGGCAAGTAGATGACAAAAACAAGTTTTCATTGAACCACATATCATTACGATTTTATTAATAACACATCCAGTGACGAAAAATGCATTATTACAAGATGAAGTGTTCTATCTGATGAACATCTAGTGTTCTATCTGATTCTGCTATAGACACTGACTACAAATGAATGAAATTTCTGAACAGCAACAGTTAGAGCGCCTTCAGAAATTTAACTCAGTTGTGTTATTTATCACTGCTGTAACAGATGTAATTAATTCCAAATAGAGCACAGTGTGTCTGCTCTATATAGTATATAATATTTTTGACACTGACATTCGGTATTAGGGAAGAAGCCGACACAATTGTAAGACGCTTATTTGTGATTTATTCATTCATTTATTCAGTTCTGTCCCAGAACTCATTCACTTTTGTTGGAAATATATTTATGAAAAATAGTTCCTGTACAACAGAGTTCCTTCTGTTTTTAAGATTGTGAGAAACCACTGGTATGGCCTGTGGTACAACTGCAATGTCTGTTATAGTAACATCTTTCTTTAGAGGGTCTAAGACTGTTAAGAGTAGCATAATTTGGTAGTGTGAGACAGAAATGACACACATACTAATTCCTATACTCAGAATTGCAACTGAGTTCCTAAAAATGTTATCCTTTAAAATAAATTATAGAATTACGATTAAATGATAGTAACCATATCCCATACCATAGTAATAATAAAACATCTTTAAATTGGCGATTGCTCTGTATGCACTTATCTGCAATTGCTGAATGCATATCCAGTGATCTACTGTAAATATGTAAATATTTAAATTTTTCTAAGCTACCCTCAAAGCTATAATACACACAAACAAGTACAATGGTTTGACATTGACGTTACATTTAGCATTGAAGTAAATCATTGTTGAGGTACATTTGTACATGCTCTCCTCTATATATTCTGTATATACTTGATGGTTTGAGTGGGAAAAAAATCTCCAAGGATCACAGCTGGAGAACTGCAGAAGTTATTTGCTTCTTGGGGTCAGAAAACTATAATCCTATGTCACCTATATCACCACAAGTTGTTTGGAAGGGTTTCAATAAAAAAGCTTCTACCCTCATCCAAAAACAAACTCAAGCGTCTTCAGACACTACTGGACCTTCAAATGGTATTGGGTTCTATGATAGATAGATAGATAGATAGATGTTTTGTTTGCAATTGTTTGATTTCCATGAGAGCAGAGTATTTCTGTTCAGTATCAAAAGATCAACATTTTTCACAGCCTTCTTTGCTTATATTTTCCAAGGGTGCCAATATTAGTGGAGGGCACTGTAGTTATATATTCAGTAGAACAAGTTAATATTATATTATTATTAATAATTAATAATAATATAATAATTAATAGAAGTACATACAAGCTGATGTCAAAATATTTTTGTCTAATCTTTCAGTTAGATGGGGAGTACAGATTTATCTATTCAAAAACACTCGTTTAGTGAACTGAATGAAAGACAGGATACCCTGAAATTTAGTAGATTTACACAGTGGGTTGTTGATGGAAATAAATGATCCTTATTGACAGCCTGGGGACTGCAGTTCTGATAGGATTAAAGTCTTTAAACTGATATACTGTGCTGTTTATCATAACGTTTGTGATAATCTCATATTTGTGTCAGCAGGCAGGACCAACAGATCACTTATTTAGCAATAAGCACATATGTACCTATGCAAAGATGATTCTTTGATTTACGGCTTAGATGCACACTTATTAAATTTCCACAGCTGTGGTTGACGGGATGGGTTAAGATCTGTTGAATTTCTTTGCTGGCTTCTACACCAGGTGCAAAGAGAGATTCTACACCGGGTGCAAAGAGATCAGATTATCATATCAAAGACATTTTGAGTGTGAAGTCCTGAATTCAAAGTGTTTCGCTTTGTTAAAGTTTGTGCAGCAGTCTTTCTCTCTCTCTCTTTCTCTCTCTCTCTCTCTTTCTCTCTGTCACTCACTCTCTACATACATACATACATATATACTGTACGTACAGTACACAAGGTGTAAAAGGACTACTATGAATCAATGTTTAAGTGTAATGTCATTCACTACTTGTATTATGCCCAGTATGTACAGTGTGTGAGACACTGGTAATTTTGGATTCCAAAAGATTATTTATTTGCTAGTCTGCATTACCTTGATGAGACTCCAATTTGTCTAATTATTTATGTTGGCAAGGACATACAGATAAAAAGAAAGAACTAAAAAAAAAAAACGGTACAAATACATTGTATTCTTCTTGAAAGTAATTACACAAGTTTATGAAAAAATTGACTTTCGGTGCTAGATATGTACATATGTAATTAGGCACAGTGAAAAAGACATCTCAATGTACTTGCAGTGCTAAAATCAACATGCAATTTACTAATGCTATAGATCCAAACTGTCTACTAAATACACTGTGTTTGAAGCTCAAATTGTTGTATAAAAGATGAAATTATCAATTTCAGAGCTGTTAAAAAGCCTGTTATTAAAGAGAAAAACAAAGTTTAATAAGGAAGATAATGTGCTAATGAATAAAGTTATTATTACATAAATATTCTCATGCCAGAACCGGTAAACAGTGTGGATGGCATACTAATTGTTTCTAATGAAATAATGTACAGAATAAAAAGGTTAATTTTTGTATAAAATATTGAATTTCTTTGTTAAATGGTGTACTGTATATATAAATTATTATTATTATTATTATTATTATTATTATTATTATTATTATTATTATTGTTGTTGTTGTTGTTGTTGTTATATGAATGTCAAAATTACACACAAACCCAGCCACTGCCAATTCTCCATTGAACTAAATATGAAATTAGCTGCACTTTCCATTTTCACACCTTTTTTTGACCTGACTTCCTCCAAAATGCATATGTATAAGGGGGGAGAAGTGCACCGTGTGTGTTGCTTAAATTGCAAGTTAAGACTTGTATGCCATGTTTGTCCATAACACAGGCGTTTTGAACAAAATGCAGCCTCCTGTACTATCTACATATCTCTCTACAAAAAAATTAACTACGTAATAGATGTGATGTGGGAAGTGCACTTGTTGAAAGGGCACTTGACACTCTTGCATTGGTCGCCTTCACAACCCTCATTAACTCAAGAGATTATTTTGTCATTTAATCAGCTTTCACGTCTACTGCTGAAAAGTGGACATAAGCAGAATAGAGGCTCTTTCTACCTCCCTTCCCACCATCATCCCCACAGCAAATTGATTTCCCAATTGCTCCTTAAGGCACCCCATCACCAATCCAGAAAAATGTCCTGGCTTATTGGAATCTAATTCAGTATTGAGGGAATATTCATTCTGAACTGCCATATCATTATTGTCAGAACATACTGATTGAGCAGTTTTTAGCACACTGCCAAGGAGGCATGACAAATAATGTGGTATTGCATCATGCTCCAAATTTTAAAAGTGGACAAGCCAGTGTACATTACATTGTAACAGTTCCAATTGTAGTTTTTACGTCGAAAATATGATTATCAGCACATTCCCAAACAATTCTCAGCTTTAAATTTCAATGATAAGGCACATTCCTCTCTATTAGGGGGTAAAGTTGTTTATAAACTTTAAATGGAGTTCTTGAAACTCATTCAAAACTTGTACACACACACACACGCACACAAATGTTGCTTCAGCCAAAATGAAAGTCTGATCAAGTTTTTATCTTATCTCCACAACACCTTTTGTTGACATGTGGCTGATCCTCATATATGTGAGATCCAAAAGTTTGAGATCACATAGAAAATCTGAATTTTTTTTAATTTAGAGAAAAAGAAAATTATAGCATTTTTAAATATTTAAAACAAAGAGTGAAAATGTTCAAAATCTTGAATATTTAATATACAAGATTCCGCACTATTTCTAGGTCCCTATTAAAATGTATGCAAGTTTGTGATATTGACCATGTTAACTGCTTTGCACAAAAGGTCAAGTTTTCCTTTTTTATCCATTCCATTAAACCAGACGACACTCCAGTGGATTTAATACATCATGAATAATCACGTTTGAGCTGGCATGGACATAAAACCTATATAAAGTCCAAGTCAGCTCAAATGTGTTGTCATTATTGCGAAAGGGAGAAACAGGAAATACTAAGAAACGCTGAGATTCAACTATAAGTCAGATAATATGATTTAATTAAAGTATCAAATTATTTAAAAAAATTAAACACATTTTTAAATAAGCAGAATAGAAGCATTTTCACTAGTGGTGTCCGACCATTGTACATAACTGTGTGTGTGGGCGGGGGGTGGGTTCTTCTTTGAACTTTGTGATAATTGCTGGGGGATTTCTCAAACATGTCTGTTTCACACCAAAGAAGGTTCACAGAAACAAAGAAATTGATGTCAAGATATCTCAGGGTGACCTTGGTCATCACAAGTTCACTTGTTTCAACTTGTAGCCAAAAATATGAACCTCTCCTCCAGATTTTCAAGGGTTATCTTTTTTGTTTCCTAAACAAGTTCTTATTCTATCAACTAAAGTCATATTGGTTTTATTTAAGATACACATTCAGATGCAAAACAATGAATTATTTTACCCTGTTAACACTGATGAACATTGATTAATTATAGTGAAATATTTGATAACAAGACAATATGACAATCCTTTTCAAAAGTGCAAATAGGAATATTTTCTCTAACATTTTTCAATGTGGACTTGGTCAGTGCAGTTGCTTTAACCTCACTGGTCATTAAGCAACTTGGGTGATTTTTAAGTGCACCTATTTTTGGTGAATCTAATTGGGAATGCAATTAGCAACATTTGATTGTGAATAAAGAAAGAATTATAGAAATCTGAAATTAATGAAATAAGAACTAAAAATAACAGCAACAACAAAATACAAAGGGATGGTTGGCACAGGCCACAAAAGCACTTTTAGTTTAGCTTAAATTGTCTCGTGACGCGCAGAATAACAGTTTTATTTAAGGGAGAGACAGGCAGACAAATTCAAAACATGATCCCAAAGACGTAATCCAAAAACAGGCAAAAGTCAGACGATCAGTAAACAGGCTTACACAGGGCTAGGCAGGAATCAAGGTTGTGGTCAAGGGATACAGGGTCGATAAACAAAACGAGAAACATGAACTATAACAGGGAACTTGGAGCGGATAACCCAGCGTGAACTAAATCTAATGATTAATTCTAACAAGGACTCTAACATGGATCTAAACTATGACTTTGACTATGAACTACAATACAATCTATTCTAACTCAATATTCCGCGTTGTGTGCTGGGAGGCGCGTGGTATATATGCGGACATCAGACTCATAAATGCTCACAGCTGAGCGCAATTCAGACACACGTGAAATCCCAGCCAATGACAGAACAGGGAAGAGACATGACAGAAACATAAACAAACACAAGTGTCCAAATGTCATTACTGTCAACAACGGAAAAGCAGGTGCTTAGAACACGTTGCTTCAAGCGGAAATCATGACAGAACCCCCCCAACGGCGCGCCTCCCAGAGCGTCATGAAACACCCAAATCCATTGGCGGCCCCCTGCCCAAAATGTCCCAAGCAGAACCAGGAGACCGAACGGCGTTCATTTCAAAACAACACAGCAGAGTGATGTTCACGGCGAAGCAGGAAAGCACCATGACATCCCCGGTGGAACAGGAAGGCAGAGCGATGACCACAGCCGAGCAGGTAGGCAGAGTGAAGTCCTTGGCAGAGCAGGGAAACAGAGCGCTGTACTCAGCAGGGAAGGAAAGCAATGCGAGGTCCCCTGTGAGGCCTGGGAGAGGAACATGGGTCTCCGCGAGGCCAAAGGGAGGAACAAAGCTTTCCCCAAAGCAGGAGGGGGGAACGATGTCCTCTGTGGAACAGGAAGGGGGAGTGACACACGGCACACAACAACGAAGAGGAGCAATGTCTTCCTCAGAACATAGAGGCAGAGCGACGTCCTCCGCGAAGCAGGAAGACAGAGCGATGACCTCAGCCGAGCAGGAAGGCAGAGCGACGACCTTAGTCGAGCAGGAAGGCAGAGCGCCGTACCCAGTGGTGCTGGGGTGCTGAGCGACACTCTCAGCTGAACAGGATTGTCGAGCAGCATCCTCAGCAGAGTGGGCAGGCTGAACAAGATCCATGACAGGGGAGGGAGGGTGGGAGATGACCTCATACAGGGGCACCGAGATCGCCAGGTTAACCTCAGGCTGGAGCTCTGGAGCTGAGACCTCCTCGTAGGTCTCAGGCTGGGGCTCTGAGGTCGCCAAGTGAACCTTGGGCTTGTGCAGATCTTGGTTAGCTGGGTCAGTAGACTTGGGCGTGAGCAGAACTTGGTCAGCCGTATTAAAATACACTTTGTGGTTCATCCACTCATAATGCATGTGGAACGGCAGGTCAGCCTTTTTCGCCACATTGACTCCCTTCAACAGCTTATCCAGGTTGTAGCTCTGTCCTGGTTCTCCAAACTCCTTCAAAAATAGGTCCATAAATTGCATACTGTTCTCCAGTTCTTGGGATCTCATGGCTGCTAATCACTGCATCCAATTGCGACCTGAGCCAAAAAACCGGGACACTATGAACCTTATACATTGCCTCTCGCTGGGCTTGGTGTCCGTTAAACTAGAAAAATATATCTGGCAGTCAACAGAAAATAGTCTGGGTAGCCAAAGAACCCATCAAACCGATCGGGAAGGTCCACGAAAGTCTCTTGTGGAAACTGTATTGAATCCAAGGTGGGGATGATTGGTGTGGACTTCCGGGTTCAGCATCCTCTCCGTTCTCCTGCTGCATCCATGATTGGCGGAATATTCTGTCACGTCTTGTGACCTGAGGAAGTTCAGACGGATGCAAGTGCAGGATAACAGTTTTATTTAAGAGAGAGACGGGCAGACAAATCCAAAATGTGATCCCAAAAACGTAATCCAAAAACAGGCAAAGGTCAGACGATCAGCAAACAGGCTTACACGGGGCTAGGTAGGAATCAAGGTCATGGTCACGGGATACAGGGTTGATAAACAAAACGAGAAACATGAACCATGACAGGGAACTGGGAGCAGATAACCCAGCGTGAACTAAATCTAATGATTAAATCTAACAAGGACTCTGACCTACAATACAATCTATTGTAACTCAATATTCCGCGTTGTGTGCTGGGAGGCTCGCAGTATATATGCGGACATGATCAGTGTTGTAAATGCTCACAGCTTAGGGCGATTCAGACACACGTGTAATCCCAGTGAATGACAGAACAGGGAGGAGACATGACAGAAAAATAAACAAACATACGTGTCCAAATGACACTACTGTCAACAACGGAAAAGCAGGTGTTCGCGCATTCGCGCTTAGAGCACGCTGCTTCAAGGGGAAATCGTGACAGAACAAGTAAACAGTGTGGAGTGCATTTAAATGGCTAACATGTCATTTAAATACTAAGTGGTTTTAATGAAATGACAGTTCTTTACAGAATATGGAGGGTATGTCATTTTAAATTGTTCATTATACTGCATTCCTTTTTTTCTGGTGGTTGACTGTAGTTTACATAACATTTTAATAATTGGCAACAAAAGTCCAGTTGAATGTGTTGAATTTATTTGTTTGCTGTGAGGAAGTTGATGATTGTATTCCTGATGTATGTGCTGTGACCAGGATTGCAAGATCTGATTGACAAACACAGCTCAATTGACAAGCAGTATTAAAATACATACTTTTATTAAATATTTTCAGCAAGTTCCTAAAATGATCTTGTATTGTTAAATATTTTGGTGTAAATTAAAATTTACTATGAAAATAAATGGAAGAAAATGAAAATAAATGGAAGAATGCTGGCAGTTTAAATGTAGCTCATTTATGACATACCTGGCAAAACAGCATATAATGTTTCAAGCAAGACACTTAGCACTAATTTGCATGAAGTCAGTGTATACCATTAACTCTGTGGCTTGAAACAGTAAATAGAAATTAGATATGTACTTAGTATATTGATTAAACAAAGACGGAGCAAAGACTCTCCAGCATTTATATGAGTTATATGCTAGCTCATTTGTTACTTTGTTTCCTTCTCTCAACAGCCTCTGGACTATGAGACAAAGAAGGCCTATACCTTTACAGTGGAGGCATCAAACTCACACTTAGACCCACGGTTTCACGGTTTTGGTCCATTTAAAGACACAGCAACTGTCAAGATTAATGTTCTGGATGTGGATGAGCCTCCTGTCTTCAGTAAACCATCCTACACAATGGATGTTTATGAGGACACACCAGCAGGCACCATTATTGGAGCAGTGACCGCTCAGGATTTGGATGCAGGAAGTAGCCTGGTCAGGTATGTATCTGGAATACATTAGCTGCCAGACACACATTTCTTGAACTGCTCTGAAGAGATCAACACCGTTCTTCCAAAAGATATTCCCTTAAGTTGGTATTTTGATGGCAAGCACTGTTTATTATGTCATTTCCCAAAGTATTTCAATTGATTTGAGATCTGCTGACTAGGCTAGCATATGATTTAAATAATTTTCATCTTCATTAAATCAATCACTGAGCCCTTATGCCCTGTGAATGGAGACATTGCTATATTGGAAGAGACCACACCCATCTTAATGGAAATGGTTCATTGCAGATAAAGGTGATCATCCAGAAGAGTGGGCAGCTGTGGCTCAGGTAGTAGAGCGGGTTGTCCACTAATCGTAGGGTTGGCGGTTCGATTCCTGGCCCTCATGACATGTAGAAGTGTCCTTGGGCAAGACACTGAACCCCAAGTTGCTCCCGATGGCAAGTTAGCACCTTGCATGGCAGCTGCTACCATTGGTGTATGGGTGAATGAGACACAGTGTAAAGTGCTATATAATTGTGCCATTTACCATTTAGAAGAACTTTGTATTGATTCGTAGTGACTCTTCCCTCTAATGGGACAAGTAGATCCAAACCATGCCATGAAAATTATCCTATAGCACAACATAAACATAGCTAACGGTTTTTCATTTAATTTGTCACTCATCTGTATTTTTTTGTAGGTCACTACACTGCTCTTTTTTCTGCACTCTAGGTTAAAAAAAAGTTTCTCCCTTTATTCGTGACCACTGTATAAGTGCTATGTGATGGCTCTAATGTTCTGATGGCCAAACAAATATTTCCTGAACCAGGAGTTGCCTCAGTATATACATTTACTTTTTTTCCATGTTGAATTATTTAGAAACCGTTGGCATTGTTCTCTGGTGCTGCACTCACTCGCCACTAGACAATGGCGGTGAATGCACCCCTGTGTATGAAGCAGCTTTTAAAGTTATGCCTTAGAAATTCATATGGGAAGCATATTGCCTGAAAGAGGAAAATAGCAAAAGTATCTGTTGCTAAGGAATTTTGAACAAAATTGAACATATAGTCTCCTCTGAAACTATTGGAATGGCTGTAGACTGAAGGCATTTGGGGTTCAGATCAAAACATGAATTTGAGAAGAGAGTTTAGAATTTCAGTTTATATTTCCTGGTATTTATATGTAGATGTGTTAAATGACATAAAACATAGCACATTTTGTATCAGACCATCCAATTTGTAGGCGAGCAGAAATATTGGAGCATGTGACTGACAGGTGTTTATTGATACCCAGGTGTGTCCTGTTAGATTGATTGTATAAACAATAAATATATCTAAACGGATACTGTTGGTTTTAGCTTTCAGTATCACCTGTGAAGACTGCATCTGTTATTAAAAAGATAAGCAAGCATGAAGATCAGTCTCCTCTGAAACTATTGGAATGGCTATAGACTGAAGGCATTTGGGGTTCAGATCAAAACATGAATTTGAGAAGAGAGTTTAGAATTTCAGTTTATATTTCCTGGTATTTATATGTAGATGTGTTAAATGACATAAAACATAGCACATTTTGTATCAGACCATCCAATTTGTAGGCGAGCAAAAATATTGGAGCATGTGACTGACAGGTGTTTATTGATACCCAGGTGTGTCCTGTTAGATTGATTGTATAAACAATAAATATATCTAAACGGATACTGTTGGTTTTAGCTTTCAGTATCACCTGTGAAGACTGCATTTGTTATTAAAAAGATAAGCAAGCATGAAGATCAGAGAGCTAAAAAAAAAAAAGGCAAGCCATTTTGAAGCTAAGAAAAGATGGAAGATCAATCAGAGGTATTGTTTAAACATTGGGCATAGCCAATACAACAATTTGTCCTGAAAAATAAAGAAACCACCGGTGTACTGAGCAACAAACACTGAATGCGTTTGCCAAGGAAAACAACAATAGCTGATGACAGAAACATTGTGAGAGCTGTGAAGAAAAACCCCACAAGTGAAGACTAAAGGGAGAAACGCCAGAAACAAAGAACAACTGAAAGAGGCTGCAGAAAATCCTGGAAATAAAACATCATAACAGAAGTAACCAACAATTTGGTGATATTAATGAGTTGCAGGCTCTATATTGTTATTGCAAGCAAGGGATATGCTACCAAATATTAAGAGTTATATACTTTAATTTACTTGAAGGCTGATCTGTTCCTATATTTTTACTCACTTCAAAATTGGGTGATCTGATCCATAATATTTTATGTTTTATGTTGATTAACATATCTAGATGTAAACACCAGTAAATGAAAGTTGAAATTTTAAAATCTCATCTCATATGTATCTCATAGACAAATGTCATTGGTGTACAGCTCATACAAATGAATTGGCCTTGTCGTTCTGTGAAAGTAAAAGCTACAATTTAGACTTTCATTTAAATGTTTTATCTTCCATTTGATTCCAATTTAAATTTCATTCAGTCATAGAATCACTGTTACATACCTTTTATTCTAGATGAAGGCCACATATCAAGGTTGTCACAAGGGTTCGTAACATTCCCCGATAGCAAACTTTGCCAGATATTAATAGACAGCACTCATGAATATAAAGTACTTTACTGAAACTGATAATAACTAGAAAAGTTGATACTGCTCTCAAATCTCTCATTATTCTGATACGTCTCTCTATTGAGGTTGAGAATTAAAAAGTGCAGATATTGTACTCTAGTGAGGATGAGAATCACCAAGAGGCATTGTATTCTTTTGACAATGAGGATCACTTGAACTGACCACTGAGCACATGGGTTGTGATGAAACAACATTCAGTCTGTCAAATCTGGAGTAGGTAGACACTAAACTCCTCAAGAGACCTTAGTGCCATGCTGGAGTTAACCATTGCTCATAATGATTGCCATTTAATGATAGAAGGAGCCTCCCCAGCTGTATTCCAGTATGTTTTGCAAACACTTCCTTTACCCAGTAGGCTAACCCAGGGGTTCCCAAAGTGTTCCAGGGAAAGGCCCCCCAAATGGCATTAATATTTGACCAAGGCCCCTTTTGCAAGATGTCTTTAAAACACTTTAAAAATTCAGACTTCTGAATATATCCCCCCCCCTTTTTTTTTTTTTAATTAATAATTACCTCTTTCATCTTTACATTACATGACATTAGGAATTGATTGTGTGTGTGTGTGTGTGTGTGGTTGTCTGAGAATGAGAATAATGTGTTTATTTATTTTTCACACCAAACTGTTGGTGCCCAACAATTTATTTATTATTATATTTATTTCTTTTTCACACCAAATTGTTGGTGTTGGAAAACCACTGGGCTAACCTATGTTTAGACAATGGAGCCCACTTATGGTGCTTCCTAAAGTATGCAAAAAGCTGGTCAGTAGCATGTTAACTAACAGTTATGTCCACATAATGATTGAGACCCCTCACTGTACAAATTCTGGCCTGAGCACATTGATTTATAGGATTCTGCACGATCAATCCCACCATCAAATCCCACCAAGCTGCTACTGCAAGGCCCTTATTTGCTCAGTTGTATAAATAAAATAAAAATGTAAGGTGCTCTGGATAAATGCATTTGCCATCATGTATTTATTTATTTATGTATTTAAAATGCACCATTTCTGGGAGAAATGGTGCATTTTCTGGAAAGTTCCAGGGGTGCCAATACTTTCGTCCATGACTGTATCTTCCATTGGTTTATATAGCAATCTACTCAAATTACTTTGCACCAAATGTAGATCCTACTGTGGGATTACTGTTTTGCAGGTGTAAACAAAGAAAGAGTGGCTGTCCAGTATGTTGAAGTCAGCTCCCGACAGATTTTATGCCTAGGTTTTATTTGTACATTTATATTCTGACGTCAAGACTCATTTTCCCACCTTCCATCAAGGTTTTGTTTATACCTTCCTCCAGCATGGGAAAGCATATTTTACAATTCTCTGCATTACAGTGAAAAACCATGCCATGGACCAATACCTCAGGGTGCTTGCATGCAAGTAAATTTCTCCCAAATTTCTCTGTCTGGGGATTAAGAACGTATTATTCTTATCTTATCTTATCTTATCTTATCTTATCTTATCTTATCTTATCTTATCTTATCTTATCTTATCTTATCTTATCTTAACTAGTAACACCTATATTTTCTAATAAGAATAATATTCAGCTGACAGTGAAAACAGTACATGGCTCAACATACCTAATTTCATTACTGGAGTTGCAAATAATAACATTCTAGCCACACATCACACATGCTGTTATATGCCAAACATCAAATTATGCCATAAGAACATCAAAAAGTATAATATTAGAACTTCCATCACCTGCATCAGCACACTCTATATTATAGTGCAGATTTAACAATAACACGATTAGCATAAAAGTCCATGGATTAGAACACTATACTTAGCATCATAAATCCACTTAATAGACAATAATACGAAAGAGGATGAGTGTCATGTAATGTGTTTCTTTTATAGGCTACACACTTGAATTGATGACTTTTTCCTAGTCCAGTAGGAAAACTCCACTAAAGCTGAAGGAAACTACCATAGTTGTTTCAGAATGCAAGGAAATAGAACTAGAGCTTGTTGCTTATACATTTAAGCAATATCCCATGAGCAAGAAGAGAGGTTATGCTAAATATTGGCATGGCTGTGATTCGGACATATGGACAAGGCTGCTGGCTGAGTGCTGCAGATGTGCCAATATTCACTATAACAGTATGATTGCCAGTGCTGTATTGTTTTTATAAAACAATGTTTTTTAAATAAGAAATTCATATCAAGTACAGTAAGTGACATTTTGGACAGAATATGGACAAATAATTAGTTTATTTTTGCTCCACGAATGCAAATAGAACCTAAAGAAGCCACACCCACCGATTGCCCGTCACCTAGATGAATAGCTAGCTAAAAATGATTTATAAGTTCTCTGTAACAGTTCATCTAGTGAAATAGGCTTTCCTTTTTCCTGTTCATCTTCATCTGACAACCTTTCATAGTTTTAAAACTTCAGAACTTTTAAATTTAAGTCTAAAGTTATACAGTATCTCTCAAAAGTGAGTACAACCCTCAGATTTTTGTAAATATTTGATTATCTCTTTTAATGAAAAGATATAATAAAATTTTTACAAATGTGAGGGGTGTAATCACTTTTTGTGAGATACTGTATATTCATGAAAAATTTATTTTTGCCATGTCTACTGAAGATCTCACTAACTTTACTGTATTAACAGTTTCAGTGGGACTGGTGATTGATTTGGAATTTTAGATGATGAACACAGACAAGCGTAGTAATACAAACAGTGAAACATCCTAGTGAGGTTATACTAAATACTATAAGCACTATTGGATTGCTGCATGTCCAAATTAGTGGTACTGTTATACAAATTATTATGTAACATAATATTTCATCTCTCAGCCATAGTCTTTTGGTAAAATTCATGGATTAAGATTTTTTAATGCTCAAGATGGAAATTATGGTGAAACATTTATGTTTCTCAATAATGTGAATCCTACAGAACCCACAAGCTTTTTTGTTATAAAATAAGATTTTATTATATCCCTATAGGTATTCTATTGACTGGAAAAGTGACCTGGATAGCTTCTTTGACATTGACCCTGTAATAGGTACCATCTCCACTAACGAGCTTCTGGACAGGGAGAGCAGAGTCCAACACAACCTTTCTGTTGTGGCAACCAAAGTTAGTAAGTATGCTTCAACTTTTCCCAAATGGTCTTAAAAAGTAATTAATGATGAGCTGAAATATTATGTCTCCCCTGAATGGGTTTCATTGTTTAAGTGTCTGTCTAGTTGCTTTGACCTTATAAGTTTAACAACAGACTCATTTCCTTTCTACGACCTTCAGCCATTAGATGATTAAAGCTTTTTATTTTCCAATTTAATTAGTTATGCAAGGCAATATCCCCAAGACAGTCCTCCCAGACAGCTATTAAGTGTTAACTACAAAGCAATTTTAACACCTTGTTTCATGTTTAGAAATTACAGTGCTAATTTGAGAAGCTGAGATGATGTTTTGAGGCTAAAACATTAAATAAATTAAAAAAAATGCCGTTTTACCAATTACAGTTTGGTAAAGTAAGTCCTCTACCACTTTACTGACATCCTCTCAGAAAACATGGAAGTCTTCCCTCTCGAAGCTCATGGTACTCAATCAAAATTACAAATGCTGCACTACAAATTAATTAACCAGAAATAGTCTAGTGAGGTCATTAAAAGTTAAGGTCTTATCACCATGGTAACAAGCATTGCTAACTGTCTCTCATGCTCATGCTGCTGATATGCTAATTACAGTTTGCTAATGCTAATTTGTAGAGTTGTTGGGAGACGAAGTAAGTCTGTAAAACTTTGGTTCTCTGTTGCAGTGAGACTTGTTCATTCACTGTTGGAACCTCACATTTATTAATATGCGTTTTTTCTTCTATCAATCTATAGCAGACATTGATAGTGTGAGTCTGAATGTTCCAGAATTAAATTGTAATCCCAGGCCTCAAAGGAATTACCTCCATATTATGCAAATTTTACATAATCTTTACAAACTCCTAAAATGTACACTGATTTATTTATAATAATAATAATAATAATAATAATAATAATAATAATTATTATTATTATTATTATTATTATTATTATTATTATTATACTGATTATTATTGTTATTCCTCTTATTATTATTATTATTATTATTATTATTATTATTATTATTATTATTACATATGTTAGAGTTATAGTTTCAATATCACAAACTTCAATGTGCTTTGCAAACTTGCAACAAAATACTCAAATGCTTAAACATTCATGAATGTCCCTACACACTAAGAGTTCTCTCTCTCTCTCTCTCTCTCTCTCAATCTCTTTCCTTCTCTCTCTCCCCCTTAGCCAGGTGCAGTCCCAGATGTTGCCGAATTAGAGGATATGAAATCTGAAATAAAAATGCTGACAGTATTATATGAGCAGATGAGTCAGCACTGTGTCCTAAAATAGTGTACTTGTTGCTGGTAATGAGAACTATGCTCTTGAGATCTTGTTTCTGTTAATGCAGCAAACGTGTGGGCGTTTGGCTGCATGACATTAATTAGAGGCTAGTCAGCTAGTAATTTTTTTTTCTCCTGTAAAATGGGGCGTGATCTCTAATATCACATTAGCACCAAAATTTAGAAAATCTGTTCCTACTCCAAACTATTTTCTTATACAGTGTAATTCATAAAAAATAAAATAAAATAAAAAACACAGCTGGACTGTAGCTCCAATGATAATGTGCAATGCTGTACATGTGTAGATGTATTTCTTAAGAACACTGCACCATCTAGTGGATAAAGAAATATAAATAAATTCAGTGTCAAAATAAAGTACAGTGGTCTATTTGAAATCTAACTTGGTACATGTTTTTATCAAAAATAATGTTCTTCATATCATTCATTTTGTTCATGTTTGTCACAGGGTAACAACTTTACTAGAGTTTAACAAAATCAAATCAAATTAATTGTATTTAATCACAGTTAGTGATTAAATAGATTAGATAGTGTGTTAGATGGTGACAAATCCCATGCACGGTGCAAAACCTCTGCTCTTATTGTGGCATGTGTTCTTTGTTTGCATTCAGTCATGTCTCCGCCTCCTCTTTTTTTTTTTTTTTTTTTTGTTTTTTTTTTTTTTTTTAAAAATAAAAATTTTTTTGGTGACATTTCTAAGGTTTGTTTATTAAGTCTAATTTTTTGTTTGTTGAAATCTCCTTTTTTTTTTTTTTTTATTAGATCCCTGTTAAGGACTATAACAGTGATTCTTGGATCACAAATGTAATGAAAAGATTATACACTTGCATCATGCTTCTATGTTACAGATATCTAGCAAGTCCCACACACACACAAAAGAAGAAAAAGATAGTCCATATGCAGTCAAATATCAAACAAATATTGCCTAATTAGTGCATAATTATGATTATTACCCCCCCCCCCTCAAATACATTTCTTGATATTTTGCTAAAACACATAGCCATCAGAGAATGCTTATACATCCACTGTAAATGAAAAACTGGTGACAAACTGCACCAATAACCTTTTATGTTGACAGCCTTTGTCTGGATCTCTGGCAGGCTCCTGGCAGTATGCTGACATTCAGCTTCACACCAGACACCACAGGCCATAGCTCTATTTAGTCAGAAGACAGAGAAGACATTTCAGTTGACAGGCTTATCATTTCACACAGCTGGACTTAAAATAACAATTTAGTGTAGTTAAATTCAATGTAAAATTTCAATCAAATAAGCCGAACAGGAAACCTTTGAAAGGTTTCCCATTATAACTTAATTTAGTTTGAATGACATGGCTCCAAACATTGGCGGATCTGACACAAAGAAGCTACGTCTACACAACCCCTAACACACCCATAAGCATGCGCATGCACACGTATACGCGCACACACACTTCTACACATCTCTATATTGCCAGGAAGATTGCTTTTCTCCATCAAGGTCAGCCAAAGGTCTTGGTTGTATATGGGACCCCAGCGGGGATGTGTATAGATCTCTTTTCCTCTAAGCCATCCCAAGCTCATCACCACAAGCTCATATCACGGATCAAATCTATAAAAGTTCATTCCACATTGATGCCCCCACTGCACTGCACACACTGAATTCAAACAGCATCATGGCTGTAAGTAATCAGGTTTAACAACGTAAGTCCGGTGGTTTCACTTTAACCTGGATTTCCATGTGCTAGCCATGTTTTCACTTTTTGTGACATTATTGCCTGCGGTCAACCTTTTAAAGATTAATTATTTAATTTTGTTATAAATCTTAAAGATGTACTAATACAAGTAATAGTGAGAAAGATAAATGTCCTGGAAATTTAGAATTTAACTCAATCAATGTTAACCATAGGAAAAAAAAAAATTTTATTTCATGTCAATTCCATGTTAACCTTTTGGGTCAGTAGTGGTGTACGTCTTGGAGTTCTGGCATGAAAACCTTTTGCGTTTAGTACGTGCCATACTGTGCTCACTGAAACCTCAGTGCCTATTGCCACAAAGTATTTCTGCAGGTCTTTTGCAGTCACTCGAGGGTTTTCACAACCTGTCACTCTCAGAAATCTGGTTGCAGCCGTTGATAGAATGGCATGCTCCTTTTGCTTTTTGTGGTATAATTTAAATAATAACAGGTTCAATGGGTTCACCACTAGATGGTACAGGTACAGTATTTTGTTTTCAGTTTGTCTGTCCATCCAAGATTCTCGTTAGTGGAATATCTCAAGAACAAGTGGTTGAATGTTTTTATGATTCATGTGTAATTATCATTGTAACCAACAGATGAACTGATTCGATTTTGGAATTGAGCCAAACAGGTACAAGGTCAAAGCAAGGTCGAATTTCTGACTTTTTTTATTTAATAGCTCCTTTCTTGTTTGAAGTATATTTTAAGGGTAGATTAAAGATTAGTAACAAGAAGGACTAGACATACTGGCGGTGGAGGCATCCCAATTGATGCCATTGCTATTGAGTTCTACTTGTTACAGAATCCATAATCACCAAAATCTTAAGGTGTTTTAATGGTTTCCTGTTTCTCTCACAAGTTATAGTATACAGTATAAATACAAACGTAAATACAGTGTAAGCCTCTATTGACCTTTTCTTAATATGACCACATGATGTCAGTATTATACAGTTGATGAATTCCTTTCTAGCCTTGGAAAACCATTTTCATTACACCAAGACTGTAATGTGTTGTGTATCTGTTAATTGATTATACATTTATTAAGATCCTGGACATTTTCATTATTTCTCTTCTTAAAAAAAACATTGTATAGAGCTTGAAAACAGAGGGCTGCATTTATTTAAGCATTAAGCTATCATACTTTATATAATAATGCTTTGAGTAGAGTAGGAATATAATTTGTACAGGAAAAAAAAAAAAAAAAAAAAAAAAAAAAAAAAAAAAAAAAAAAAAAAAAAAATTTTTTTTTTTTTTTTTTTTTTTTTTTTTTTTTTAAAAAAAAAAAAAAAAAAAAAATATTAATGAATGTTCCTCCAGAGTTGGCTATACCTTATGAGACCTATGTATGTGAAGGTGCCAAAGTGGGACAGGTGAGTGTGTAGCAATATGTGGATCATTTTTTTTATTTCTCTGAAACACGAACACACAAACAAAGCTTCAAAAATAGAAAAGAAAGAGGGCACAACAAGGTGTTGTGAGAAGATGCAAGTCAAAGAACAATTCTGGACTAATGAGCCATTTAAGATGATTTATGACACACTTTGCACACCACCGCATTCATTAAAATTGCAGGGCAGTTGTGTGTGTGTGTGTGTGTGTGTGTGTCAGAGCTATAGTAGGAGACAAACAATGTAGGTATGATTGATGCCAGGTATTATTCTGTGTTTGTGTTAATTTGTGCAACTAGCTACTCAAAGATAAGGGGAAAAACATTTAGACTAATGGTATAATGAGAACAATACAATCAAAACAAAACTTTGCACAAGCAACTTTTATATTTGGGATATGAAATTGCATAAACATTTATGAAAGTCTAACTATGACTTTTTTCACATTTGGTGACTCTGGTGAGGGATTAGCTCTAGCTGGTTGGATTTATGGGTATTTGACAAATTTGTGTTCTGCGCTGTGATGATGAACTGCCTGGCAGTGATCAGGTGGTAGAGCAGCATGGGCTGACGGATGTTCGTGATGGGCTGGTCAGGTATGGCTAAGTGATGCATTAGATCAGACCTAATCGCTTTGTTCAACATGCACCTGCAGTGTTCACAGCAGAGATGCAGCAGGTGCATGTAACAGCAGGGCAGTATGGTGCTGGAGCAGGCATGAGCAGTAGAGTATAAAACATGAGATATGTGTTGCTACTGCATGAGGCAGATTATGATCACTCAGGGAGTCAGGTATGAGTAGTCAGTCCTGTGGAGATTTTGGCCAATCATTCAGAAATTAACACACACAATGCTTACCTGGCCACAGACACAGAGAGTGACAATAAACCACCCTCAGATAATGTAGCTTCAGTGATACTCAGCGATACCTGATACCCATTTATTGTGAATATAAACATGTATATGAATACATTATTCAGAATTAGCAGAAACTGTGTTCTAAATGAACATAAAAAAACATGGACTGGAGGTGTGCATCAGGACTAGCATTGCGTGGGATGCCAACAAGAAAAGTTGCATAAGTAGGCACAAGCGAGCAGTCATGCTCACTCACTCAAGATTCATTCAGTCATTTGTATTGTGTCAAACATTTCCCCTTGCACTGACCACTAGAGCATGGACCACACTCAACAGCCCGTAGCTTGATAGCGTGTGCTTCCATGTTGTCAAACCGTGTTTACTTTTGATACATGTGTTTATTTTGGTTTCTGTCCTGTCTCCGGCCCTCTTATGCTATTGGTTCTTTCCTAAGGTTGCAGGTATTTTGTTTTATGTCCTTTGATTTTGTATATTTAAACCCCCATGTATCTTTGTTCTGGACAAAGTATTGTTTCTTTGTTTGGCCACTAGTACTCTACAGAGCCGTTCTGCCATTTTTTTCCTCATTTAATGGTTTTTGATTAAGTTTTCAGTCTCATTTGTGATTCTCCTTAAAACCCTGTATTGCCTGTTTGCCCATCCCTGACTCTTGCCTAATTACTGTTTACAATATTGCCCATACTCGATCACTGTTTACATGATAAACTGCCTGGTCAGGGTGCTTTAAATTAGGTTAGTAGTGTGGTTATATTTTGGGAAATAGAACCAACTAAACACATATATCATGTGCAGGTACAAATAAACTGACATTCTCCTGTAGAATTTCTGGTGCCATCCAGAACTTATAAGGCCATCAATAATGGCAAGCCATCCTGTACCCGAGGCATCAAAGCAATCCTAAACCATGATTCTGCCACCCACCATGCTTCACAGTTAGGATGAGGTTCTCATGTTGGAATTCAGTGGTTGGTTTTTACCAGACATAATACTTTTTTTTTTTTTTAAGTTAAATTTTGGATAGGTTTCTGGCTTTTTCACTTGGTCTTGAGCAAACTTCAGAATGGCAGCAGTGTTATTTTTTGGAGAGTACTGGCTTCCTCCTTGCTATCCTGCTAAGCACACCATGCTTGTTCAGTGTTTGCCTGATGGTAAACATTGACATTGATCTGTGCAAGAGTCTTTAGGTCATTAGATGTTACCACTGTGTTCTTTGTGACTTCTGTAATATTATTCACCACTCCCTTTGTAGTGATTTTTGGATAACCACTACTTAGGATAGTAACTGAGGTGCTCAATTTCCTCCATTTGTATATCATGAAATGGTGTAGGCCAAATTCTTTAGAAATTGTTTTGGCAATCTTTTGAGCCTGTGAGCATTGACAACTCTTTTTCTGAAGTCCTCATGAATCTCCTTTAATCAAGGCATTACACATTTCCATAAACTTGGGTGGTGAAGACCAGACTTTGTGATGAAGCCCCAATTTTAAACTAATGCCTGATTGCCTTCATCTTGTGTATTTGTATTTTTTTATTTTTTTATTTTTTTATATATATTTAACTTTTTTTTAAATTCACCTGAGGTACTGTCATATATATAAAATGGTGAAGGTGAAGATAGCTGCAGTTGCAGGTAAAACAACTTTAATAGCAGGTCAAACCAGAAAAACAGGAAGTCATGAATGACTGCTTAAACATGCAAAAAGAAAATTAAATGTACATGGAAGGCTGTTTCAGTTACATTTTGCTCATAAAGATTTCTATGGGCACTAATAATTAGGTGATTATATATGAGTACATATGTGATTTGGTTACTAATTTTGTTACCAATTAATTTGCTTCAATTAAACGTTTTCCATTTGTTTTATAGGATAGTTTTCTATTTCTTAAATTTTCTCATTGATCAGTAGTTTCAACACCTTTAAACACCTTTTTTATGTTTCATTTTTATTGAACATTTCTGCTGAACACTTCTGATGAACATTTCTACATTTCTACAATTTTTGCTAAACCAGTTCTGCTAAACATTTCTGCTATACATTTCTGCAAAACGTTTCTTTTTTATTAAACATTTCTGATGAACATTTCTGTTGAACTGCTAAGCCTATCTAAATCGCCTTTTCTGTTCTGTCCTCCCCACCATTTCCCAAAAATACAAAATGAGCAACAGCAGTAAATATTCACAGTTTTTTTTTTCTTTTTATACAAAGAAAAACAAAATTTAACCCACAACCCACCCCTCCGGCTCATCATGGCTACCCATTAACTGTCACTGGTTATAAAGATATTATAAAATTCGACAACAGGCACCAACCTTTAAGTGGGTAGTGTCTGTAACTCCATAAAGTAGGCAATAAAGGGATGCCATTTATGAAAAAACTTATCTGTACATCCATTCATCGTATATCGTATTTTCTCGAGTTTCAGAAAAAACATCACGTCCTTTATCCACTGAGAGATAGATGGGTATTTAGCAGACTTCCAATGTAACAGTAGGGAACGTCTAGCTATAAGGGATGTGAAAGCATAACATCCTTTTGTATCGAATTGAAGCTTGAGGGATCCCAAATATCGCAATCAGTGGACAAGGCTTTAGATCTGCCCTGAGAATAGTGGACATGATGGTAAAAAAGCCAGACCAAAAACCATAGAGTTCAGGGCAGAAGAAAAACATATGGACAAGATGACAGGGAGAGCCATGGCATTTATCACACTTGTCCTCAACATCCGGATACATCACAATTTCGACTTGGACAGATGGACTCTATTTAAAACTTTGAACTGTATAAGTCCAAGACGAGCACAAGAAGTGGTAGTCTGTACCCTCCCTATAGCATGTTCCCAACACTCCTCACTTATTTGTACTCCTAATACCGTTTCCCACGCATTCCTAATTTTATTACTCGACCCACTACCTTGCGTCAAAATAAAATCATAAATCTTAGAAATCATTCATCTCTGATGCGGGTTATTTGAAAACAGGTCTTCCCAGGCCTGTTCTGAAGGAGCAGAAGGGAAATCAGGAAAACATCTATAAACGAAATTCCATATTTGAAAGTACTGAAAGAAATATGTCAAGGGGAGATCGTAAGTGGATGCCAAATTGGCAAAGCTATCAAACACACCATCAGAATACAAATTTCTAACTTGTTTAATACCCTTGTCATACCACACTGAAAATGAGCAGTCCATACACGATTGGGGAAATAGATGGTTGTTCACTAAAGGACACAAAGAGGATGCACCTACAAATTTAAAATGTCGTCTAAATTGATACCAAGTCCTAAGTGTGCTGAGGACAACAGGGTTATCAGTATATTGGGAAAGTTTTGTAGGTAAAGAGGTGTAAAGTAGAGCAGGTAAAGAAGATTCCCTACAAGAAGATAATTTAGACCAAGAAGATCCAGGAGATTGAACCCAGTAACAAACTTTATGGATGTGTGCAGCCCAGTAATAGAATTGAAAATTGGGTAATGCAAGTCCTCCCATAAGTTTACATTTCTGCAATAAAGATTTACTAACCCTTGGTGGCTTCCCTCCCCAAATAAATGTACTAATTATCTTATCCAATGAATCAAAGAATGATTTTGGGAGAGAAAGAGGCACTTGTTGGAACAAGAAAAGAAACTTGTATTTGTATTTGTATGTGTATACTATTTGTATGCTTATTATATCTACTTATAGTTTTTCCTATAATAATATTTTAGGGAAAAAATTTGATAAAATAAATGGTCCATCTTGTTCATGTTCATTGAACCCTTGACTGTATTTCTTTTGTTCTTACCTGACCCTGTTGTTGCTGATGTATTTCTGGTCTGAGCTACAAAAAAGTCAGCCCTATGCTTGCTTCTTCATAACATTCTGTGTATTTTTGTAATGACAATTAGTGGTGCTATTGGATTTGGTTTCACAAAAGTCCAAAATAATCTGCTTCAACATATCAACTGAAGTTGGGTGCCCAAAATTTTATTTTATATTGATGATGCACCACAGTAAATATTTTTTGAGAAATGTACTGATCAGCCATACTATAATTGTAATTATAACTGCCAAACTATAATCTACTTTCCCTAAATCGTCCTTTATCCATAGGTGATTCAGATCTTCAGTGCAAAAGATGACGATATTCCTATGACAGAACACAATTTCATCTTCAAATCATCACAGGAAGAGATGAAGATCAAGAATTTCACCATCAAAGATTTTGGAAGTGGGTTTCTCTCTCTCACACACAATCAGTCATGATTCTATCCTTCCGATGTCTCCATTCATGTCTGCATTAAATACAATAACTCTAATACATTAAATACATTAATAAAAAAAGTTTGAATAGAAAAAGTTTTCCATGTTGTCAATGAACAACAAAATTATGTTGATGTGTTTTAAAATGAGAAAGGTAATTTTGCAAGTGTAGATGATATTTCTGCCACGAAACCGTCTTGATCCCAGTTGAGGCTGCTTGTAAACATTTTCATGATTACACCTCTGGCAAACCCGGCAGCTGATACACTCCTCTAGCACATCTAGGCCATCTCCATTATGCATCAACCTGCTAGCTGTTACAGCCCTTGTAAAACATTACAGTTGAACATTCCTACAGGTGTTGATGAGGTAAAAATAAATGGGTAGTTACAGTAAGTAAATCTGTGATTCAGCTGTACAGAATAACCGTCAACAATCAAGCATAAAGGGTCTGAAATGTAAGGTCACACTCTTTACGTGTAACAAGGAAAATGCGTTGTATTTCCAATTTTTGTATTTCCAACATTGTACTTTGCAAGAAAATGTCAGGATTATGCATGAAATTGTGTGAGCTTCACGCTACAGGAAGCACCCTCACATGTGAGCGGTATCTACATTCTATGTGAACTCATGCCTATTTATAAGCCTTTGAACCATGTCCTCAGCTTCTATTACCTGAACCGGAGGCGCAATTCACAGGTATGCCCCAGTATGACAAAGCGATTCCACATCTCATACCCTTCTCAGGGAACAGGGTTATGTGCGTAACCCAGACATTCCCTTTCAATGGGAACTCAACTATACGTGAGCTTCATGCTGTGGGAATGAGAATACCCACTCAGTCATACTAAGGGCATGGCCTGTTAAAAAGATCTAATCCTGAGGGTCACTGCAAGACACTCAAGCCCGGGGTGTAATGTCCAAACTGTAATATCGAATAAATGTGTGCAGCGTAGACCACCTCACCATAGCACACACATCTTGTAAGGTTACCGGTTTGGATAAACCCTTCGATGAAGCAATCCCCCTTGTGGAATGAGCCCTTATGCCCAGAGGCATAGTGAGACCATGCACCTCATAACTGATAGAGATTGCTTCCACTACCAAATTAGAGATGCATAGCATCACCTCTACTGTCGCCGCCAAAGCAGACCAGCAACTTCTCTGACTTATGCCACTGACTGGAGCAGTGGACATAAGTACAAAGGGCCTTACTCTACACATTAGGTGCAATTTCTCTTGTTCCGGTGTAAAGAATGGTGGAGGGAAGAAAGCCTGAAACACTACTGGATAGGCAGCAGATGTAGGCACTTTAGTAATATACAGTGGCAAGAAAAAGTATGTAAACCCTTTGGAATTTAATAAGCAGTGGCTTCCTTTGTGGTGTCCTGCCGTAGATACCCTGCTTGTTCAATGTTTTGCGTATTGTAGACTCATGAACAGAGATGTTCGCTAGTTCCAATGATGCCTTCAAATCTTTTTGGTGAGGCATGTCTCACATACGCATGTGCTTCTTGTGCAGAGCAAACTGCAAAAGTTTGAGGGGGTTTTATCAGTCACAGTAGGTGTAGTCGACACCTCCAAACTCATTTTCTTAACGAGACTCCAGGTTTGAAAAAAAAAGCTTTTTTGAGGTCATTACCTCAAGGGACCACATACTTTTTCCTCAAGCACGATTTTTTTGGTTGTTCTCAATAAAGACATGACAGATCAGAATTTTTTTGTGTTATTATTTTAGACGCATTTTTATTTTAGACACATTTGATTTGTCAATACCCTTGACTTAGATGAAGATCAGATCACATTTTATGACAAATTTATTCAGAAAACCATGAAATTCCAAAAGGTTGTAATCTGGCCTAGGATTTAGGAAGGCATTGGATAACCCAAAGGCAAAGTCAAGACAGGAAGGGGCCATAGAGAAAGCTTGTAGATCTCCTACTTGCTTGCTTAGGGTCAGAAGCTTCTCTGAGGCTGACTCTAAGGGCTCAAATGGGGCACGTGCAGACTTTTGAGGACCACAGACATGTCCCAGGAAGGTATGCGTGGTCTGCAAATGGGCCTCAGCCACCTGACCCAATGCATAAACCTTGATGTTAGAGAATGTTGCCCCACTGAGACTCCATCAATAGGGATGTGGCTGGCTGAAATGTTGGCCACGTAGGCCCTGATTGTAAACGGAGCCAACACTGCTGAGAAATGTCCTTGTAAGCACTCCAGTACTGTAGTATTGTGCAGTTTACAGGGTCTAGCTGACATTCCTTACACCAGACAAAAAGTCACCAATTGAGCTCATTCAGTTTTCTCATGGATGGTGCTGTAGCATCTACAACCTCAGTTGAGAGATCAGAATCTATGAGCTGGTGCCCCTCAGGGGCCAATCCCACAGTTTCCATAGTTCTAGCCAAGGGAGCTAAATTAACCCTTTGGCTTGAGACAGTAGATCCAAGTGAACAGGAATCTCCCAAGGAGTGCCATCCAGCAGGGATATTATCTCTGAGAACCATATTCGAGCTGGCCAATAAGGGTCTACTACAGGCATAGACAGTCTTGGCATACTCTTGCAAAAACGTGTGTGGCACAGCAATCAGGGGAAAAGCATTCAGACATAACTTCAGCCTCGTGTGCACCATGGCATCCAGCCCCAAGAAGAGTGAGGGTGAACCACAGTGGACAATGTGTTGTCTCCTCGGAGGCGAACACATCCACTTCCGCTTGTACCTCCACAATATGGACTCAACCACTTGTGCATGGAGCCCCCAATCCCTGGGCCTCAGCCCCTGCCTCGACAGGATGTCTGCCTCCACATTCTGGTTGCCCAGTATGTACATTGCAGTCACTGACAAAAACTTTCCTTCTGGCCAGAGAAGAATTTGTCACAACTAACACATAGTGACCTCTGAACTGAGGAAGAAAGAATGTCAGTGCTAGTAATACAGCCCGCTATTCTAGGTGATTTATATGCCACTCCATATGAAGGCTGCTCCACCAGATGAAGGTGCGCCGCAGCCCATGAGGGAAGTGGCTGTCATTACCTTCTTGTGATAAGGAGAAGCCCTGGGATTGTGACTGAAGGTTAGAAACTGGGACATCTCCAAATTTTCAGAGCACATAAGCATTGCCGCTTGACACTCAGGTTACTTTTCAGCCACCACTGAAACAGTCTCATCTGCAATAGGCCCAATGGGATGACAATGGCTGATGCTGCCATAAGCCCCAACAGTCTCCCAAGGGACTGGAGGGGATGTGCAAACCCAGCTTTATCTTGCTCAATGTCGATAGGATTAACCCTACGCCTGTTGGGGATAGAAATGCCCTCATCAAAGTAGAATCCCATATAACCCCTAGAAAATTTGTCCTCTGCACTGGAGAAAGCATACTTTTCTTGGGGTTCAACCTGACCCTCAAGCTCCTCATGTGGGTGAGAACAGCACCTCGATGTTGAATTGCCAGTTCCCTGGATGACGCTAGAATTAACCAGTCATCCAGGTAGTTTAGTACACTGATGCCCTGGCGTCACAATGGAGCCAGAATGGCGTCCATGCACTTTGTGATGGTGCAAGGGGATAAAGCTGGACTGAAGGGAAGAACCCAATATTGGTACGTGTTGCCTCCAAATGCAAACTTCAGGAACTTCCTGTGACTGGGCAAAATTTCTATGTGGAAATATGAGTCTTTTAGGTCTATTGTCACAATCCATTCCTCAAACTGAATCTGTGGAACAATAGGTTTGAGCATCAGCACCTTGAAATTGTATGTCTGAAGAGTATGGTTCATATTGTAAAATTGGCTGAATACTCCCATCATTTTTGTGTACTAGGAAATATCACCTATAAAAACCTCCCTCCCACTGTCTCGCTGAAGCTAATTGGGCTGAGGATGTGGTTCACAGGTGCTGTTTTTATAGTCATGCGACGTGCGTAATTGCCACATCACCTGACCATGGTGTGATTTCACACACACCACAAAAAAAACCAAAAAAAAAAAAAAGCAACAAAAAAAAACAAAATTAATTTATTTTTTTTTTTAATTAAAAAAAAAATACATTTATTTGCATGAATGTTATCCTGGTTTATCCTTTAATCTGCAATAAATTTCAGAAAGGTCTGAACATCCATAGTCATTTAGAACAGTAGGAGGATCTTAACTATGCATCCAAAAAAGGGCAGCTAATTGAAAACATTTAACTGAAACAACCCAGTAAAAATGTAGTTAGTGGGTAAGCTTAGAGTTGATCTATGTCCCTAAACACTGATTTCATATGAAAAAAAACCAAACAGCACTTCTCTGACTAAAAAAGTCAAGTAACTTATTACACTTTATATGAGTGTGTTGTTATCAACAGTGGTAGCAGTACAAAACACTTTCAGAAAATTAAACAATATAGGTTGTGTCAATACTCCTAGATCAGTTAAATTATTTTAGTAGTTACGACCACCTTAATTTAGAATGGATGTTTTTTCCACTATGCTCCTGCCAGTTTTCTCCCCATTAATTTAAATGTTCATACTCATCAGCATCTGTGTTGATGGACAGGTAGGTTTTAATCTGCTGTAGTAGACTATATTTTAAGTCCTTTTCCAATGCTACAAAAGCTTTTGAAGACTGTTCTGAAGCATAAACCAGGCTTTACTCAATCAAATTTACCCAATTATTTCTTAAAAATAATTGGGTATTTGGGTATTTTCTAAAACCACTGTTTGATAGGCACCTTTTTTAATATCCTATTTCTTCATTTCCATATCCACCCAGACAACACTGCAGGCATTGTAACCCTGCGCAGTGGCTTTTGGCGGCGTGCTCAGGAGATCTACCACCTTCCAGTAGTTATTGAGGACAGTGGTTACCCAGTACAGAGCAGCACTGGCACGCTGACCATCCGTGTGTGTGGCTGTGATTCTGATGGCTCCCTGCTGACCTGCAGTGCAGAGGCCATCTTCCTCCCTGTGGGTCTCAGTACCGGAGCACTTATAGCTATTCTGCTTTGCATTGTAATACTGCTAGGTGAGTGGGCTGCTGGCTGTGACCAAATTGTGATGAAAACGAATCTCATAATCAAAATGGACTTGAAATATATAAACAAAACATTGTGTGGGAGTGCAGTACAATCATGTGATTATTTTATACATGGAGAATGTAGTAATATTAAGCTTGCAAAACCTAAATTTTTGGTGAAAAGTTTTTCAGTTTTGTTCCATACGTTATGGGTACTGAAATTAATCCAACAAATGGATTACAGTGGCTGCAGATACAACACAGACAGATCTCAGTAATTAGGTTTATTTAATTGAGGACAAAATCATTAGTGCAGCCAGATATAGGAGTGCAGATTTGGAACCCATCATGGTTATTAATCTAACAAAATGTATATATTGCATGCATCAAGTGAAAAAAAAGCATTACAAAACAGAGAACCCAATTTTGGAACTTAAAATGATATTTTGAAAACTCTATTCCATTTTTAATTTTGCATGAATATTTCCTCTAATTTCATTCTCACTAGTTCAAAACTTAAGCCCTCTTAAAGTTCTGTGCTTCATGAGCTACAAGCCAACCTGGTGGAAGACTTTTTGTTGAGTGGATCAAAATAAACAGACTTCTGGGGCTTTCCAAGCTCGGTTAATTAGAATGCACTTATTAATTAGGCAGTGGGATATAATCCATGGTGGCTTTTCTTTTAATCAGATTCATATATATATATAAAAAAAGTCCCCACTAGCTAGATGGACTTAGTTATATGCTAGTCTAAATTACTCATCAAGAACTAAGCTCTGTAGTGATAAACTAAATCACTAAGCATAAAGAATGAGCTAGGGAGCCCTTATTGTCTCCTTACAATGACGATTTAAGTAGAATTGTTGGTCACTGAAGTACTACTTTCTCAACAAGACAAGCTAATGACTCATCTTTCTTTAACTGGACCAGAGGTAAAGTAATAAAAAATGCATAATGACTGTTGTAATGTCAGTTTTAGATATAAGTTTTGCATAGTACAGTAAATGCCCAGGAAAGTATGAATAATTATATAAACATCAATTATGCACTAACTACACAGAACAGCAGGAGTATAATCCAAATGGCACATGAACAGATAAGCAGTCTGAGTACAAATTACATGTTCGAGCATGTAGCAGCATATAAAGTACACTGATAAAGCAAAACCTAACATCTACAAGAACAGTCCTAAGATATCACTGCATAGTGAAGTGTTAATGCAAAATATAGCGATACTAATAGTTGTGAATATTGCTTATGCATCACCCCCTGATGGCTGACGTCAAAATGCAGCATTCAAAGTTGTAGTTATTTGATGATAATCTTTACAGGAGGTATATGGGACAACAGCTGTCAGTCCAACACTTTATAGTTAGTTTTTTCCCCATGTCATGCCTCTGTTTTAGCTTTCATGTTTCCGTAACTTTACCTTTACCCACAAGTTTTATCCATTCTCTGTGTTGACCCCATGTTTTATTTCCAAAGCTTGAACACTGTAGTATTTATTTTCGCAGGTCCAAGAGATATCAAATTGAACTGACAGAAAGAAACAGACAGGAAACTAAACCATGTTTAAGCCAAATTAATCCACAGCACACACTGTACTCAAAATAAGATGCTTTATGTTTTTGGAAACAAAATAGTATATATCTATTTTTTTGCCTTTGTTTATTTATTCATTTTCATATGATTCATTTACATTCATTTTGGAAACAAAATAGTTGACTAGTTTTACACCAAAGGGAAAAGAAAATCGTTACATACTCATTACATAGTCATTACATTCTAATGATATACTTTTACATATCAATTCATTAATTACACATAATTTGAAGATGAAAAGATTAAAGTGGGTTTAAATCACGCAGGAGTATTTTACAGTAATATTTAATACAATAAGACTATGTAATACAATAAATGCAATAAAAAAAAAATAAAAAAAACAACAGCAACGCTTGTCTAGCAGCTACAGCCAACTAACAGGTAGCTTCCAGTATTATTATAATTTTTTTCAGTGTAATGGTATAACATGCACACATGCTCTGTATGTCTGGCCAAACCTCCTCTCCTTCCTCAGTGTTGCTGTGGCCTACACTCTTCCAAATCCACAGGCAATACTATCATCACTTGACGATAGTTAGGGGGCATGATAAGACAATGGCATTTTACACATGTTTTCATGAAGTTTTGCGGCTGAAAGATGATATCATTGTATCATTTTTGAACATGGATCCAGATCAAGATTCCAGTGCACTGTTGAAAAAAAGAATACCAGCACAGGTGTTAGGAGGATACTAGCAAAGGCTGATGTGCCTCACTGCCTTCATGCCTGTGAGAATGAGACAGACCCCATAAGGCTCTTTTTGGCATATCCTTGTGATAGCCTGAATAACTCATTGAGTAAACAGACATGCACAGTAGAAGAGAAGGAATATGCAGGGAGAGACATGGTGGGCGGCCTCCATTATAGGTGCTCTGTTTGTCAGCCTGACCCACTTTCAGTTCTGCAGCAGCATCCATGACAGTCACAGTTAAAACTCTATATGACCAAGGAAAATGCATTATCAATTGCTCTCCTGTCTATCTGGAGCCAAATACACATAGAAAAATAACCCCCTTAGAAACACACACACACACACACAACACACACACACACACACACACACACAACACACACACACACACACACACACACACACACACACACACACACACACACAGAGATTAAGTGTTGTAATGTAGATGTGTAGCACTTGGGGGGGCTGTTGTTTCACAGCCGTAATCTCTCAAACGAGAGGGCATAAACCACTGGGTTATTTTTATCTCTTGGTCCTGCTGGTGTCATGTTCTTCCCGCAAGTGTACTATTCCGCAAGTCTTCACTTTTATGAAATTTATGAACATTTGCCTCATCTTGAACAGACACTCTATACTGCCACACCCCTTTTCTTTTCTCCACATTGAAGAAAAAAAACATCGGTTCGCACACACACTTGAGAAGACTACACTGCATTCATGAACATGCATATCTATATTTACCAGACTCTAGCTACAGGGCACTTTTTCTCTCTAAGTAAAATTAAGTTCTAAAAAAAGGTTCTGCAACACTTTAAATCAGTCAGACAGAATGGATGAAGATTGCACTTCCTGAGTAGACTTTGCAGGATTGAAGATGCTGCCATCTATTAACCCATGAGGGAAGAATAAAAAAATGTTACTGTAAACCCTGAAAATCTGTCATTATTCTCATCCCTTTGAGTCAAAATGCCATTTCCTTTAAAATGGATGGCTGTTGGATTTTTGTGTTTACATGCTTCTGTCTCCCCGTAGTGATCGTAGTGCTGTACATGGGAGTCCGACGGCAGAAGAAAAAAGAAACTCTTATGACCTCCAAAGAAGACATCCGAGACAATGTTATCCACTATGATGATGAGGGTGGAGGCGAGGAAGACACACATGCCTTTGACATTAGCACTCTCCGAAACCCTAAAGCCATCAAGGACAACCTTTATCGGAGGGATGTTAAACCAGAAGCTGCCTCTGTTCCTCAGCCATTAGCCGCCTCACAGGACAGTGAAGACCTTCGGAAGTTCATCAGTCAGAGACTGCAGGCACATGATGGTGACAACTCTGCACCGCCCTATGACTCATTGGCCACCTACGCATATGAGGGTGAAGGATCAGTTGCTGAAAGCCTGAGCGCTATAGAATCATTAAATTGTGAGACAGAAGAGGATTATGATTACCTACACGAGTGGGGCCCTCATTTCAAAACCCTTGCAGGGATCTTTGGAGAAAATGCGCAAAGTCAGACTGACATCACCTCCATAAGCACCACAGAAAACAAACATTGATGTTGAACACAAATGTCAATTTGCAAGATGTTTATTTATTTACTTCACTATCTTAAATCTTTTAATATTACCAGTTCTGTTTTTGTTTTTAATCCTTTTATTCTTCCTCAAGGTAATCAAGGCTCTGGTTTGTCTCCATTCCCCATGCAACAAAACTACAATTCAAAAGAGTATTATTTTTGCTCATGTTTACTTTTTGTTTTTCAGTGCTTAAGGAAAGACAAAAGTTACAAAGGGAATGAAAACATCCTTAAAAAGTGCCTCAATAGATTTTTTTCCCTTTGCTTTACCTCTGATTTTCATGCACACAAAACTACCCCTACACACTACTTCCCACACTAACACATGCCTTCCAGAAAAGCAAGACAGTGTTAAAGATGTCAAGTACTATAGCTCCTCAAAAATAATGTTGAGGCAGCCTTCATTAAAGATTACGGGAGACAAATATAGACACGGCCCAAGTTTGGCCAAAGGTCATCTAAATGCTATTTATGATTATAATTATTTATTTGTGAGGCTGATATGTTTTTCTTTTAGGATTTTTTGATGTATTTATCTCTATTTATCACAGTCACTTTTTGTTTCTTTTGAATACACTTGGGGATTTTTGTAATTATATGCTCCTCACATTAACATGGACATTGAAGTGTTGTGAGGAAATTGTAAAGACTTTACAATTCATAATGTTAATTGTAAAATCAGTTTAGGGCTAAACATGAGCTACTATATTGAGTCATGTAACACGCTGTTTTCTTAAATAAACACCACTTACAAAAGCTATTTTATTTTAAATATATCTGATTTTGTGTAGGGTGGAAAAGATGCTCACTGTGCGATTGTCTATGTGGATTTTCTGTGCCGTTTCTGTGCGTTTTTTCTGTCTATTGTTGGTGTGGGTTTCCTTTGGGTTCTCTGGTTTCCTTCCACTTCCCAAAAACATGACAGTAGGTGGTCTAAGTTATATTGCCCTGAGCTGTGTATGAGTGTGTGAATGTGTGTGCGTGGTGCCCTGCAATGAACTGGTGCCCCAAACAGGGTGCATTCCCACCTGGCACCCAATATTCACCAGATACACCATAACCCTGACAAAGTGGATAAAGTGAGTAGCCCATTTAGGCAGTCTAAGGTTTGGGTTTTATTCATTCATTCTTTTATTCATCTTCAATGAGCAAGTTATCCTGCTCAGGGTTGAATATGAACATCTATTGTATATTATCACACTAATTATTGTGCCATAGACTTGTTTATAGAAATATTAAACAAATCACATTATGGAGGTAATAAGGAATTAAAAGAAATACCAATAAATGTACACAAAGCAACATTAATACAGTAAAGCCACTCAGACTACACATTAATCTTAACGCATAATGCCATCACAGCATGTTCAACCTGCTCATTTTGGAAAGAGGAAATATTTTAAATCCAATCAGACATTTTATTCTAGTAAATTCAATTAGCATGGATGGGCCATGGCTTGTTCATTTCTGGACATAGCATTAGTGTTACGTGACGTAGACTGGAGGTGGATGCAGGTGCAAATCAAAGTCTTTATTAAACATAAAAGTCAAAACCAAAGTAAATGCGGTCTTCACCGGCAAAGGAGAAACAGGAAACGTGGCATATACTGTAAAAATATCTTTCAAGGCATGGAAACAAATGATACAACCGATACAAATACTACAACCAATAATACTGAGCGACATCCTCAGTAACCAAGGTGTTTAAATACCAAACATAATCAACTCAAAACATAAACACCTGTGGCAAATGAAAGTCACTTAAACTACATGTTGAGCAGGAAGCGAGCGAACCAAAACAATGTCATGTGACTCGTCCGGAGCCGAGCGGCAGTGCCATCTGCTTGCGTAGTGTAACAATTAGAAACCACTCAGGATACGGAATTCGGAATTCGATGGAGTAGGACACGAAGTTGGAGGCTCCTGCTGATTTCGATTAATATTGTAATTAATTTGGCTTTTCGTTCATACAATATCTTTTTACTTATTTTACTCAATTTCCTTATTTGCACTTTTAACTTTGTGGTGCGTTAAAATGTCTGGAAAGAACACCTGTGGCAGCATTCAGACACGACTGAGGCCTAGTGTGCTCGCCGTGAGCAAGCCCCCTTCTCCCTCTGAATCCGCATTGCCGAGCGGTGACCCTGACTTCACCGCACTCAGGCTTGAGTTGCTGGCTTTACTGAGAAAGGACATCGGTGATATTTTTTAAAAGGAGCTCCAGGAGCTCCAGAAGACTCTTGGGGAAGCGCTGTATGTGATAAACAGCTGGCTAGTGATAAAGTTGCTACAGATGCTACCACATCAACACTGAAAGGTAATGTGGGGGAAATGGAGCACGCTCTCTTTGGTTGCACCGATGACATAGTTCACATGAAGACTACTATCGAGTCTCTCACTGCGACCATAACTCAATTAGAGAATAAATGTGAGGATCTGGAGTCGAGGTCATGGTGCAATAACGTGAGGATAGTCAGAGTTCCAGAGGACGCTGATACCTGTATTACCTGTAAGTGTTTGGTCTGGAGAAGGAGCCGGTTTTGTACCAGTCCCACCGGACCCTACAGCCGAAGCCCATGCGGAGGAAGCAGGAGACTACGTTAACTCTTGTATTATTCGCTCTTCTAGTATTTGTATTTTCTTGCACTCGGCCTTCCAGCTCTGCAGAATTCTGATTTTTATTGAAGATATTGTCGTTGCATTACTTCGCCTAGATTTTGTGGACTTACTCCTCTTAAATTTACTTCTGTATTAATGTGCTTCTCTGTTTTGATGCTCTGACCAGGTTAGAGTTTCTGTTTATTTAATTTTATGAGTGTTATCTCTTTTACGTGCTACACTGTTACATTATTTGTTACAAGTCTTTAAAAGGTAAGGACATTTTTATTATTGTGTGCAGACTGTTTATCAGTCTTGGTAATTTTGTTGGTTCAGCTTACTCTCCGAGTTGTTTTCACATTGTGGACAACGTTCGGTTATTGTAGGATACACTGCTGTCTCATTTGTTTATGGAGACTTTGGGTGTGTGGGTGTTTGGTGGATTGTGAGAGTAAGCAGAACATGCCAATTG
Source organism: Ameiurus melas (assembly GCA_012411365.1). Taxonomy (NCBI): domain Eukaryota; kingdom Metazoa; phylum Chordata; class Actinopteri; order Siluriformes; family Ictaluridae; genus Ameiurus; species Ameiurus melas. Next base: position 15,177,936 of record CM022760.1, read on the forward strand.
TCATGGTATGTCCATCAGAGGGCACTGTGGCTTGATCCTGGATGAGTCACGTGACATTGTTTTGTTCACTCACTTCCGGGATTAAGCATTAGCGTTATGGGTCACCGGTGTTTGTGTTTTGAGTTTGATTATGTTGGCTATTTAAACGCCGTAGTTACTGAGCATGGGACTTGTTATTGTTTGTATTAGAGAGAGTATTGGTTATGTTTGTAGCGGTCGTGCTGCCAAGAAGGACATTGCTCTATACCGCGTTTACTTTGAGTTCGGTATTTATGTTAAATAAAGAGTTTGATCTGCATTTGCATCTACCTCAACTACGATCTGTTACACCAATGCTTTGAAGGATGTAATGCTATTTAATTGCGAATCTGTTTTTAGAGGATTTAAACCTAACAATGTGAACAAATTGTATTATAGAATTCAGGCAATTTTACTGGGGTTATCTTATACAGTGTAGCAAGTAATAATCTGGAAAGACCTTTGTAATATCACTGTCTAAAACTGGATTTAAAGAGAAGCAAATCAGTTAATGAATCACATCTAAATGAATCACATGAAAATGTATCACGTGAAAATGAATCATACGTAAATTAATCATATGTAAATAAATCACATGTAAATGAATAAAAAAAAAATCAAAGACAATAAAATGCAGGGGGGGTTGGGAGGGTAGAAACCACTCAGACTTCACTTCATATAATAACTAAACTGTGCCAAAACCTAGAAGCACTGATGGACCAATATAGAGACTGTAATTATGGTTTGCAATGGTTGATTGTTTTTTCAAACAAAAAAAACCCAATGAACAGCCATCAGTTGCTGAATAAAAACTAAATAAATAATAATACTAATAGTAATAAACTTTTACAATTCAGGTTAATTAAAGGAAATAATAAACCAAGTTGGAGAAAACGAATGATGCTATAATATTTAGTGATTTGTGAAAATATCTATTGTCCTTATTGGTCATTTTCAATCAGTGTCCATAAATCTCTACCTGTTAGTGCGTTATTAATCTGTATCTCGGAGCACAATCTCGGTTTCTAGGTTTCACTTTAATAACTGTGGAAATGGGCTGTCATTACAAATGTGTTTAATGTGTTTCAGGACATGTTTAATGTTAAGATCAGTACAGAAAAATGACACTAAAGAAAATATTTCATAATTAAAATATTTTTAGCAGTTAAAATGAGTTGAGTGTTTTGTCTCATGTAGTATTTTCCAAACTGTATGATTAAAAAACTGGATACATTTTTGTTTTGCTGCTTCAAGACCTGGAAGACTTGCCGTGATAAAAGGAACTATGAATTCTGCTGTCTACCAAGAGATCCTGAAGGAGAATGTCCGACCATCTGTTCGTGTACTCAAGCTGAAACGAACTTGGGTTCTGCAGCAGGACAATGATCCTAAACACACCAGCAAGTCCACCACCGAACGGCTGAAGAAAAACAAAATGAAGACTTTGGAGTGGCCTAGCCAAAGTCCTGACCTGAATCCTATTGAGATGTTGTGGTATGACCTTAAAAAGCCCGTTCATGCTCGAAAACCCTCTAATGTAACTGAATTAGGACAATTCTGCAAAGATGAGTGGGCCAAAATTCCTCCAGGACGCTGTAAAAGCCTCATTGCACATTATCGCAAACGCTTGGTTGCAGTTGTTGCTGCTAAGGGTGGCCCAACCAGTTATTAGGTTTAGGGGGCAATCACTTTTTCACACAGGGCCATGATGGTTTGGATTTTTTTTCACCTTTAATAATAAACACCTTCATTTACAAATTGCATTTTGTGTTTACTTGTGTTGTCCTTGACTATTGTTTAAATTGGTTTGATGTTCCGAAACACTTAAGTGTGACAAACATGCAAAGGAACAGGAAATGAGGAAGGGGGCAAACACTTTTTCACACCACTGTATATACACTGGATATATACATATGTATATATACACAAAATACACTGGAAGATTTTTAAAAAATATTAATCCATAACTGACGAACAGCAGAAACACATAGTTGCTTTATTTGTTGGACGGCTGCATTTAGAGCCAATAATTTCAGTTTCCTCCTATTATAGTGTGTGTGTGTGTGTGTGTGTGTGCGTGTGAAAGCATATTGTAATTCCAACATGTACAAAGTGCAGTACAGTCAGCCAGCAGAGGCCCATCAGAGACCAGCTGATAAAAACGAACCTCAAAGATGCCATTGTTAAAATATGCTTGCTTATACCTGCCAATGTTAAAAATATGACTCAAGCATATCATAACACACACTTCAGCATATTGAGGTGAGTCTCATCGTTGTCCCGGGGTGTCATCCAGACCAGGGTGAGGGTGCTCATCAGCAGTATCAGAGGGGAGAAGAAGGGAATAATGAGACTCTTAAAGTGGGCTCAATCTGCTGCATGTGCTTCTGCAATCTTGGCATGCACCTTATGCTGTTACTTCTGTAGGCTGAGGAGAGCCTAACATAGCTGCTCCTGCAAATGGACCAGTAGTAGTAAAATAGTAATTTCACATGCCATTATTATTATTATTTTTTAAATCAACACAAAACAGTGAATCTGCCACAATGAATCCTACTTTGCTTTAATTATATTTTAATGTATGCTGTCGCGACGGACTGACACTCGACGCAAGGGTAAAGAGAATCGCTCCTTTTCCAACAGCCATACCGGCACGAAGCAGGCGGCCCCGCGGTGGGCCTTGCGTCAACCGGAAAGGACGCCATGCCGGGGAGGACCCACCGATGCCGTACCATCCGGGGATTGGAGGATCGGACGGAAGAATTCCACCACTCGCAACCTGGATGGTCGAAATAAAAGGACGCCCTTCCGCCCCGGGAAAGTTGAGTACCGACATACCGAAACGGTTGGCGTCCGAAAGAGATCCCCGTACAGGTATTCACCCGTACTCCCTGTTAAAAAGCTGACTAATCTCTCTCTCTCTCTCTCTCCCAGTATACACTTCAGCGGAAGGCACCGACACGGAAGAGGACCACGCCGGCCGAGACGACGCGCAGCGCTGAGGGACTGCCCGAGAACCCCAAGGCTTCTTCCGGGATTCCCCCGACACGCCCCCGCGAGCGTCACGGCGCCAGCCCAGCCCCGCAGATCTACACACACGCCCCCGGACCTACACTCTACCAAACCAAGAATAAAGCCTGAGTTTTTTTGCTCTACTTCCGCCTCCGTGTCTCTGTGCATCGCCCATCCCGCTACACTGGTGGAGGATGCAGGCATGAGCAGAGAACCTCCCCTCACCTAAAAAAAAAAAGAAAAAAGGAAAAGAGATTATTATTAGTATTTTTTCCCGACGAAGAGAGGGAAAAAAAAGAAAAAGAGACTATTAGTATTTTTTTTTTGTCTTTTCCGACAAAGAGAGAGAAAAAAAAATGGAGCAGACATTACAGCAGCTGTTGCAGACCAGTGTACAGCAACAGGCCGTCACCCAACAACTTACGGAAAGCCTCCAGGCGGCGACAGAGACTCTGGTGGCGCTACAGTCCCACGCGGCCTCCACGCCTCGACCCGGGACGTGAGCTCCGCCGCCTACTCCCCCCACTGGCTCCCGATGACGACCCGGTGGCGTACCTTGAAACCTTCAAAACCATCGCCCGCCGCAAGGGCTGGGATAAGAATGACTGGCCCTGCGCCGTAGGTCCCCTGCTCATAGGAGAGGCCCGCGAGGCCTATTACAGTCTCGAGCCGGAGGACGCGGCGGACTACAGCACCATGAAGGAGGGCGTCCTGGCATGGTGCGGCCGAAGCTCTCCCCAAGCGGCCGCCGAGTTCCATCGCTGGGTCTATCAGCCGGCGGCGCGGCCCCTCAGGCAGCTGAACGCCCTCATCCGACTCACCAAAAGGTGGCCCCAGCCAGACCAGCATACGGCCCTTGAGGTGGCGGAAGAGGTGGCTATGGATCGGTTCCTGAGAGCATTACCCCGGATGGTACGACAGGCCGCGAATGCCCCGGGAGCTCCTGACGGCCCTGGAGCGCACCACCACCACCCTCGAGCTCGACCCGCAAGAGCCACAGCCCTCGGACCTACCCCTAGGGGCCTCGGGAGTCCGGTCTGACCGGCCATGCCCAGCCGGCACTTGGCGAACCCGCCGGAGGTCGCCCGCCCAAGTAAAGCCCACCGACGAGCCCATGCCCACGGAGCCGGAACTGGGGCCTCTCGGACCGACCCAGAAACCTTGGCTGGCCGGCTGCGCCCTCCATGTACGACAGTTGCCGGAGGGGCCCACCCAGAAGGTGTGGATTGAAGTGAGGCCGATCACCGCTCTGCTGGACACCGGGAATTCGGTGACCCTCGCCCGACCGTCCGTCCTCCCCAGTGGACTCCGACCAGGGGGAAGCCTCACTGTGACCTGCGTTCATGGGGACACCCGGGAAATCCCGACAGCTGAGGTGCCAAGGTTCCTTAGTTCTTGCCCCACGGAGGCTCCATCAACTGGGGCATGGCTGGCCGAAACAGCGGCCCAGTAACCCTGATTGTAGAAGGAGCCCAGCCCGCTGAGAAACGTTCTTTAAGAACTCCAGGACTGTAGCAATTGCGCAGTTCTCTGGGTCTAGGTGACGTTCCTCATGCCACAAGACAAAAAGCTGACACTTGAGTGCATTTGATTTCCTTGTGGAAATGATCCACTCCAGGGGCTCGAATGGGGCAGCCGACAGACCTTCCAGGACCATAGAAGGTCCCAGGAAGGTATGCATGGCCTGCAGATGGGTCGCAGCCATCTGACACCAGGAATGAACCTCAAAGGTAGAGGATGTTGCCCCACAGAGGCTCCGTCAACCGGGTCATGGCTGGCCGAAACGGCGGACAAGTACCCTGATTGAAGAAGGAGCCCAGTCCGCTGAGAAACGTTCTGTAAGAACTCCAGGACTGTAGCAATTGCGCAGTTCTCTGGGTCTAGGTGACGTTCCTCATGCCACAAGACAAAAAGCTGACACTTGTGTACATACGCTTTCCTTGTGGATGGTGCTCTAGCTTTTAACATGGTTTCAACAATCTCAGTTGTGAGACCCGAATCTATGAGCTGGTGCCCCTCAGGGGCCAGACCCACAGTTGCCGAGTTCTGGCTGAGCGTGATAAATCAGCCCTCCTGCTTGAGACAGTAGATCCGCTCTAGGGGCTCGAATGGGGCAGCCGACAGACCTTCCAGGGCCATAGAAGGTCCCAGGAAGGTATGCGCGGCCTGCAGATGGGCCTCAGCCATCTGAGACCACGCATGAACCTCGAAGTTAGAGGATGTTGCCCCACAGAGGCTCCCTCAACAGGGCGTGGATGGCCGAAATGGCGGCCACATAACCCCGATTGTAGAAGGAGCTCACCCCGCTGAGAAATGTTATTGTAGGAGCTGCAGGACTGTAGCTATTGCGCAGTTACTGGGTCCACAGTGAATCCCTGCGGACGGGAATCTCCCAAGGAGTGACATCTCGCAGAGATATTATCTCTCAGAACCATGTTCGAGCTGCCAAAAAGGTGCTATTAGCAGGTTATCTTGGCGAACTCTCGCTAGAGCTAGTGGGAGCAGCGATGGGGGGGCAGCATACAGATGTGACCTCAGCCACATGTGTGGATTCCACCCTAGGCTCCCAAGATACAGCTTATCTAGCTCAGTGTTGATAGGATTGACACTACGTCTGTTGGGGATAGAAACGCCCTCATCGAATCCTATAACCCCTAGAAAAGTTGTCCACTGCACCGGGGAAAACCAACTTTTCTGAGATTCAACCTTTGCCCCAGTTCTTCACGTGGGCGAGAACAACATCTCAATGTTGAACCGCCAGCTCCCTGGATCGTGCTAGAATTAACCAGTCATACAGGTAGCTTGGTACACAGATGCCCTGGAGTCCCAATGGAGCCAGAGTGACATCCATGCACTTTGTGAAGGTGCGAGGGGATAAAGCTAGCAATATTCCTATGCGGATCTATTTTTCTAGCCTAGCGGACCCCAAACCGAGTTAGCAGCAATGGATAAGGTTCATGTTGTCCCGGTTCCCTTTCAAAGGGAACTTCAACGTTGCATTTAGCAGTATGGGAAATCCTTGCGCGTGACCGGTATCTGAAGCTTGTGTAAAATCATGCCTCTACTTATAGGCCTGCCATGATCAGGTGACGTGGCAATTAAGCGCATCGCATGATATATATATATGGCACCTGTGAACCACGCCGCCAGCCTTATTATCTTCAGCGAGACTGCATGTCTGTTGTTTGTGTGACAAAAAACGCTTCATTTCTACTTGATATTTTCTCAAAAACTCTTAATTTTTCAATCCCTTTTTAAAGAAAAGGAGAGGCAAGTAATGAGCGAGAAAGAGTTAATGAAGTGTGTAACGTGCTCCCGTTTCATCACGGGGGAAAAGTGCACACTTTCTGAGTGAAGTGTTAGTGGTGTAGTATGCGATGGCAACCTCGAGAGGCTGCGCATGGTTACGCTACATTAAGCAGCTCAACTCGCTCTCTTCTCGAAAAAAGAAAAACGGAAGCCGAGCGAGTTGGGTTTCAGACACTCGCGGATCTGGGCCGGCCGCTGCCGAGGCAGCCAACCGTCTCAGGTTCGGGGGATCTCTTAAATCCGGAAGAAGAGCCGGAGACGAGCGCTGCTCTATCTCTCTCTCTGTCTTCCGGGTTCATCTCTCCGCTGGATTTTGGAGTTTGCGTCGCGACTCCTCCTCCCGCTATGGAAAGCCAAAGGGGTAATAATCCCTCTCTGACTCCGAAGAGTTAGAAGGATATGTTAAAAACTGGAAGCAGCGTATAAAGAGCTGCTTGAAGTGATTACCCAGTGAAAGTAAATACTTCACACTGCAGAAACTCCCCTGTCTTCCAGAAGTTATGACAAAATCTCACTTCTGAAAACCATGCTTAAGTCATAGTCATAACTCCACGATGTTGGATTATTTGGCCATTGTGGGAATGAATGGCATGGCTATTTTGCTATGCCCGAGGTGGAGGAGGCGCTTGCTAGCTACCTCTCTCCACCGACGGCAGGTAATTACAGGGGCCGGATTGCATCCAAGGTGGCATTGGTGGGCAAGCCTGTGTGCTCGGCTTATGGCAAAGAAAAAATTGTCTTAAGCTCATCTGGGTGTCCACGAGTGGAGCCTGGGCCAGCACTAGTATGGGGGACACCCAGAAGGCGAGTATGGCAGCCCGCCAACCCCCGCAGACAGCCAGGGGAACCGGGCGGCCACAGTCACGGTCTGCTGTTAGGCCTGATCTGAGAATGGTCATAAAGGCCAAGCAGGCAAAGATGAGCGGTCCTGAGGGGCTGTGGAGGGATGTATCCGGGGACATGAGGCTGTTAGGGCAGGTAGCCCCCGTGCTACTGAAGGGCCTCCCCTAGCCAAGGTGGTCCCCAAGTTTTCGTGTTCCCTGGTCAGCAAGCTGTCACAGGGCAATGGAAATCTGATGCTTCTCTCCAATAGAATGTGGAATAGCTAACGTCAGTAGGAGACCATCGGGCAGCGTGCAAGCTACGGCCAAATGTGTCTCCATGGGTTCTGTACCATAGAAAGGGTTACCGGGTCCAGTTATAGCTCGACCCCCCCGTTCACAGATGTACTCACCACAGAAGTCAGCACAGACAAGAGCCCGATGTTAGCGCAGGAAGTAAGCTCCCTTTCGGACAAGGGGGTCCTGAAACAGGTACCCCGTTCCCTTAGGGAGGGAGGTTTACAGCCTTTATTTCCTGTTCCGCAAAAAAGTGGGAATATGCGGCCAATTTTAGATCTACATCATCTGAACCGTACTCTTCGGACATACAGGTTCAGAGGCTGATGTTCAAACTTATCGTGCCAGTTCGATCCAGTTCGAGAACTGATTTGTGGCGATAGGTCTAAAAGGTGCATGATTCCGCATAGGAGTATTGCTAGCTTTATCCCCTTGCACCTTCACAAAGTGCATGGATGTCACTCTGGCTCCTTGGGACTCCAGGGCATCTGTGTACCAAGCTACCTGGACGACTGCTTAATTCTAGCACGATCCAGGGAGGTGGCGGCCGCGTGAAGAACTGGGGGCTCAGGTTGAATCTCAGAAAAGTTGGCTTTCCCCGGTGCAGTGGACAACTTTTCTAGGGGTTATAGGATTCTACTACGATGAGGGCGCTTCTATCCCCAACAGGCGTAGTGTCAATCCTATCAACACTGAGCTAGATAAAGCTGTATCTTGGGAGCCTAGGGTGGAATCCACACATGTGGCTGAGGTCATATCTGTATGCTGCCCCCCCATCGCTGCTCCCACTAGCTCTAGCGAGAGTTCGCCAAGATAGCCTGCTAATAGCACCTTTTTGGCAGCTCGAACATGGTTCTGAGAGATAATATCTCTGCGGGATGGCACTCCTTGGCAGATTCCCATCCGCAGGGATTCACTGTGGACCCAGTAACTGCGCAATAGCTACAGTCCTGGAGCTCCTATAATAACATTTCTCAGCGGGGTGAGCTCCTTCTACAATCGGGGTTATGTGGCCGCCATTTCGGCCATCCACGCCCTGTTGAGGGAGCCTCTGTGGGGCAACATCCTCTAACTTCGAGGTTCATGCGTGGTCTCAGATGGCTGAGGCCCATCTGCAGGCCGCGCATACCTTCCTGGGACCTTCTATGGCCCTGGAAGGTCTGTCGGCTGCCCCATTCAAGCCCCTAGAGCAGATCTACTGTCTCAAGCAGGAGGGCTGATCTATCACGCTCGGCCAGAACTCGGCAACTGTGGGTCTGGCCCCTGAGGGGCACCAGCTCATAGATTCGTGTCTCACAACTGAGATTGTTGAAACCATGTTAAAAGCTAGAGCACCATCCACAAGGAAAGCGTATGCACTCAAGTGTCAGCTTTTTGTCTTGTGGCATGAGGAACGTCACCTAGACCCAGTGAACTGCACAATTGCTACAGTCCTGGAGTTCTTACAGAACGTTTCTCAGCGGGCTGGGCTCCTTCTTCAATCAGGGTACTTGGCCGCCGTTTCGGCCAGCCATGACCCTGTTGATGGAGCCTCTGTGGGGCAACATCCTCTACCTTTGAGGTTCATGCGTGGTGTCAGATGGCTGCGGCCCATCTGCAGGCCATGCATACCTTCCTGGGACCTTCTATGGTCCTGGAAGGTCTGTCGGCTGCCCCATTCGAGCCCTTAGAGTCAGCCTCTGAGAAGCTTCTGACTCTAAATGTAGCTCTTTTACAGGCCCTGATATCTCTCAAGCGAGTGGGAGGTCTACAAGCTCTCCCTGTTGCCCCTCCTGCCTTGACTTTACCCCTAGATAAGCCAAGTCCTTCCTGTATCCGAGGCCGGATTATATTCCTAAAGTGCCTACATTGGCTGCCCACCCTGTGGTGTTGCAGGCTTTCTCCCCTCCTCTGTCCTCTGACCAGAACAAGAGAGGATCCACCTGCTGTGTCCAGTAAGCGCTCTCTGTACTTACGTCCACCGCTCCGGCCAGTGGCTGAAGTCAGAGCAGCTACTAGTCTGCTTTGGCAGCGACAGGAAAAGTGATGCTGTGTCAAAGCAGTGCATCTCTACTGGGATTGTTGAAGGCTTTGTCCAAAGGGGTTTCCTTGCAGGATGTGTGTGCGGCTGCAGGGTGGTCTATGCCTCACACGGTCATTTGTTATGACAGCATGGATATTCATCCCTCCCCAGGTTCGAGTGTCCTGCACTGACCCTCGGGTTTGGGTATTTTTGAACAGGCCGTACCCTCGGTATGACGGAGTGGGTATTCCCGTTCCCATGCGTATTACATGCGTAAGCTCGATGTTTTTCATTTAACTCTTTTTACCAGAGGCCCAAAAATGGAATTTCAACCTGCTTTGGGGGTGCCTTTTTTCAAAATTGAGTTTATTTGTGATGTCACACTCAACAGTAGTGATTAATGGCTCGTATCAAAGTAGATAATCAGGGTTTTGAGAATGACACAAACTGCTGGAAGTGTGTTCCTAATAAAGTGGTCAGTGATTGTTCAAATATGTACATGTGTAATTAATAGTGTAATTAATAACTTTATTTCTGATCCAGGAGCCTCTGCTCTTCTTCCTGATCACAATCCAATTAATAATTGACTTCGCTCATGCTAACCTGAACTCTAAGGCTGCATCAGAATATCCATACTACCCTACTATACAGTAGTTCAAAAAGCACTTTGCCAAAGAAGAAGTATATATGAATTTCATAAAACAGTAGGCGAGACATACAATGATGAACTATTGCTTCCGCAGAGATTTTGCAGTATGGAAGTATGCAAACATCTTACTTCATAGTATGCACTCTGTACTATCCCGTAATGCAACTGGACTGGTGTGAAACAGCTGTCAGAATAAAAAATGGTGGACGGCAGCACGTCAGCTATATTAAGTACTAGGTCACATGACAATGCCAACATGGTAGCTGTAGTCTGTCCGGATTGTATTCATACTGCACAAATATACCAAGCACACCAGCCAAGCAGTACAGTAGGTATTGAATTGAATTCAGTAGGCACTGTGAAAATATGCGATTTCAGATGCAGCCTAACACACCTGCTTCCGGTTTTCATGCAATTAATTAAGTGTATTTAAAGAACTCTCTCTGGTTGTTTGATCATTTGTCAGCTACCTGTTTTAACAAAAATAAAGATTGATCTGAACATTATTCTGCACAAGATACTTTTGCATCTTGTTGTGGTTAAAAATATACATAAAATAAGCATGAGGGAGACCGAGTAGGAGTAATAGGTAATTTTATTGAAAATCAGCAGTGAGATGCACAATTTGGTGGCGGGTGCTCGAATCCAAATCCAGCCCTTCCAATAAATGGGCACCTAGACACATAGAGGAGGTGTTAGGATTGACACACTATGGTTTAATAGTCACAGAGAAAGAGAGTTAGGGAGGCGCACACACATAGATAACACACACACACACACACACTCTTGCGCGTTCAGGTTCAGGCATGCAAACATAGCACACACACACACTCTCTGTCTCTCCCTCTCTCTCTAACACCCCCCCCGAAGGCCCAAACACACACACACCATTAGAACTGTACAAAGAATAAATAGTATTAAGGTAAAGATAGATATTATTAGGATAATATTTAATATTATGAGGTCGGGAGTACAGTAAACCATGTGCAAGTAGTATAATAGTTAAATAGAAATATAAAACGGATATAGAAATAAATTATAAACCAGACAAATAGGAGTAAAAGATAAATGGAACTTACTCATAATGCTGAAGAGAAACGAGTCTTGTCTCTCTGGAAGGGTGGGTCGTGCTGTAGACAGGGGGCTTTAGATGTTTAAAAGAACCATAAGAACCATGAGGAGATATTTATACGAATAGCTGCGTCACACTGCACCTGTGTGACCAAGGTCGTTCTCCAAATTGTTTACGTTTTCTCTCTCGTAGCTTCAAATTGTTTACTTTTCTCGCTCTCCGTTTCCAAACCTAATGGTAAATCTGGAGGGGCTGGTAAACAAACATAATGGTTATCGCAAGTGGATTGTTTTCTGTTCTAATGGTAACTGTTGGGGAGTGTTTTTTTAATCCTCATGGTAAATATAGATGAGCTCTTTTTAACCCTATTGGTAATGAGATCCCAATCTTTCCGAAATTTATTGGTAATATTCTCTGTACATAAGCTATAAATACTGGAGCTTAAGCTCCAGTTATCAGATCACTTCTGGGAATTCTCATTGGTGTGGATCTCGTGTGGTGGACCGAAATAAAAACTGGACCCTTGCCTTTCCTCACTCACGGCTAATCGTCTCTTTTTCTATCTCAATTGGTTTTACGGATGTGAGTATTTGCTTCTGATTTTAATTGTCTTTGGGTAATAGGCTAGATTAGGGCCTTCAATCTTCTGTCAGGCAAACAAGAAACTAGGTGGTGTTAAATATGTTGTATCAATGTATAAAACCTATAGCAAACAAGGCCAAATTCAATTTAAATGTTACTTACATAACATTCCTTACACATATTCACATCTAAAACACCTAAATTAAATCATCATCATCATAAAAAATATATATTTCTAGTAGTTTTAACTAAAGCTGTTTCATTCTTGATATAATGATAATCTGATAATGTGCAAATGCCAATCCTACAGAGACAAAAAGAACAAAAAATCTAACTCCTTCAGTTTCAACAAGTGTTGCCGTCCCAGTTCTTTGTTTCCTTCATTTTTTGAGTCCATCATTTCTGTTGTCTTCTTTCTCTTGCCTTCACTTGCTCTCATTTAGATGTGGCAGGCTTATATTCATCATGACAGTGCTAAGACTTTGTGTAAGAGTGCACATTTGTATGCATCACTAGCAGTGGAGGAAATAGCTTGATTCTATAGGAAGTGGCAGCATTGATTTGCAGTGCTGACAGCATGGCATTATGGATAAGAGCATGTTTAAATGCCATTAGTGGAGTCACAGTTCACAAAGTTTTCAGGTTTTTCAGCTCATCATGACAGCTCTGGTTATGTATTATTTTAAGTTTTTTTTTTTATTTACAGATTTTAGATTAAGTTAACTGGACAATAACAATAATAATAATAATAATAATAATAATAATAATAATAATACATTATTATTATTATTATTATTATAATAATAAACTGAGCTGTGGCTCAGTTGGTAGAGCAGGTTGTCCACTAATCGTCGGGTTGGCGGTTCGATTCCCGGCCCGGGTGACTCCACATGCCGAAGTGTCCTTGGGCAAGACGCTGAACCCTAAGTTGCTCCCGATGGCAAGCTAGCACCTTGCATGGCAGCTCTGCTACCATTGGTGTGTGAGTGTGTGTGTGAATGGGTGAATGAGACACAGTGTAAAGCGCTTTGGATAAAAGCGCTATATAAGTGCACATTTATTATTATTATTATTATTATTATTATTATTGGTTTCGTTAATTTTCTTCTTGAGTCTTGAGCCTATGACAGCCCATAGAACTTCTTATGGGAACGTTTGGCACACAGATAGATTACAGTCTGATGTGTTAATACAGCAAAGGTGGAGTCTCTAACTCAAGCCCTCTAGTGCCACCAATTGTAAAAAATTGCACTCAAATTTATGTTGATAACTTTTTTTGGAAACAAAATTCTTATTTCTGCTGCTTCCTTGGTTCAAGACTTCCTTGGTTCAAGACAAATTTTCTGTCATGAAAATTTTTTGCCATTTTGAATTTTCTGAAAAACCTACTTTTTCAAACTCGTCCTATGCTGTTTGTCTGATTTGCATGATAATTGGCCTACATCATTTAGACGTACTTACGACAAAAATGTTATTCACAGAATTTTTACCATTTTTGAATGGTGCTTCAACAAATTCAGTGGCGATACAAAACTGATTATTTGTCATAGCCATCATGACTGCTCAGTTTTGGAACAGTGCCCCTAGTCGTATGATATGAAAAAGCACATTTTTGCTTATTACATCTGAACAGTTTGTCATAAAATCGTAAACATTTGATAAAATTAGATTCAGTGGGGCATACCGAATCCAATAATGTGAAAAATTCCTATATCTGCATTTTTTGATGTCGGTCATTTTGAATTTAGTCTTGGCATATCACTATGAAACTCGGCAAGTGCCTTTAGCATGATGCTTTGACAGGACTCAAAAATTTTTTGGACAGCATGACCTTGTGGTCAAAAATTCTAATGCTATTTCTAAAAATGCTAATAGCTACTGACTCCTTTTGTCTATTGTCATGAGACTGGTCTTGATAGATTCTGTGGTTCAGGCTGAGAAAAAAGATACAAAATACGTCATGGTCAAGCAAACTTGATGATGTTTTGAAAACCTACTTTTCGATCTCCTAATTGACCGTTTGTTTGATTTCCACAAAAATTGGCCTGCATCATCTACATGCACTCACAACAAAAAAGTTATTCACAGAATGTTTATAAACCTTACAGCTTTTGAATGACAATTCAACGAATTTGAAGAATGTGCAAAATATAACTTGAGGCTGTATCTCTGCAACGCTTTGAGGGATTGTGACGAAACTTGGTATGTGTCATCAACATTAGGCCCTGAAGTTACCTGCAGAGATTTGGCACACTGCCCCAACTGGTCAGGAGATAGCAAAAACAGCATTTTGGCTTATAACTCTTGAACATTTTCCTGCATGATAAACATCAAACCATCATGCCCCAATGTTACCTGAGCAGTTTCATAACAACACTACATACTGGACAACATTTCTGAGAAATAGCTATTTGTAGTTATTTTAATATATTTTTTTATGATTGAAAGTTTACCTTTTCTAACTCCTCATATACTGTTCATCGGACTGTAACCAAAAACATCTCACAAAGCTTCTTTTGCTGCTCATGGTGCCGATAATTGGCTTGAACCTGGTGTTGCTGCTTGCAGCTATATTCATTATTATTATTATTATTATTATTATTATTATTATTATTATTAATAATAATTATATTGAAAATTAATTGTGTAATAAAAATAGAGAATGGATTATAATATATAGTAAAAGAAATCAATTAAAGCTGTCAGGCGGGGGGGAAGGACACAGGCGCGGGAGCAGGTAGAGGCTGATAGCGAATCCGGCGGGAACGAAACGCGGGATAATCCAGGGACGGGGCGGACACTGTCAGGGCGTCGGGGAAAAACCAGCGAAAGCGTAGTACAAGACGGAAGATCCAAAAGCGTAGTCAGATGCAAGCAGAGAGTCGTGGAAAACCAGGAAGTCGTAGTACAGGGCAGAAGATCCAAAAGCGTAGTCAGAGGCAAGCAGAGAGTCGGGGAAAACCAGGAAGTCGTACAGATAATCGAGAGCTTGGTATCGCAGCAAACAAGCGTTACGAGCGTATACTTCGCACCGTGAACTCGGAATGTGGTTTCTTAAATCCCTGTGTCTCCAAGAAAGCCGACACCAGGTGTTGCTCATCAGTATTCCGGTGATCTCTCACGCATGCGCTCGCGTGGGGGTTTCTGGGAGTTGGAGTTCGGGACGCTCCGGGCAGTGCGCATGCGTGCTCGTGTGGGCTGTTAGGAATTTGCGTCCCGACTGGGCTGCGCTCTGACAAAAGCATTATAACAAAATGAGAAAACACTATACAACTGCCACAATAAAATTATAACATTTAAACCTAGTAGGCCATTTAAATATATAAAATCTTATGAAAAAATGCAAAATGCACTTTATTAGGAACACACTTCCAGCAGTTTGTGTCATTCTCAAAACCCTGATTATCTACTTTGATACGAGCCATTAATCACTACTGCTGAGTGTGACATCACAAATAAACTCAATTCTGAAAAAAGGCACCCCAAAAACAGGTTGAAATTCCATTTTTGGGCCTCTGGTAAAAAGAGTTAAATGAAAAAGTTGAGGTCAGTGATAATGTTCACAATTTATTTTTGACACTTCAGGCCTACCCTGAAATGAGACATCTAAATTGTACTACAGCTCCAGTAACTTTTCAGTCTGCATTATTAAAACTGTAAAGCTTTTAAATTTCAAGCCAAAATATTTTTTTATGCTAATGAAGCCAATGTGAATCAACTTAGCTAGATAAAGCACAGATATTTAATTATGCTGGGATATATCATGCTTTGTTTAAAACAGACATGGTGGATACTTTGTTTTATGGAAAAACTCAACTCATAACCCATGTTTGTTTATAATAGGCACAGCCATAATTTTGACATCCATCCATCCATCCATCCATCCATCCATCTTCTACTGCTTACTCCTTCTTCAGGGTCATGGGGAACCTGGAGCCTATCCCAGGAATCATCGAGCACAAGGCAGGGTACACCCTGGACAGGGTGCCAGTCCATCGTAGGGTACAATCTATAATTTTGACATATTGTATATAATATATAATAATGTTTTAAACACTTCCACTCATTATGCTTAACCATTATGATCAACACTTTATTAGGGTACTCAAACGGGTCACAAATATCATTGTAATGATTCGTAGACTGGAGGCAGATGTAGGTGCAGATCAAAGTCTTTATTCAACATAAAACACAAAACCAAAGTAAATGCATTCTTCACCGGCAAACGAGAAACGTGGTATAAAACAATGTCCTTCAAGGCATGGAAACAAACGATACGACTGATACAAAAATTACAACCAATAATACTGAGTGACATGGTCAGTAACCAGGGAATTTTTATCCCAAACATAATCAACATAAACACCTGTGGCAAATTAAAGTCACTAAATCTAACATTCAATCCAGAAATTCCTTGGCTGGGCAGGGCAGCGGGACGGCCTCCTCGGCTGGGCAGGGCAGCGGGATGGCCTCCTCGGCTTGGTTGGACAGCAGGACAGCTTCCTGTGGCAAATTAAAGTCACTAAAGCTAACGCTCAATCCAGAAGTGAGCAAACCACAACAATGTCATGTGACTCGTCCAGAGCCGAGCCACAGTGCCATCTGCCGGCCGTATCATAACAATCATAAGAGGTAAGTTTTAGAGCTTAAATTATATAGACTTTGTATTTGGAAACCTCCATATTGTTAAAGTGTTAGGTTTTTTTCTTAATTTTTATTTTTCTAACCCCAATTGTGTCAATCACATTCTATGTGAAGTTTTTTTTCACATAGAATGTGATTGACACAATCACAGTTTTTACACAAGCATTTGTCTGTTGTCAAACTCATGTAAAGAAGAATCTTCCAAGAGGCGTCATTCTGTCAGAGCTTTCAAATTGGCATAAGGGTCTTGTGCAGCTTCTTATCTAAAGCTTCAGTAATGTTTTGGCTCCTCTTGGTGCTTCATTCAAACGGCTTGTGTCTGATGCCCCTCCCCCCTTTCTTTAAGGTTGTGTCAATACATGAAATGAGCAATTCGGTGTTTCAACCTAGGGTAAAGAGATCAAAATAAAGAAAAATAAATACAAACAAAAATACACCCAACTGCTATGATGCAAGCCTTTTAGAATGCTCTTAAATTATATCTTACTCTGGAGTCTGGTCATAACATAAGCTAATTAATTAGCTTAAATTGCTAAATATAAAAAATAATACAAGCTACATAAAATGCACACGTTTTGTCAGTCAGCAGCAGTTGTTTGACATATTAAAGTTAATAGGTTATATGGATAATCAATTCATATTCATATTAAAACTTACTAAATCAAGAAATCAAAATGGCTAGTATAATGCTTTACATTCATAAGTACTTTACATTCAAATATGCCATAATATCATGTAACCTATTTTTCTTAAAATAAATGAATGAGTAGTTTTACCGTATCACTGTTAGCTTCTTATTTATGAAATATTGGATGCTTCCAAATAAATACAATCATAACTGATCTAGTAAAGTTCTCTATATTGAAAATAATATAAGACCATGTTTGATGCAACTAGCTAATATCCAGAAAACAAACAAAAACAAACAAATAAAAACAAACAACAACAAAAACAACAACAAAAACTCTGGAAACTCATCTTGTGTTAATTTAATTGCTAGACACAAGAGTTTTATCTAAATGCTGATGTATAAAAAATGTTCTATAGTGGTCACCCAGTGAAATACCTTGAAATGTTTAAACCTTGCAATTCTGTCACCTCGGTTAATAAACATGTATTTGAATGTGTTTGAATGAAATATTTATGACCTGCAACTAGGAAATAGAATTGCTTGAGTTCAATACCATTGTTGGTTTGTGTTTGTTGTACAATGTTTATAAAAAGTGTACATACCCCTATTAAAATTGTGTTTTTTTTTGTGAATTAAAAGGACAGAACTAAGATAAATCATGTCAGATCTTTTGAAATTATATGAAATATAAAACAAGTAAAAGTATACAAGTTAAGTGAAGAACAATCCAAATATTTTATAGGGAAAAAAGTTACAATAACCTAATAACACCCCTAATCTAATACTTTGTTGAAGCAACTTTTAATTTAAAGTCTTATTAATTAAACATAGGATTAATTAAACATTAAACATAATTAATTAAACATAGGATCCCGTTCCATGTTAGTTATAGTTCACGCTGGGTTATCCGCTCCCAGATCATTGTCATAGCTCACGTTCATGTTTATGCTTATGTTTGTTTCTCGACCCTGTTTTCTGTGCCAGGTTGTTGATATCTGCCTTGCCCCAAGTTTATGCCTGTTTGCCGTTCGCCTGACCTTCACTTGTTTTCTGACTACGCCTTTGGATTACGTGTTGGATTTGTCTGCCTGCCTCTTTGTAAATAAACTACACTCGTTCTTAAGTGCGCTTACCTCCTTCCTTCATCCGCTCCATCACGAGTTGTGACAGAAATTAACCGCCACCCATGGAGGTAGCACGAGAACGGCGAGGACGCCGAACTCAAATCCGCACACCCAAGATTCCCACCTTGGATTCCATGAGCTTCGTACAGAGGTATTCCGTGGACATGCCGGAGCCATATGATGGCTACTTTTACCC
Organism: Ameiurus melas; assembly: GCA_012411365.1. Taxonomy (NCBI): domain Eukaryota; kingdom Metazoa; phylum Chordata; class Actinopteri; order Siluriformes; family Ictaluridae; genus Ameiurus; species Ameiurus melas. The sequence goes on from CM022760.1 coordinate 15,196,293, forward strand.
GGATGAGTTTTTGATGGACTGTCAGTATTATTTTTCCAGCCTATGTGACCCGAAGCTGACTGAAGGACGATTCATTCTGTTTATCATGCCTCGCCTCGTTGGCCCAGCTCGCACGTGGGCACAGCGAGTGGCAGCCAAGGAATCCCGAGTGCTGAAGGATTTTTGGCAGTTTTTGGAGGAGTTTGGAGAACCAGGACAGAACTATGATCAGTTGCTGGAGGATGTGAACGTGGCGGAGCGCCCATTCCACAGGTACTATGGGCAGGTCAGCACTCCAGAGGAGATGGACAAGACTCTCACCGCTCATCCAGGGAAGCGAGTTCCGCTCATCTCCAAGTTTCCAGAACAAGCTAAGTCTCCAGCCCCTGCCATGCCTCAGGTCCATGTCCCGGTCCAGACCAAGCCACAAGTCCAAGTTACCGTGCATCCTGCAAACAGAATCCATTCATCTCCAAGTCTGCTGACCCAATTCACAAAATTCCGCTCACAGCCAAGTTCCAAGTTCAAGCTCCAGTCACAGCCAAGCCTCAGGTTCCAGTTGTAATCACACAGAGTAAGAAGTAAATGGTGGAAAAAATGAGCAGAATGCAGTTGGAGTTGGAGAGTTTGAGCAGCACTCTGTCTGAAATGGAGAAGAAATGCATCGAAGCTACTAAAGAATGCTCATCCGTGGAGTTGCAACTACAGGAAACACAGGTTTTGCGGCAAGAGGAGACACTCCGGGAACATGTTCTGAGCATATGGCTCTGTCGACTAGAGGATGAACGAAACCAACTAAAGCAGCTTCTGGAGGAGCAGAAGAAAAGAAGGAAATGTGCAGAGACCCAGCTTCACCAAGTCCAGACACAGTCTCATGGTCACAGCGTCCAAGTCCAGACTCAGTCTCAAGCTCACAGCGTCCAAGTCCAGACTCAGTCTCAAGCTCACGACGCCCAAGTCCAGACTCAGTCTCAAGCTCACGACATCCCAGTCACAGCCAAGCCTCACGTCCCCTTGGTAATCGCTCAGACTAAAAAGGAGTCACGTCGACAGGAGGGGGAATCTGGTGTCGGGGCTGAGACCGGCTCCCACCCTCCCTCCCCATTTTTGATGCGCGCTCAGACGCCTTGCTCTGCTGAGGACGCTGCTCAGCCTCCCTGCTCTGCTGAGGACGCCGCTCAGCCTCCCTGCTCTGCTGAGGGCGCCGCTCAGCCTCCACGTCTGGCTGAGGACATCGCTCGGCCTTCCTGCTCTGCTGTGGATGTCGCTCGGCCTTCCTGCTCTGCAGTTGACGTCGCTCGGCCTTCCTGTTCGGCTGTGGACGTCGCTCGGCCTTCCTGCTCGGCTGAGGTCGTCGCTCTGCCTTCCTGCTCGGCTGAGGTCGTTGCTCTGCCTTCCTGTTCGGCTGAGGTCGTCGCTCCGCCATCCTGCTTTGCTGGGGATGTCGCTCTGCCTCCATGCTCCGCGGAAGATGTCGCTCCTTGTGTTGCTCCCCCTTCCTGCTCCACGGAGGACATCGCTCCACCCCTGGGCTCAGCGGAAAGCATCGTTCCTCCCTTGAGCCTCACGGAGAACTTCGCTCCTTCCCCTGGCCTCGCGGAGAACCTCGCTCTCCCCTGGAGCCTCGCAGAGAACCTCGCTTCCCCCTTGAGCCTCGCGGTGAACTTCGCTCCGCGTCCCTACATCGCCAGAAACATCGTGCGGTTTCCTGGCTCTGCTTGGGACATTCATCCCAGGGGCCCGGGGCCGCAGGTGATATGGGATCATTCATGGCACTCCGGGAGGAGTGCCTTTGGGGGGGGACTCTGTCTCTGTTTCCTCTTGAAGCAGCATGCTCTCGTGCGGTTGCGTATGGGTGTTGTGACATTTGAACATGTGCTCTTTGTTTTTGTTTCTGTCATTGGCTGGGAGGGCACGTGTGTTTTGTTTATGTTTGTCATGACCCCGCCCCGTGTCTGTCATAGGTTGAATCCCGTATTAGTTCCAGCTGAAAACTGTTTAAGTTAATTCATGCCAGCTTATATACTATGCGCCGTACTACACACGGGGCAGTTAATTAAACATAGGATCCAGTTCCATGTTAGTTATAGTTCAAGCTGGGTTATCCGCTCGCAGATCATTGTCATAGCTCACGTTCATGTTTATGCTTATGTTTGTTTCTCGACCCTGTTTTCTGTGCCACGTTGTTGATATCTGCCTTGCCCCAAGTTTATGCCTGTTTGCCGTTCGCCTGACCTTCGCTTGTTTTCTGACTACGCCTTTGGATTATGTGTTCGATTTGTCTGCCTGCCTCTTTGTAAATAAACTACACTCGTTCTTAAGTGCGCTTACCTCCTTCCTTCATCCGCTCCATCACAAGTTGTGACAATCATTTACATGTGTGCATTACAACTGATCACAGTGTTTGTACAAAGGCACAAAACTTTAAGTCACAGGTATTTGGAACTGAAAAATATGGTAGCCTATTGCACTTTAAGATTAAACCAACTTATCAAGATATAGGAATTATTTTTACTCCATTATCCATGTGTGATAATTAGCAAAACTTGAATTGACTCCTCACATCTTACAAACCAAAGTGGTGGCCATTTTAAATGTATAAGAAAGAAAGTAATCACCTGGCCTGTAAATATAAGATTTATACATGAAAAAATGCATACGTAAAATTTATGACCAAACTCTTTTGTAGTGAAGCTGGTGACTAACAAATTGCACAATTATAAGCTATTATTAAAGCAAGGATTCATTTTTACAGAGCTATTTTTTTGAGTGCAAAATGTTTCTGATGCAGCATTTTACAAGAATTAGTCTAGTTTAGACTACTTTGTTTTTGCTCCTGAAACTTGGCATCTTTTAACATGCACAAGTGCATCAGTGTCAGGCGTCAGGTCCTGAGTAGCAGCCAGTTTCAGAATGTAATTTAAGTGTTGGTGTGTGAGCCTTGAGCACAATTTTGTTTTATTGATGTTCATTACAGAGAAAACCTGTTCACAAAGGTAGGTAGTCCCAAACATGCACAAAATTTCTGCAGCTAGGGCTGTTAATTTGGGGGTACCCTGGCAGGAGATACTGATAAAATGTGTCCAAGTCCACTGAGGCAAATGTGTTCTTCAAATTTGTATCACATTGCAAATCAATTATTTCTAATTGGATGTCGACGGGCACAACAGAAGCTTTGACTGTGAAGGGTGAGCGAAAAACTGCAAATTCTGTCTTGAGTTCACCAAAGACCTGAACCCGTTTCTCCCACAGCAATCCTGAAATCTTGTCTTTGTACCGTTTCATGCCAGCATTAACGACAGTCGCACTTACATCTCTTAGGCAGGGGAAATGAGCAGGGTCAGCACATGCCAGCTGTGTCTCCCACAAAGTCAGCTTCAACTTGAACGCACGTATGCTGTCATAATACTGTGTGACAACTTTTTTACGGCCTTGCAACATTTTGTTAAAATTATTGAGGTGCTCTGTAATATCCGCCATAAATGAAAGGTCCTGCAGCCATTCCAGAGATTGTAATTCCATCACTGGATTTCCTTTTGTCTCCATAAACTGTCCAATTTCCTCTCGTAGCTCAAAGAAACGCTTCAGCACAGTGCCTCGGCTTAACCATCTTACTTCAGTGTGGTATGGCAGGCCATGGGTAATTTTATTGTCACTGAGAAGGCAATCAAACTGATGATGATTCAGACCTCTGGCTCAGATAAAATGAACAGTTCGGACAACCACCTCCATGACGTGATCCATTTTTATAAACTTGCAACACAATGCCTCCTGGTCCAAAATACAGTGAAATGTCCAAAAAGCATCTCCTCCATTTGCGGCTTGTACTTTCTCTCTGAATTTTGTCTCGCCAATGATTTTTCCGATCATTGATGGCATGTCATCTGTAGCCAAGCTGACAACACGCAACCAGTCTACTCTGACTCTGTCCAGCGCACAAACGAGAGAGCTGAAAATGTCCTCTGCTGTTGTGGTGTCCATCATAGGCACCAACTCAAGGAACTCCTCTGTGACGGCCAATGTCTCATCAACTCCACGAATAAATATAGTCAGTTGAGCAACGTCTGTAATGTCAGTGCTCTCATCAATCGCAACAGAAAATGCAAGAAATGACTTGACTTTGTGTTTCAGTTGGCTGTCCAAATCTGTGGATAGTTCCGAAATCTTCTCTGCAATAGTATTCCTCATCAGGCTGATGTTGGCAAAAGCTTGTCGCTTCTCGGGACATACGAGTTCTGCAGCCTTCAGAATGCATGTTTTGATGAACTCCCCTTCGTAACATGGCTTTGATGCTAATGCTATTTTGTTAGCAATGATGTAGCTGGCTTTTACTTCTGCATCACTGACCTCTCGGCTCCGAGTGAAAACAGACTGCCATTTCTTCAGACCCACCAGCAACTCATTTATCTTCTCTTGTCTCAGTTGTCCTTGCAGGCTGCTGTATTTTTCACCATGCTGAGTCTCATAGTGGCGCCGAATATTATATTCCTTAAACACCGACATGTGTTGCATACACACCAAGCACACAGGTTTCCCATTCACCTCTGTGAATAAATAGGAAGCTGTCCATTTTTCTTGGAAAACTCTACACTCAATATCCACTTTTCTCCTTTTTGACAAAGACATTTTGGCTAATGAGGGTTTAAAGGCGAGTACAAAAGTAAGTAGATGTATCGTAGTAATCACTGAACATTAGCTGTGTCTATCTCAGCATTGTTTTGTCTTTTTCTTCTTCTTCTTTCAGCTGCTCCATGCCTAAAACAGTGCAACCCTAGCAGACAATTTAGGAATAGCAGTTTATTTAAAAAATTCTAGTTCATGTCTCATTGCAATTTTTCACTTTCAGATTTATCCTGCGGGCTGGATTGAACCCCTTGGCGGGCCGGTCCAGGCCCGTGGGCCATACGTTTGACACCCCTGCTCTATGTTCTTTTATTTGTTTTGCATTTTACTTTAATAAATGTGCATGATCATCCAACGTTGCTGACTCCATTTGAAACACTTGGATGTTTTTTGTTTTTGAGAAAGAGTTTCTGTTTAGGCACCCTACCCCGTAGCCCAGACATGTGAAGAATACACGAGATTGTCATGTGTAGCGAATAATCAGAACTCTAATGTTGCCATTGGTCTCTTGGCAGCCTCCATGATAATTTTTTTGTAAATTTTAGAGTGATGTCTCTGTGGTGCTCCATTTTCTCCATTTGTTGATGATTGCCTTCATGGTGTTCCATGGTACATCTAATGTTCTGGTGTTTGTATTTTTATTTTATTTTTTGTACCCCTCTATTCCTTTGAACAGTGGGACCCTGTACATGATTTTTTCAGCTCATTGTGGCCCATGGCTTCTGGAAGATGACAAGAAAAATTTCTTCTTTTTGGGGGGGTGGCAGAATAATTCAACTGATGACAGCTTTTTTGTTTGCTTTTAACATGAGACTGAATGTGCTTGGTTAATTCTGAACACACACATCCTATTTAACACAACAAGGCTATTTAATTTTTGGTCCTATTTTTCCTTAAAATGTCGCTGATTGTCTTCACTTAATTAATACTGTATGTATTGTAATTTCACATGGAGGGAGTGAATAGATGACATGATTTATTTTGGTTTAATGTTTTTCATCACAAAACTTGCCATTCTAATATGGGTGTGTAGACTTATGTCCATTGTAAGTGGATAGGAGGCATCTATATACAAACCTGACCAATTAGCCATATGTTTAAATCAACATTATGCATGTTGCTACTCCACTAGTAAAGGCTTAGCCCCTCCGAACCATAAATCTCTAGTGATACCCCTGGGCCTGGAAGTGACAGAGTGTAGCAGCAGAGAGGAAAAAGTGACTCCAGAGGCTGTGCTGTGTAAGGCAGATATGGAGATTAGCTAGCTCAGCTGTGACCAACTGCAGACATTTACATGAAGTTTCCAAAGGATACATAAAAGCACATGCTCACACACAAATGTACACTCTGCATTGTCCTTCCCCAAACTAGTCTATGGCTCATACCAATTCAATTTTATTTGTATAGCGCTTTTAACAATGTTCATTGTCTCAATGAAGCTTTACAGAAATATATACACACAGGATAAAGATATTAAGTGTGTGGATCTATCCCTAATGAGCAAGCCGGTGGCGGTGGTGGAAAGGAAATACTCCTTAAGATTATATGAGGAAGAAACTTTGAGAGGAACCAGACTCAGAACACATCCTCATCTGGGTAACAACGAATAGTGTGAAAGTAAAGGAAAGTTCATTATGATTTTTATATAAAGTCTGTTTTATTGAACTGGTCAATTGTTCGGTAAAGGAGACAAGTGCAAAATTGCCCTAAAAAAGCCCTAAGGCCCTAGCAGCAACTGTAGTTCCAGCGAGCACAGCGATTATGTCCATGTGGAATTAAGGTCCAAAACCATTTCCATGGTACTACAAACGGCACCATCCTCTGCAATTTCCAGGCTGCACTGCTTGGGGTTGTCCTTAGTGGCATAAAGTAGCCTCCAGTTGTTGAGAGCTCCATCCAGAAGTAAGTCATCAGGCAGGTCCGGAGAGCAGAAAGGGTCAAGATCACTGGCGTCTCCATAATGGCATGTGTTGCTCGACAGAAGGAGAGAGGGAGAGGGAGGTAAAGAGAGGAAGAGATTTTTAGGCATGCTTACTATCATGTATTGCACAAGATTTTTTACTTTGCGTAAAAGAAAGTCTATTCATGGTAAACCTGAGTAAATAAATGTTTTCATCCTAGACTTAAACACTGAGACTGTGTCTGAAATCCCAGCACTAATAGGAAGGCTGTTCCATTGCGACTTTGTAAGAGAAAGCTTTTCCAACTTCTGTACCCTTCACTATTTGAGGTACCAAAAAATAGCTAAGTAGGCGTGGCAGATCATAAAAGACCAAAGGTTTGCTCAGGTACTGTGGCGCAAGACCATTTAGTGCTTTATAGGTCAATAGTAGTATTTTATAATCAATGCGAAATTCCACTGGGAGCCAATGCAGTGTGTATAAGATTTTGTGCACCTACTGGAACAGCCAGACAGTAAGGCATTACAATAATCCAACCTAGAAATTATGAAAGCATGAACTAATTTTTCTGCATCATGTAGTGACATAATTTTTCTTATCTTATCAATATTTCTGAGATGAAAGAAGTCTATCATAGTAATATTATCTACATGAGGGTCAAATGAAAGACTGGGGTCAATAATCACACCAAGGTGTTTTACTGCTACACATGACAAAACTCATTTTATGCCCATTTACCTCAATGTAAACAGCGCTAGCAACTACGCCCTGTGTGTAAGCTAAATATAAGTTTACGGCTAAAGTGTATTATCCCTGTTAACATTCTAGAAATGGGTCATTCTACAGAAACGTGCACTTTTGGAATGGCAGAATGTCTTTAAATGTATTTCTTTTTTAAACATTTAAACTTTGACCACATTATTACTTAAATCATTGGCTGTATGAATACACTTAAATGACAGCTTAATGATGTTTTTCTTTTTTGACATGCACCATCTATTTGTCACTGGTGTTACCTTACTCATTTGGCAATAATAAAAGTCTTTATGAAATATTATTTTTCAAGCTCTTCAGCACAGAGGTTGAGAAAACATTGATAATGCAACAAAGCAGAAGATTATAATTTTATTTTGGTTTGTTATGGTTTGTTAAAAGTGTGGTTGGTGTTTTTTCAGTTGCACAAGCATGAATTTCCTATAAAAATGAAAATATTAAAAAAGTAACTGTTATAAACAAGTAATAATGCAATCCTTGTAATCTGAACTCTTGAGTGTAGAAAAATGTAATGAGTAAAATTATCATCATGTCAAACATGATACACTTTATTTAATGATACAGAAAAAACACACAGTAACACCAGTGACACAATGAAACACCAGTGACATAGAAGTCCAAAGATCCTTATTCCACAATTCTAATTAAGAAAAGAGTAAAACTCACTGACAATAGGTCAAAACAATTGAATGTTCATAAACAACAGTTTAAGCACATTTGAACTCAAATAAGCGTAACAACTAAAAAGGCCCAACAAAGAACATTATTTAAACTGCGGTTGTCTGCTACTATTTTATGTCATGCTATGTTACTAGGTTATAACTAAGAGGGGTAAACTGTCATCATTTTACAATTTATGTTGCCTTATTTCCCTTGTCTAGTGTTGTATTTAAAATATACATGAAATAAACACGAGGGAGACCTAGTATGAGTAATATGTAATTTTATTTAAAATTCACAGGACTGGTGAGTGTGTAATCCTGAGGAGAGCGGTAGGGAGAAGAAAATGGGGTGCATCCTGGGGATATGGGATAGCCAGCCAAGGTGTAATAAGGAGAATTCGGAGAGTACGGGGGACTGGCAGGTGAGAAGAGGGAAGAATGGTCAGAGCCCAGATCGGAGAAGGCGACATCATCCTCAGACTGAAAGTTGAAGGGAGGGTCAGGCAGTCTGTCTGTCTGTGTAAAGGCGTCAATACACTATCTGAGAGGTGGGGGGAACCCCTCATTTCCATTTCCAGAGGGGGTGCGAAGAATGTCAAGTAGCACCGTGATGTCAGCAGTGAGATGCGCGAGCTGATACTGAGTGTTCAGATCCAAATCCAGCCCCTCCAGTAAAGGAGAGAAGGAAACTTGACGGGCACCTAAACAAACAGAAGTGGTATTAGGCGGACATTGATGAATTGAATTCACATTTTAAGATTAATCCATTAAGGTTTATTAGTCACAGTGAAAGAGAGTTAAGGAAACGCACACACATAGATAACACACACACTCTTACACAGTCAAGGATGGGCATGAAGACATAGACACGCACACACACACACATACCCAAAGGCCTCAACGCACACACATAACATTATAACTTTATAAGAATAATAAATAGGAGTATTAAGATAGTATAAGGATAATATAAGGAGTAGTAAGATATGTAGGATATTAGAAGAATAATATTATGAAGTGGGGAGTACAGTAAACCTTTTACATGCAGTTTAATCATAAATAAAATAGAAATATAGAACAAATATGAAAGGAAATTATAAACCAGAAATACAGAACAATGTAAAAGAAACTTACTCATAATGCAGGTTTTGAAGATTCTTGTCTCGCGAGGAAGGATCAGGCATGGTGTAGACGAGGGCCTTAATTTTAAGAGAGAACCATGAGGAGCCATTTCTAGGGGTAACTGAGTCACCCGCAAGATAACAGTTGCACCCGCAAGATAACAGTGAGACCAAGGTCTCTCCAAATTGTTTTGTCTCGTCCCTCTTTCAGAACATTCAGAAAATGTTCTTTCAAAATATACTTGTAAATTTGATAAGCCTTTTTTAAACATCATGGTAAATTTGATAAGCTTTTTTTAAAACATCATGGTAATGTAGATGAGCTGTTTTTAAACGTATTAGTATTGATATCATATTCTTTTTAAAATATATTAGTGTAGACTGTATAAATACAATATAAATGAGAGAGCTTGGGAGCTGAGCCCCAGGGGTCAGATCCCTTCTGAGAATTCTCATTGGTGTGGATCTCGTGGAAACAAATCTTGACTCTTGCTTCTTCTTACTCACAACTGGTGTCTTTTTTTCTATCTCCAACAGGCCGTATAGGAAAAAAGGTATTACAGACTCCTGTTATTTCAAAGTTCGGTTTTAGTGATATGTTGTCACTATGGAAGCCCCGGGGTTGGAAGAAAGACAAAATTGGTCTCCAGAAGAACCTTGAGTGAGTGAGAAAAGGTAAGAGAAGTGTAAACTGATTATATAAGGTTGTTTAATGAAATTATATATGTATTGTGTAAGTGAAAGTCCTGCAATATTGCTGAATGAAAGATTACATTCAGGGCTGGATAGAGGCAGGTGGATATGAGGCCTCAGACCTCTAATTCCACTGGTGAAAGACCCAGGGCTGCTTAAGAGAGGGGGACCCCAAATCCCGCTGGATTGAGTCCAGGTCTGGATAGAGAGGGGTGTAAATCCTGGGCCAAGGTCTGGGTGACGCAACTCAGGGAACGGACCCAGTGTGCCCAATGTATGAATGTATAATAACAAATGTGTGTGTTTATAAATATGGGTGTGGTGTGAGAGCTTGCATGCATGTGCGAGAGTCGAATGTGATTGAATGTTGCATTTAATCTATATGACTATAAGCCTTACATAAGGAGCTGGTGTGTGTGTGCTAAACTCCAAAAAAATTAGTTTTGGGTAAGTGAGTGTGTCAGTAAGAGTGTTCTCCTCTGTGCAGGCAAATAACATCTTTCCATAAAGGTGCTTTATACTCTGAAACCATAATTGTGTGTGTGTAATAATATAAATATGTGTAATAGTGTGTGAATACAACATGTAACGTGTATGTGTCCCTATCGGGTCTTATCTGTGCAGGGAGTGTGTGTGAAAAAAACAACAACAAGCAAACAAACAAAAAAAAAACTGTGTGTGTGTGCTCTTCAGCACTCTTCTGCTTTTTCATTGAATGTTTTGAATCTGGTACAGACTTTCTGTGAGTCGGGTGTGACTGTGAGTATTATAATTACTTTACTATAACTGCGGTATGAATGTTTGAAAAATTGGGGAGCATTCAAAAACAAAGCAAATCGATATATCAAGCAGAGAACAATACAAGTAGAGCTACTATGCAAGATCCATTAATTGTGTTCCAGAGGAAACGTGCACAGAGTAGAGGTGTATAGTAAGTGCGTTGTGTTTTTAAATATATATATTTTTCTAATGAGTTGAATAGGTGTTCACAAAAGAGGTGGGTCTTTAGCTGTTTTTTGAAGATGGTGAGAGATTCTGCAGTCTGGATTGAGATTGGAAGTGCATTCCACCACTGAGGAACAGTTAGCGTGAAGGTTCTGGAAAGGGACCTTGCTTGCTGAGAGGGAACTACTAAACGTCAGTCGCTAATCGATCGCAGATTGCGAGAGGGAACATAGGCCTTCAGGAGATAATTGAGGTAGGAGGGTACTGTTCCTGACAAGGTCTTGTAGGTGAGCATCAAGGACTTGAACTTGATGCGGGCAGCTAAAGGAAGCCAGTGGAGGGAGATGAATAAGGGTGTGACATGGGTTGTCTTGGGCTGGTTGAAGACGAGGTGTGCTGCAGCATTCTGAATCATCTGAAGGGGTTTTATGGAGCTGGCTGGGAGGCCTGAAATCAGTGAGTTGCAGTAGTCCAGTTTAGAGATAACAAGAGCCTGGACTAGTATCTGTGTAGCCTGTTTGGTGGTGTAGGGTCGGATTTTCTTGATGTTGTACAGGATAAACCTACAGGACCTTACAGTTGCTGAGATATGGTCTGTAAAGGTCAAGCCATCATCAACAATCACCCCAAGCTTCCTGGCCATCCTGGTTGGCATGAGTGGTAGTGAGCTGAGCTGTACAGTGAGGTTCTGGTTGATTGAGGGACAGGCTGGGATTATGAGAAGCTCAGATTTCCCAGGTTAAGCTTAAGATGTCATCAGCATAGCAGTGATATGAGAAGCCATGAGACTCAATCACCTGCCCGAGAAATGTAATGTAGATAGAAAAGAGGAGTGGACCCAGAATTGACCCCTGTGGAATGCCAGTTGTGAGTTGCTGAGTTTCAGAAATACCTCTGCTCCATGATACCTTGAAGGATCTGTCAGACAGATAGGATTCCACCCACCGTAGAACCGTTCCAGTGATGCCCAGGCTGGAGAGAGTTGACAGGAGGATCTGATGGTTCACAGTGTCAAAAGCAGCAGAGAGGTCAAGTAGGATGAGGATAGATGATCTAGAGGTTGCTCTAGCTAGTCGTAAGGCTTCAGTGATGGAAAGCAGAGCAGTCTCCGTGGAGTGGTTGCTCTTGAAGCCAGACTGCTTGGTGTCCAGGAAGTTGTTCTGTGTGAGAAAATTGGAGAGTTTATTAAAAACAACTCTTTCAAGAGTTTTGGAAAGAAAATGGAGGAGGGAAACAGGTCTGTAGTTGTCAAATAGAGTAGGGTTGAGTGGTGGTTTTTTAAGCAGTGGGGTAACCTGGGCTTGCTTAAATGAGGTAGGGTATGTGCCAGTAGAGAGCGAAGTGTTAAAGATGTGTGTGAGTGCAGGTAATAGTGTGGGAGAGATGGACTGAAGAGGGTGAGAAGGGATAGGGTCAAGGGGACAGGTTGTGGGATGGCTAGAGAGGAGGAGTTTAGAGACATCAGTCTCTGAGAGGGGAGAGAAAGAAGTTAGTTGGGAGTTACGTGGAGGAGGAGTCGGTCTATGCATGTCTGGGGTTGAGAACTGGTTCCCGATTGATGTAACCTTGCTGGAGAAGAAAGTGGCAAAGTCATCTTCAGTGAGAGAGGTAGGGGAAGGGGGAGGAGCGGGACAGAGAAGAGAGGAAAAGGTTTTGAAGAGAATGCGGGTGTTGGGAAAACTACCAATCTTATCTTGGAAGTATGTGGTTTTCTATTGGAAAAAGAGGAGAGAAGTGCCTATTAGTGCTGGTAAAGTGCCTCGACGAAAATAGATAGAAGGAGGAGACAGTGAAGGGGTGAGGGGAGAGAAACAGAGAACTGAATAAAGAAATGGTCAGAGGTGTGGAGATAAGTAATGAGAAGATTATGTGTGGTGCAATTACGTGTGAGGATGAGGTCAAGCTGTTTGCCGGCTTTGTGGGTTGCTGGTGTGGTGAACTGCTTAAGGTCAAATGTGGGAAAGAGAGCAAGAAAGTCAGCTGCATATGGCTTGTCTAGATGAATGATGAATATATAAAAACATATTCCCAGATTGTGTGATCCAGGGAAGACTGGAGGTGGGGGAAAAGGTGTACATTTTCAGGCCATTGTTGAGAAATGAGTGAATCAGTCCATTTGGACCTTTCGTTTATATTCCATAAATTATGAATGTGTTGTTTAGTTAAAGGCCCTAACTGACAATAATAATATAATTTTTATGAAAACTGCCGTAAGGCCTACGCAGATGATGGCCCTAACTCAGCCCGGGGAGAGTCAGCTGTGGCATCCACAGGAAGACAATGGGGCCCATGTAGTGGGGCTGCAAAACTCCGCAGGAGTGGCTGAAATATCGGTGTGGAAAAACGGGGGGCGCAAAAATAGGCGGGTACTGGGTTGTGGCGCAGCGTAGAAGGGTTGTGTATAGCCCCAGCATGCTACCTTCCACTCTTGATCAAAGAAGCTCATGGCCAATAGGGTCGAAATTATCCAAAAAATCCATCAGGAATGGTGGTCCCCTTTCCTGGCCAGTATGGTGGACCATGTGTTGAACAGATGTGATGTGTTCATCAACCACAATGTGTGAAAGAACTTTACCACCCCCTTAGGTCATATTCCCCCGCCAGCGGGACCTTTCCCGGCGTGTAATGATGGATTATGTAGACATGGGAGCAGACAAAAGGACAGAAGGGAAGTGCTACATTCAAGTGATAGTAGACTGCTTCAGCAGGTGGGTGGAGGCAACTGCGACTTCCGAGGAGAACGTGAGGTCCGCGGTTAAATTTTTATGTTGCGAGGTCATTCCCCGATTCGGGATCCCTGGTCAACGGCACCCACTTTGTGAATAACGTCATGGACAAAATTGCATCTGCCTTGGGGATAGATCATAAGCTAGGTTGTGTATATCATCCTCAATCCCATGGCATGGTAGAACGTGTGAACTGTACCCTACAAAGTAAGGTGGCAAAAATATGCGAGAGCTCTCACCTAAACTGGGTCCAAGCCTTACCACTGGTGTTGATGAAGATGCGTTCACAAACCAATCGTATGACGCACTTGACTCCTCATGAAATGCTTAATGGGCTCAATTCAATGCTAAATTAATAGTCCGGCAATGGTAATACATACTATAGAGACTGTGTCTGTTCCCCGAGCCATACAAATATATAGAAAATCACGGAAAGTCTGTCTTTGTAACCTAATTAACATAAATTTTTTTCATATTGAATGCACAGCCAGCACTTTTAATCTGAAGCTGGGACTTTTAAAAATTAGATCTCTTGCGTCTAAGGCTCTTATTGTCAATGACATCATTACAGATCAGAAATATAATTTAACGTGTTTAACGGAAACTTGGATTAAACCAAACGAGTACATAGCATTAAATGAAGCCAGTCCTCCTGGATACAGTTATGTACATCAGCCTTGTTCAACTGGTAGAGGAGGAGGTGTTGGGCTCATCCATAGTGAAAATCTAATTGTCACACAAAAACCTAAGCATGAATTTAATTCTTTTGAAATTATTTATACCAGTGTAAGTTATGTAGCCACAAAAAATAAGTAAATTCCTCTAATTATTATTTGCAGACCCCCAGGGCAATATACTGAATTTCTTAGTTAATTTGCAGACTTTGTCTCAAACCTGGTTGTGTCTGTAGATAAAGCATTAATCGTCTGAGATTTTAATATTCATTTTAATAACCTGGAAGACCCTCTGAGAGCAGCGGTTGAGTCCATCTTAGATTCAGTAGGGATTAATCAGAATGTAATCGGGCCTACTCATAATGGTGGTCACACTCTTGACCTCATACTAACATATGGAAGTATAGAAAATATTGTAATTTTTCAGCAGTCTGAAGTTGTCTCAGACCATTATCTTATCTCATTCATAATACATATTGATCATAATATTTCCACCTCGACTTGCTACCGCGTAAAACGTACCTACACATCAGCTACTGCGCCAAGCTTCATAAATAACCTTGCAGAAACATCTATTAGATTGGGATAACCGTCAAATCCAATAGAACTTGATCAGGTGACTGAAAGCTTGGAGTCAACACTCTGCTACACGCTAGATAAAGTGGCTCCACTCAAACGAAAAATAATTAGAGAGAAAAAATTAGCACCCTGGTATAACGAGTGTAGGCACCTCCCAAAAATGTAGTTGAATAAATGGTGTGCTTGCTGCATTTTTGGGTGGATTCAGTTGAGACTACATTTCCCATGGTCCTTTGTTTTTGAATACGTTGCAATTTGTTTCCATTGGAGTAGTTCAAGCCAATGGGTTGCCTGTTTAATTAAACTCCTAGCCAATCAGAGGTCACCTTTGTTGGGGAGGGGAAAAGAGGAAAAAAGGAAAGGAGGGGGGGGAGGTAGCGAACAGGAGAGGGAGAAACGCGGGAGGAGAGCGGGGAAAAAAAAAAAGAAGAACCGAGTTTTAACGCAGAGGTGATGTTTGTAGACTAAACTTCTATTAAAGTAGTGGCACAAATATCATTTTATTCAGCGAATGGAGAGCAACTATCCGCTCGGTAAATTTGTGAACTGTAAGGTGAAGTGCTAGCTTAGCTGCGTTTGTTTGTTTTGCACTAGCTTGGGAAAAACAAAGCTAAGTACAATCTGTAACTTGTGGACGTTAAATTAATGTCTTCGTGAGGGACGGACATCTGTAACCGCCAGTCGCAGTGTCGCTGTGAAACTGAAGGACGAGTACTGTGGAGAACTGTGCTAGGTAGCATAGTAGCTACTACGCTGTTTAAGGAGGAACTCCATCGCTGAACCTGCGTCGCTGAATTAACCTTCTGGAACCTCGCGTGCCGTGGATTCATTCTCTCAGCTCGTGACCACAGTGGCTAATTCTTCTGTTCCAGAGGCGTGAGTAACGGAGAGGTTTTGGTAGCGTTCATTAAAGGAACCAAGGAGGATTTTTGTTTGTATGTGCACCAACTCACGGGCCCCAACAGAAAAAAAACCAAGCGCTTGGTGAAGGTTCTGAACATTTAATAAAAAAAGGGTTTAAGTGGTAAAATCCAAACTGTACTGTTCCTGTTGTTTAATAATTAGAAAGGAGTGTTTGAGTTACTGGTCTAAATTTTGTTTCTAATACATGTATACAGTTTGAAGTTTTTTGTTTAGCATAATAAATGTTTTTTATTTTTATAATACATACTACCTGGCTTTACTGGACTTTTCTTTTTCTTTATTTAATAAGGTTTATATATATTTGGCCT
This sequence comes from Ameiurus melas, assembly GCA_012411365.1. Classification (NCBI taxonomy): domain Eukaryota; kingdom Metazoa; phylum Chordata; class Actinopteri; order Siluriformes; family Ictaluridae; genus Ameiurus; species Ameiurus melas. The sequence continues at coordinate 15,212,202 of CM022760.1, forward strand.
AGTTATACTCAATATTTGTTTCTGGGGAATAACAATATCGCTCATAGTGTGTGAGTGGGGGAATTCTTCAGTGGAGGCACCGCGCTATTCGGGATTAAATAATTTACATACATTTTTGCCTGTTATAGTATAACATCATCGACTGGTAAATAGAGGTTAGCCAATTCACCATCAACTGCTAAATACTCAGGATCCTGTTAATTAAAACCATTTACTGTAGTAACCTTCTCTAATATTACACTTCCGGCGCCAGGAAGGGGTTACATTTTTGGAGGCACCGCTGGGATTCTCTCTGTTTACCAGATAGGCAAAGTTTTATTTATTTGTAGTCAGTAACCTTTAACACAAAACCTGAAACATCACCGGTCCGTAAAACTTTCAGTACCTGTAGTTTATTTTACATGGATTTTTCTCAAGCAGTTCAGTGGGGTCTGCAGTAGACTGTTAATCTGTCTCGTACTATACTATTGAGTAATGTTCCAATATACACTAGCAAGGAGACCATTGATAAAGTCCTAGACACAGTTAAAGTCTTTGGTCGTACCAAGATAGGTGATCGACGTGGAGACTCTACTGGCACTCAGTTGTTCATCTTAGTGGAGACTAGCTTTGACTTATCCCCTGACTCTATACCTCCGGAAATAGGCATTGAAGGTGAGGCTGGATCATGGACTGTGCACCTTGTGGAACGCCTTCATACCCCGAATGTTGCTCCCGAGGACGATTCTTTCCATACGAAGCTGATGTCACTACTTGAAAAGGAAGGCAAGTCTATGGAGGATTTTCAGGCCGTTGTAGAAGAAAATCGAGCTCCCAAAACAGATGTGAATTTGGATTTAGTGACTGCTATTGGCAAATTAGTGGACAAATGCAACCAAGTGTCCACTGATGGACCTAGCTACAGAAAACTTAGACTATTCTCAGGAGTGAAACCTGTACCTCAAGGTGAGGAAGAATATGAAGCCTGGATGGAGCAGGCAACACAAATGATGAATGAGTGGCAATGTACTGATGCTGCTAAGAGACAGCGTTTAGTGGAGAGTTTAATAGGACCAGCTGCTGACATTGTTCGCTTCTTGAAAATTAGCACTCCTACTGCCACAGTGGCTGATTACTTATCTGCTCTTGACACAGCATATGGTACTACAGAGAACGGAGATGACATCTTGGTCAAGTTCAAAAGCACATTTCAGAATGTTGGAGAAAAACTGTCTGATTTCCTGTATCGCCTTGACAAACTTCTCCATCGTGCCCTTCTTAAAGGAGGAGTTAAAGCTGCAGACATGAACAGAGTTCGGATGGAACAGCTAGTCAAAGGTGCACTTACTCATGACATGATTGTGCTCCGTATACGGATGAGTCATACTCTGGAAAAACCCCCTACCTTTTCCCAGCTAATGCGAGAAGTGCGAGAGGAAGAAAATTGGATTAGCAAAAGGGAGGGAGTGAAAACAACTGTTACTGCTGCCCCCATTACTGTACCACCAACTTCAGTTTCGTCTGAGCTTAGCAGCCTAAGAAATGAAGTGAAGGAGTTGTCTTCTCAAGTGGCCAAACTGTTGAGCGTCACTCCAGTTACCCTGAAACCTGAGAAATTTACAGCAAAGACCACCTCCACACAGCGAACACTTGATACCTCTGTATATGATGCACCATCTACCGTGACACCGTTCAGACCATTACAGCCAGGTGTTTTCTGCTACAATTGTGGGCAGGATGGACATACAAGAAGAGAGTGTAAAGAGCCTGAGGATCTAAGAAAAGTTCATCAGAAACTGATCAAAGTACACCGGCACCAGGGAAAACTTTCAAGGAGTCAGGTGAAGGAACGGTGCGTGGCTCCGCTTGAAATACGTTCCACCCAAAAGTCACACCCTGTGATGGCAGGCACAAAACTGTTACCTGAGGGATTAGTTGGACCCCGCTCCATTGCACCTGTCCAAATAGAAGGCATCTATGCTAAAGCTATCCTTGACAGTGGCTCCATGGTAACTATTTTGTACCGCAGCTTCTATGACACCTACCTCAAACACATACCTATCCACCCACTCTTTGAACTGGAACTATGGGGTTTAAGCACTGAGCAGTACCCATACGATGGTTACCTGTCCATAAAACTTGAGTTCTCATCTGCTGTCTGTGGAATAGCACAGACAATAGACACTTTGGCTTTATTATGCCCTGACCATGAGAAAGATAAAGATGTCGCCATACTGGTGGGGACGAACACCAAGTTGGTGAAAAAGATGTTTCAGTACTGTAAGGAGCAAGCAGGAGATCAGTTCCTGAGTACTCTGGCAATACACCCCACCCTCAGAGAAGCGTACAGGACATTTACTCAGTCTGACACTCCAGAAGATGTGAATAAGCATGGGACTGTGTGGTTTACCCAAAGGAAGGCTATCATTTTGCATCCAGGACAGATGTTTAAAGTCATTGGCACTCCCAAATTTCATGGTGATTTCACAGGCCAACTAGCATTGGTAGATCAGCCTACAGACACCTTTTCACCTGAGTTGTGGGTGAGGCCTGAGGTTCATCCTGCATCAGTGGTTTCCAGTAAGCGCATTACTGTGACGGTTAAGAACCTCTCAACCAAGAAAGTCTCTGTGAAACGTGGAACCCCACTAGCCCACATTTTCCCAGTTGCCCCAGTTCCTCTACCTAGTGGTCAGTGTGCTGAGGAAGTTGCAAGTGAACTGGATCCAGCATCCTTTGACTTTGGAGCCTCTCCTATGCCAGAAGAAGCAAAACGTCGTCTCTGTGAGAAAATGCTGAAACGGAGAGAGGTATTTTCTTGTCACGAATGGGATGTGGGTTGTTCCAAAACCACCAGCCATGAGATCAGACTGAAGGATGCAAGACCCTTTCGAGAGAGATCACGGCGCTTACCACCTGCTGATTTCCGAGGATTTGCGCCAACACCTACAGGAACTACAGGCCAAGGGCATTATCTCTGAGTCGTCGTAAGTCCCTACGCATCACCCATTGTAATCGTACGCAAAGTCCGGCAAAGTAAGAATGTGTGTGGATTACAGAACTCTTAACCTTCGAACCGTACCAGATCAGTACACGGTCCCAAAGATTGAAGACGCTCTTCATTGTTTGTCTGGGAGTAAATGGTTCAGTGTCCTCGATCTGCGGAGCGGGTATTATCAAGTACCCATGGGAGAGGCTGACAAGGAGAAGACTGCTTTTATTTGTCCATTAGGCTTCTATCAATTCGAACGCATGCCCCAAGGGATTTCAGGAGCACCATCTACTTTTCAAAGAGTCATGGAGCGCACAGTTGGTGACATGAACTTTCTGGAGGTGCTAGTGTATCTGGATGACATTATTGTGTTCGGACACACACTCGAAGAACACGAGGAGCGGCTGCTCAAAGTGCTTGACCGGCTCAAAGAAGAGGGTCTAAAAGTATCACTCGACAAGTGCCAGTTTGGACGGACTTCTGTCAACTATGTTGGACATGTGGTGTCACAGGATGGCATAGCAACTGACCCATCCAAGATAGAGGCCGTCATTTCTTGGCCGAGACCCCAGACTGTGACGGAACTACGATCCTTTCTTGGATTTTGTGGCTACTATCGCCGTTTCCTGAAGGATTTCTCCAAGCTCTGCCGCCCACTCAATGGACTTCTCCAAGGCTATCCTCCTCGCTGTCTCTCAAGAGCGAGTACAAATGCCAAACCACTTGAAAAGACTTATTTGAAGCCTTCGGAACCCTTTGGCTCTCGGTGGACTGAGGAATGTGAAAATGCCTTCCAAGAACTCAAGACCCGGCTCACTACAGCACCTGTGTTAACGTTTGCTGATCCCCAGAGGCCATATGTATTGCATGTGGATGCTAGCCTGGAGGGGCTAGGTGGTGTCTTATACCAACAATACGATGAAGGTTTACGCCCAGTTGCATTCATCAGCAGAAGTCTCTCTCCATCTGAGAAAAACTATCCCGCGCACAAACTGGAGTTTTTAGCTCTCAAATGGGCAATTGTGGATAAATTTCATGACTACCTTTATGGGGCTACTGTACAAGTCAGAACTGACAACAACCCACTGACGTACATCCTGACCTCAGCCAAACTGTATGCTACTGGTCATCGCTGGCTATCGGCCCTATCCACCTACAACTTTAGTCTGAAGTATAGACCAGGTCGGCAGAATGTTGACGCAGACTCATTGTCTCGCCGGCCTCATGAAGTCACAACACCTGATGATGACTGGCAGGAAATTCCAGTTACAGGAGTACGAGCTCTCTGTCAGAATGCTTCATGGCACACACGAAGTGGACGTGCCTTGTCATGTGTCATTAACCACATAGGAGCATCCGTTTCAGCAGTTCCCAAAGCATTCTCTCAAGCTACTACAATAATCACTGATCATATGCCCAGTTTCAGCTCAGTTGAGCTTCAAACTGCTCAGAAAAATGACCCCTGTATTGGAGAGGCATGGCTAGCTGTCAGCCAAAACAACCCAGCAAGTCAACTGCTGAAAAGTCACCCAGATGTTACGCTTCTGAAACGAGAGTGGGAGAAACTGTCCATTGAACAAGGTCTACTTTACCGAACAGTCAGACAGTCGGACCAGCGATCACGGCGACAGCTTGTGCTCCCCAAACAGTATCATAGCATCGTTCTGAAGTCTTTGCATGATAATAATGGACATCTAGGTTTTGACAAGACATATGCCCTTATCGCTGACAGATTTTTCTGGCCACGCATGAAGTTAGACGTGGAGGCGTATTGCAAGACGTGTGAACGCTGCATAAAGCGGAAAACCCTGCCACAGAAAGCAGCGCTTCTGTCACATATTACAAGCTCGGGGCCCATGGACCTTGTGTGCATAGATTTCCTTACCATCGAACCAGATTCCCGTAATGTGAGTAATGTGTTGGTAATAACTGACCATTTTACACGTTATGCTCAAGCTTTCCCAACCAGAGATCAAAGAGCCATAACAGTTGCCCGGACATTGTGGGAGAAGTACTTTATTCACTACGGCCTTCCCAATCGCATCCATTCTGACCAGGGCAGAGATTTTGAGAGTCAGTTGGTGAAAGAGATGTTGACCATGCTGGGTGTAAAGAAATCAAGAACATCGCCATACCATCCACAAGGGGACCCTCAACCTGAAAGGTTCAATAGAACTCTTTTGAACATGTTAGGAACTCTTAAGCCTAGTCAAAAGTCAAGATGGAGTCAGCACCTTGCTCATCTTGTACACGCTACTAGTACACAGTAAAACGCACCGGGTTTTCACCCTACCTTTTAATGTTTGGTAGAGAAGCTCGACTTCCCGTGGACGTTTGTTTTGGTGTGTCAGCTGATGGAACTTCGGCAACTTCATACTTGAAATATGTGGCTAACATGAAAAAAGAACTACAAGCAGCTTATCAGTTGGCCCAGGCAGCTTCTGCCAAGTTGAACCAAGGTAACAAAGAGAGATACGACCAGAAGGTGCGTTATCATTGTTTGAATCCTGGAGATAGAGTCCTTATTCGAAACCTTGGCCTGAAAGGAAAACAAAAGCTTGCAGATCGCTGGAGTGCAACCCCTTATGTGGTTGAGAGTTAAATGTCTGATCTTCCCGTCTATCGTCTTACACCTGTAAGTGGTTCAGGATCCGTCAAAGTCATGCACCGCAATCATCTTTTGCCCTTAGGACAAGAAGTAAGATTAAGCCCTGAGGTTGACCTCAAACCTATTTCTTCTCCAAGAGCTCTCAGGCGCAGAACGGTGAAGGAGAGGAAGCAGACTCCCAATGTTGAAAAAAATGATCCTCCAGTTGATATCCCCCTGGGAGAGCAGTACTCTTCAGACTCTGAGTCGGAGTATGGCCATTACCTTGAAGATCTGATAGCCAACCAGTCAGAGGAAAGCTGTGTTAAGCCAAGAGATGATGCAAGGCTTACAGAGTCCAACACTCCTTACTCAGCGCTAGACGTGCCAGAAGTTGTAGTGAGTTTACCACCTTCTGAAGATGTACCTGTGGGGATAGGTGAGTGTAGGGAGGTAGAAACGGAATGTTCTGTTGAGACTGTTTGCACTACAGACATGGCAGATGCAGAGAATCCGGAACCAGAAATAAGGAGGTCAGAGAGACAAAGAAAACCTGCAGAACGTTTGACGTATTCAAGGCTGGGTGAGCCTAGTGTAGAGCCTGTAGGGGTAAAGCATAACAGTGTTCATGCAGTTCACTCACCCATTATGCACTTTCTTGAACACTACAATCATGCATGGTGGTGTAACTCTTTTGCTCAATGCAAGTCATGTGTGACTAAGAGATTACTATTTTCTCCTATTATAATACCTGTTATCACATTTTGAAGGCCCATTTATGGTACATAGTAATTAGTTAACTAGTTCTAATTAGTGTAGCCAGCATGGGGGCATGCTGGATTTTTGGTGGGGGGAGAGTGTAGGCACCTCCCAAAAATGTAGTTGAATAAATGGTGTGCTTGCTGCATTTTTGGGTGGATTCAGTTGAGACTACATTTCCCATGGTCCTTTGTTTTTGAATACGTTGCAATTTGTTTCCATTGGAGTAGTTCAAGCCAATGGGTTGCCTGTTTAATTAGACTCCTAGCCAATCAGAGGTCACCTTTGTTGGGGAGGGGAAAAGAGGAAAAAAAGGAAATGAAGGGGGAGAGGTAGCGAACAGGAGAGGGAGAAACACGCGGGAGGAGAGCGGGGGAAAAGAAAAAAAGAGAACCGAGTTTTAACGCAGAGGTGATGTTTGTAGACTAAACTTCTATTAAAGTAGTGGCACAAATATCATTTTATTCAGCGAATGGAGAGCAACTATCCGCTCGGTAAATTTGTGAACTGTAAGGTGAAGTGCTAGCTTAGCTGCGTTTGTTTGTTTTGCACTAGCTTGGGAAAAACAAAGCTAAGTACAATCTGTAACTCGTGGACGTTAAATTAATGTCTTCGTGAGGGACGGACATCTGTAACCGCCAGTCGCAGTGTCGCTGTGAAACTGAAGGACGAGTACTGTGGAGAACTGTGCTAGGTAGCATAGTAGCTACTACGCTGTTTAAGGAGGAACTCCATCGCTGAACCTGCGTTGCTGAATTAACCTTCTGGAACCTCGCGTGCCGTGGATTCATTCTCTCAGCTCCTGACCACAGTGGCTAATTCTTCTGTTCCAGAGGCCTGAGTAACAGAGAGGTTTTGGTAGCGTTCATTAAAGGAACCAAGGAGGATTTTTGTTTGTATGTGCACCAACTCACGGGCCCCAACAGAAAAAAAACCAAGCGCTTGGTGAAGGTTCTGAACATTTAATAAAAACAGGGTTTAAGTGGTAAAATCCAAACTGTACTGTTCCTGTTGTTTAATAATTAGAAAGGAGTGTTTGAGTTACTGGTCTAAATTTTGTTTCTAATACATGTATACAGTTTGAAGTTTTTTGTTTAGCATAATACATGTTTTTATTTTTATAATACATACTACCTGGCTTTACTGGACTTTTCTTTTTTTTATTTAATAAGGTTTATATATATTTGGCCTAGTTATACTCAATATTTGTTTCTGGGGAATAACAATATCGCTCATAGTGTGTGAGTGGGGGAATTCTTCAGTGGAGGCACCGCGCTATTCGGGATTAAATAATTTACATACATTTTTGCCTGTTATAGTATAACATCATCGACTGGTAAATAGAGGTTAGCCAATTCACCATCAACTGCTAAATACTCAGGATCCTGTTAATTAAAACCATTTACTGTAGTAACCTTCTCTAATATTACACTTCCGGCGCCAGGAAGGGGTTACACGAGCAAACTCGAACCTTAAAACAGACATCGCGACAATTAGAACATAAATGGCGTCAAACCAAACTGGTGATATTTCAAACAGCATGGAAGGAGAGCCTACTGAAATATAGGAAATCTCTTGCCAATGCTAGGAAAATCTATTTCTCCACCTTAATAGGAGATAACAAAAACAATTCCAGATTCCTATTCAACATGGTAGCAAAATTAACTAGGAATAAAACCACTACAGAGAGAAACACTCAATCATTACATAGCAGTGAAGATTTCATTAAATTTTTCATTGATAAGGTTAAAAATATTAGACGTGAAATACAGGCCATTAAATTTAAACCGGACAGTGCTGTAACAAACCCATTAGATGACAATGTAGCAATATCAGATCAATAATTAGAGTGTTTTGCTCCGCTTAGAGAGACCGAACTAGCAACATTAATCTTTTCAGCCAATTCTCAACTTGTATACTAGATCCCATAACTACATGTTTGTTTAAACAGATTTTTCCAGGAGTAATTGAACCACTTTTAAATAAAATAACTTATTCCCTTAGCACTGGCTATGTACCTAAATCACTTAACTTAGCAGTTATTAAACCACTGATTAAAAAACCTGATCTTGATCCATCTCAATTGTCAAGCTATAGACCAATATCAAATCTCCCCTTCATCTCTAAGATTTTTGAAAAGGTTGTAGCAAAGCGGTTATGCTCGTACTTAGATAGGAACAACATTCATGAAATGTATCAGACAGGATTTAGACCTCATCATAGCACAGAAACAGCTTTAGTTAAAGTAGTAAATGACCTTCTACTGACCTCTGATCAGAGTTATGTCTCACTACTTGTGTTACTCGACCTTAGTGCAGCTTTTGATACTATAGATCACACTATTCTCCTTGAGAGATTAGAAAATGTTGTTAGTATTAAGGGAACAGTCCTTTCCTGGCTTAGGTGTTATCTGACCGATCGTTATCAGTTCGTAGATGTAAATGGAGACTTCTCCATGCATACTGAGGTTACTTTTGGAGTTCCACGGGGTTCTGTTTTAAGCCCACTGCTTTTTACTTTATATATGTTACCCCTAGGACAAATTATTCATAAACATGGAATTAGCTTCCACTGCTATGCTGATGATACACAGTTGTATGTTTCAGCGAAGCCAGAGGACAGACAGAAGCTTAGTAAAGTTGAGGATTGTGTAAAGGACATTAGACATTCGATGTTAACTAACTTTCTTTTACTTAATTCAGATAAAACAGAAATGCTATTAGATATTAGGTACTAGGACCACGTGTAGCTAGAAGTAATCATTCTGATTACTGTCACGGTTCCCCCTTGAAGCAGCATGCTCTCGCGCGGTTGCGCATGCATGTTGTGACATTCGAACATGTGCTCTTTGTTTTCGTTTCTGTCAATGGCTGGGAGTGCACGTGTGTTTTGTTTATGTCGTCATGACCCCGCCCCGTGTCTTGGTTGGATCCCCACCATAGGTTGGATCCCCACGTGTGTCTGTATTGCTTTCAACTGAATTCTGTTTAAGTTAATTCATGCCGGTTTATATAGACAAAATGACAGAGTATGTGTTAACCCTCAACCATATCCATAGACATTTGTATTCACAGGTTCGTGCGGCAGTCCATGGAGAGAACGAGGTACGGGAGGATGTACGTCAAGTGGCACCCGGGGACCAAATACACATTTGTAACTTCAAGAGGAAGAGCTCCCTTGCGGCACGCCGGGAATGACCCTTCCCCATGGTCGCTGCAACCCCCATGGCTGTGAAAGTTGAGGGAAGGGATTATTGGTTCACTTGAACCAATGCGTCCACGCGGACCAGGTACGAGACCACTACGACAAGACACTGCCGATAAACAACCTTCGACCTCAGGCCTTGTCAATATAAGGCAGCCCACTGAGGCGGAGGTGTTAACCGATAGTGACAGTGATTCGGATGCATCCCTGAGCCCTGCCTATGGCACTCGAGCCGAGACTAAGCGGCAGGCTGTTGAAAAACTAAAAAGAGTGTCTCAGTCTGATGTCACTAGCCCAACCGGCTCTCCACTTATCTCCTCTCCTTACTATGATATGAAACTTGTTCTCTCACCCCGAGTAGAAGTGATGGGTGTCTTAGCTACCGGCCCACAGGAAGCTGTAACCCCATCAGAGGAGGCTGTTCTGTCCACACTTGCCACTTTCTGGCAGGACCTTGACAACCCCGCCTATGCGTTGACCCATGTCTGTGTCTGTTCCTTATGAAGGACTGCCACTGGAGTAATTGCAGATGGATCAAGAGCATATACGAGACAACTAACTGTTATGTATGAATCTATCTATTCACAGGAACAGAGCTGGGTGCATTGTTATGGGTGAGGCCTTACCGCCTCAATGGGGGGTGGTGTTCACCCAGAGATTGGAGACCGAGAGCAGCGAGAACATGCGACCCCCGATCCCCGAGGATGCCCGAGGATGCTCCAATGATGAGGTGGTGGGGAACACGTGAACAAGTGAAGGCCCTGTACGAAGCTGGAGGTACGAACGGGGGTCTGCCCTCAAGAGACATTATCATAGATCTCTCAAGTTAATGGCAGACCAGGATGAGAAGATGATGTGCTGAGCCATGCCCTGGGTGTAAGTGCTAGCTAACCTCTCCCCAAAGGGTCGTTCCCTACAGTACATAAAGTGCTTGAGCCGAAGACAACCAGCATACAGAGAGATACTGCAGACAGAAACTGTCAATTTGAGTTGTTATAAAATGTTTGTTATATGACATGTGATGTGGAACAAAGTGTAACGCAATCAGGCACAAGAAAAGTATAATGGTGCTGTCGGGCACATGGTGCTGGCAGGGTGGGAATTGTTCCTGCATAGAGGTATTTTTGCCCACCCCTGAGTGCGAGCTTTGATTTTTGGGGAGAAGCAACACACTGCGCGGTCCCGTCAAATATATATACGTCGACATAAGGAGCGACATCTTCCGAGGAGCATGGAGGCAGAGCAGCGTCCCCAGCAAAGCAGGATGGCGGAACGATGACCTCAGCTGAACAGGAAGGCGGAGCGACAACCTCAGCTGAGCAGGAAGGCCGAGCGACGTCCACAGCCAAGCAGGACAGCCGAGCGACGTCCACAGCAGAGCAGGGAGGCAGAGCGACGTCCACAGCAGAGCAGGGAGGCCGAGCGGCGTCCACAGCAGAGCAGGAAGGCTGAGCGGCGTCCCCAGCAGAGCAGGGAGGCTGAGCGGCGTCCTCAGCAGAGCAGGGAGGCTGAGCGGTGTCCTCAGCAGAGCAGGGAGGCTGAGCCGCGTCCCCAGCAGAGCAGGGAGGCTGAGCCGCGTCCCCAGCAGAGCAGGGAGGCTGAGCGGCATCCTCAGCAGAGCAGGGAGGCTGAACGAGCATCAGAATCCGGGCGGGAGGCTGGGAGTTGGTCTCAGCCCCGACCACAGACTCCCCCTTCTTTCGGCGTGACCTGGTATATTCCATTACAAACTCTGGGTGTGGTATGGTGCATGAACTGTCCTCCGGTGGCATTCCGAGCAAGCGTCTTAATTGAGCATGCTGCTCCATTTGTTCAAGATACCATTCCGCATACCTGTCAAACTAGGCGTCCATCTTGTTGATCAGCTGCGTCCGTAAGAGGCTTGGTATTCTGTCAGGTGGTTGTAGACGGGAGACGGAGGCAGGTGCTGATTCAACTTCTTTTATTGAACATAAAGATGAAAACTCAAATCAAAACGTAGTGTAGAAAAACTAGGAGTAAACACGAACACCTGTGACAAATCAAAACAAGGAAGTGCGCGAGCAAAACCACGGTCATGTGACCTGACCGGCGCCACAGTACCCTCTGCTGGTCGTACCATGACAGGTGTATTTTTTTCTATCTCCAACTGGGTTTACAGATGTGAGTATTTGCTTCTATGTTGAATGTTAATTGTTTTGGGGTAATAGGCTAAATGTTAAGCCAGCACTAGCTGTCTCAGAATGATCTCCCAGAACCTCTGATCAATTTCAGCTGAATGCCTATTCGGTGCTATGGGCTCTGGAATCAGGCACATGATCTGGTCATCATGATACCAGTTATTATCATCTCTGGGGCTCGGCCAGAAGAACTTATACACTCCATTTCGGTGCATGCACTTGACTTCCACATTAATTTCCTCCACCTTCAATATTATGCCAGGGTAGAGTTCGTCATCATAGGGAACAACACACCATTGCCTACTGTGATGGTGTTCAATGACATTGGGTCTAAACTCTTTATCCATTTCATCAATTGCTTCCATAGCTACAAGAGTTACCTTCTCTAGACCATAGCATAAACAGTCAAACATTCAATATTTTCGATATGGTGTAGAATACAAATTGTCGCTATATGCTGATGATTTATTATTGTATGTAACTGATCCTATCTCCTCTATGCCTTCCGTCTTGAATGTTCTGGAGTCTTTTGGTGTTGTCTCTGGTTATAAACTAAATTTTGATAAAAGCGACTGTTTTCCTGTCAATACTCGCAGCTCTGTCCCAGTCAGGATCTACCATTTCGTATTTAGTCAGTCTGGTTTTTTAAATACCTAAGTATCAACGTGACACGTTCTCTATCTAATCTTCTATCAGCTAACTTTACTACCCTTATCTCAAAGGTTAAATCTAACATTCAGAGTTGGGGTAACTTACCCCTTTCCCTATTAGTGGCAAGATCAACGCCGTCAAAATGAATATTTTACCGAAGTTTCTTTTCTTGTTCCAACAAGTGCCTCTTTCTCTCCCAAAATCATTCTTTGATTCATTGGACAGGATAATTAGTACATTTATTTGGGGAGGGAAGCCACCAAGGATTAGTAAATCTTTATTGCAGAAATGTAAACTTAGTGGAGGACTTGCATTACCCAATTTTCAATTCTATTACTGGGCTGCACACATCCATAAACTTTGTTATTGGGTTCAATCTCCTGGATCTTCTTGGTCTAAATTGGAATTATCTTCTTGTAGGGAATCCTCTTTACCTGCTCTACTTTACACCTCTTTACCTACAACACTTTCCCTTTATACTGATAACCCTGTTGTCCTCAGCACACTTAGGACTTGGTATCAATTTAGACGACATTTTAAATTTGTAGGTGCATCCTCTTTGTGTCCTTTAGTGAACAACCATCTATTTCCCCCATCGTGTATGGACTCCTCATTTTCAGTGTGGTATGACAAGGGTATTAAACAAGTTAGGAAGTTGTATTCTGATGGTGTGTTTGATAGCTTTGCCAATTTGGCATCCACTTACAATCTCCCCTTGACACATTTCTTTCGGTACTTTCAAATACGGAATTTCGTTTCTAGATGTTTTCCTGGTTTCCCTTCTGCTCCTCCTGAACAGGCTTGGGAAGACCTGTTTTCAAATAACCCGCATCAGAGAGGAATGATTTCTAAGATTTATGATTTTATTTTGACGCAAGGGGTCAAGTAATAAAATTAGGAATGCGTGGAAACGGAATTAGGAGTACAAATAAGTGAGGAGTGTTGGCATGCTTGCTAGGAGGGTACGGACTACCACTTCTTGTGATCGTCTTGGACTTATAAAGTTCAAAGTTTTAAATAGAGTCCATTTGTCCAAGTCGAGATTGTCTGTGATGTACCCGGCTGTTGAGGACAAGTGCGATAAATGCCATGGCTCTCCCTGTCATCTTGGCCATAAGGTTTTTCTTCTGCCCTGAACTCCATGGTTTTGGGGTCTGGCTTTTTTACCATCATGTCCACTATTCTCAGGGTAGATTTAAAGCCTTGTCCATTGATTGCGATATTTGGGATTCCTCAAGCTTCAATTCCTTTGAGCTCGATACAAAAGGATGTTATTGCTTTCACATCCCTTATAGCAAGACGTTCCCTACTGTTACATTGAAAGTCTGCTAAATACCCATCTATCTCCCAGTGGATAAAGGATGTGATGTTTTTCCTGAAACTCGAGAAAATAAGATATACAATGAATGGATGTACAGATAAGTTTTTTCATAAATGACATCCCTTTATTGCATACTTTATGGAGTTACAGACACTACCCACTTAAAGGTTGGCCCCTGATGTTGAATTTTATAATATCTCTATAACCAGCGACAGTTAATGGGTAGCCATGATGAGCCGGAGGGGTGGGTTGTGGGTTCAATTTTGTTTTTCTTTGTATAAAAAGAAAAAAATCTGTGAATATTTTCTGCTGTTGCTAATTTTGCATTTTTGGGAAATGGTGGGGAGGACAGAACAGAAAAGGCAATTTAGATAGCCTTAGCAGTTCAACAGAAATGTTCATCAGAAATGTTTAATAAAAAAGAAATGTTATGCAGAAATGTATAGCAGAAATGTTTAGCAGAACTGGTTTAGCAAAAATTGTAGAAATGTTCTGTAGAAATGTTCAGCAGTAATGTTCAATAAAAATGAAACATGAAAAAAAAAAACATTCAATATTTTGTGTGGCCACCATTATTTTTCCAGCACTGCCTTAACCCTCTTGGGCATGGAGTTCACCAGAGCTTCACAGGTTGCCACTGGAGTCCTCTTCCACTCCTCCATGATGACATCACGGAGCTGGTGGATGTTAGAGATCTTGTGCTCCTCCACCTTACATTTGAGGATGCCCCACAGATGCTCAATAGGGTTTAGTCCATCACCTTCACCCTCAGCTTCTTTAGCAAGTCAGAGGTCGACTTGGAGGTGTGTTTGGGGTTGTTATCATGCTGGAATACTGTCCTGCGGTGCAGTCTAGGAAGGGAGGGGATTATGCTCTGCTTCAGTATGTCACAGTACATGTTGACATTCATGGTTCCCTCAATGAACTGTAGCTCCCCAGTGTCGGCAGCACTCATGCAGCCACAGACCATGACACTCCCAGCACCATGCTTGACTGTAGGCAAGACACACTTGTCTTTGTACTCCTCACCTGGTTGCTGCCACACACACTTGACACCATCTGAACCAAATAGTTTATCTTGGTCTCATCAGACCACAGGACATGGTTCCAGTAATCCACGTCCTTAGTCTGCTTGTCTTCAGCAAACTGTTTGTGGGCTTTCTTGTGCATCATCTTTAGAAGAGGCTTCCTTCTGGGACGACAGCCATGCAGACCAATTTGATGCAGTGTGCAGCGTATGGTCTGAGCACTGACAGGCTGACCCCCCACTCCTTCAACCTCTGCAGCAATGCTGGCTGCACTAATACATCTATTTCCCAAAGACAACTTCTGGATATGACGCTGAGCACGTGTACTCAACTTCTTTGGTCGACCATGGCAAGGCCTGTTCTGAGTGGAGCCTGTCCTGTTAAACTGCTGTATGATCTTGGCCACCATGCTGCAACTCAGTGTCAGGGTCTTGGCAATCGTCTTATAGCCTAGGCCATCTTTATGTAGAGCAACAAGTCTTTTTTTAAGATCCTCAGAGAGTTCTTTGCCATGAGCTGCCATGTTGAACTTCCAGTGATCAGTTTGAGGGAGTGTGAGAGCGATGACACCAAATTTAACACAGCTGCTCCCCATTCACACTTGAGACCTTGTAACACTAACAAGTCACAATGCACCAGGGAGGGAAAATAGCTAATTGGGCCCAATTTGTGCTCTGACATGCATTGGTAACTGTGGGATCTTATATAGACAGGTGTGTGCCTTTCCAAATCATGTCCAATCAACTGAATTTGCCATAGGTGGACTCCAATGAAGTTGTAGAAACATCTCAATGATGATCAGTGACAACAGGATGCGCCTGAGCTCAATTTTGAGTGTCATGGCAAAGGCTGTGAATACTTATGTAAATGTGTGTTTTTTTTTTTTAATAAATTTGCAAAGATTTCAAACAAACTTCTTTATGTGGTTTATCATTATGTGGTATTGTTTGTAGAATTTTGAGGAAAATAATTAATTTAATCCATTTTGGAATAAGGCTGTAACATATCAAAATGAGGGTGTATTAACCATTGCGCCCTTGAGGCCTAGCAGCCTGTTGAGGCACTTATATTAGTGAATGCTAACAGAGAGCTGGTTTTCATGCACTTCATTCATGCACTTAGGGCTATTAAGTGTATTTTGAATGTGTTTCTTGAGTTATTGGTACTAGCCTTAGCCTATGACAGCAATGTCATTAGTGTTAGCTGTAAGGTAATTTTATGTTGACCTATTCCATATAGGTCAGGTTTTATTGTTGGATTCATATGTTGAGTGATTGCAGTTTTTGGTGGAGTCCGAACTGGCGGTGGAGATTCTGGAGATCCTTGGAGAAACTGTTCCAGCACTGTATGGCAAGCCAACCCCACTTGAAATAGAGTCTGGTTGAAGCTAGGAGGTTGCAACCTAGAGACATTGAGCCAGAGAGCCTTGATCTATTTCCCCTTGGCCCAAGGGGTCAGGTAGAACTGTGTGCACACTGACACTTGTTTTCCCTGGAGGAAGTCACCCACCTTGCATTAATCCAATATCGGTGCAATTGATGGACTGTGAACTTTTATTTTAACAGACCTGGGTCTAGTCTAATTTGAGTAGCTGGTTACATTTGTCTCTCTTTAATAAAACTCTTATCTGCATTTGTATCTGTCCTAGCCTCCATTACGTGACAATGAGGCTGGAGAATGCATGGCAAGGGATCTGAAACCACTCCTCCAAACAGAATCTCTCCAGACCCTTCAAATATTGAGGTCCATGCTGGTGGACTCTCCTCTTCAATTCACCCCACAGGTTTTCTATGTGTTTCAAGTCAGGGTACTGGGATGGACATGTCAGGACCTTGATTTTGTGGTGAGTAAACCATTTTTGTGTTGATTTTGATGTATGCTTTGGATCATTGTCCTGCTGGAAGATCCAACCACAACCAATTTTCAGCTTTCTGGCAGAGGCAGTCAGGTTTTCATTTAATATCTGTTGATATTTGATAGAGTACATGATGCCATGTATCCTAACAAAATGTCCAGGTCTTCTGGCAGAAAACATCCCCAAAACATTAAAGAACCACCACCTTATTTAACCATGGGCATAAGGTTTTGCCAATTTTTTATTGCCAAAAATTTTGTTGTGACCCCCAGTTTGAGAACCACTGGCATAATGGATCATCTTTTCAACACATCAAATCACAGTCCTCTTGTCATCAAATGTCTTCCTCTTGCTCTAAAATCTTTATTCTGGCAGTTTCACAATAGGTCTCATCTACAAACACCTATGATGTGATGTACAGTATGATCTTATATCACAGCACAGTTGAATTCTCAAATCAGATAGTTGATAATATCAGATAATCAGATAATTTTCTATAACAAAATGGCTCTGACAGCAGTCCTGGCTGTAACATAATGGTCGGTTTATATTAATGCTTTATTAATACATTATTGTCTCTATCTAATGCTAATAATAAATAGATTAAATAATTTGAAATGTAGATGATTGAAAAAAATATAATCATTTAGTCAGCATTAGAAGATGGATGGATGGATGGATGGATGGATGGATGGATGGAGAAGGTTATGTGTTTTGTGGAATTTATGAAAGGAGTTTTGGATGTCCACTGTCAATAAGCCTCCTGACACCGGACAGCACTCAGGACAGAGGAGTGTGTACTTTCCAGTTTCTCACTAACATGACAAGCAGTGTTTTTGTTGTTGTTGTTTTGTCATCTTTTTGGAGGTGGGGGGGTGTTCTTTTTTCATCTTTTGAAATTCAAGAGTGAATACCGGAGAGGCTGGTTAGGAACTGTTTGTAGCTGCTATAATGTAAAGGACAACATGAACTAGCTTGTCCCAGAGTTCAATAACAAAGTGAAATAACATTAAATGTAACTAAATACATAACTAATAACATAAATGCATCTTTAATAAATTCAAATTGTAATCATTGTAAAATTGCTGTGGTATAAGTGGAATAACATACTTTGGAATGTGCTCTTATACGAATACAATCCACTTCAAGATTTACTTTGAAAACATGTTTCATGAAACAAAACACCAGAGAATATTCACATCAGGACACATTCACATCGCTATACATTTATGTTACATACATAAGAGGTTTCTCAAGGACGTACTTCAAGGTTGCACACATTATCATGTTAGATGTTAAATTAGTCCTTTATGACATGTAGTTCAATTTATCCTTTTATCCAGCCATGCACTGATCACATCAGTGGATGTAGAGATAATTTTTACACGAGGCAATTTTAGCTTTTGGTGCTCTTTTAAAAAGAGCAAAATATCAAATGGCTACAGACTCTCAGAGGAGCACAGAGGTCTCAGCCTCCACAATTCACTATATTCACCCAAAAGCTCATGGTTTTATCAATGTAGGATTCCTTTGAATTGCCTAATGAACTACCCGATGAAGTCAGTGGAAAGGTTCTCTTTTTAACAGATCATTAGCTCATATGCGTTGTGACAACAGGGATTCATTGTCACTCAAGCTGCAGAGACTCCTCTTCAATGTAAAGAGCGAGAGAGAGAGAGAGAGAGAGAGAGAGAGAGAGAGAGAGAGAGAGAGAGGAGTAGCACTTTTGATAATATATATTTATTCCGAAGGATGAGTAAAAATATACAATTTTTGTTTGGGTATATAGATTATTTTTTTAATTGATATATTGATGATTACTGTTCTTTGGGTAGTGCAAACATGAGTTTTCATATTCAAAACATACTCAATATTAGGTGGCTATGTAAAGAGCAAACACCCAGAGGCCATTTATTAATGTGAAGTAATTATTTCTGCCTGCCTGTATTGATAATATATAGGAGGCTTTTAGGCAAGGCAACACTCAACATTTTTAGAAATTGCAGAATTTTCTTAGAGAAGGCTGTAGCAAAAAATATCAATGATGTAGCTAATTATGTAGCTGCTTTGTCAGACTAAAGAGATCTATATGGTTTTAAAAGTTAATTGAACATATGTGCATAGCAAAACATTGAGGCTTTCCATGTATGTTTTTAGGATGATTTCTGTGGAAATTGCCAACTGATTTAACAGGGGCTGAAATCTTGAAAACTCTGGATAATTGTTATGTAAGAGCCAGAGCTTGGTTAATCAGTGTTAAGGTCTGCATAGAGCATATACTGCCATAATAACTAGTCAGCTGTGGAACTTTAAACATTATGTCCTGTTATACAGAATCTTGGTTGTCTTCCATGGTATCATTATCTACCATCCGCATCAGTGCTGATGCTTTTTTATGTTGTTTTGGGTTTGTTTTACCTTTTTTAAAATCTATATATTTCCCACCAGCAGTTTTCATCAACAGATACCCAAGTTTTTACTCATATTACAGCATCCCAGTGAATATGCTGGTATACATATCACTGGTCATTAACCTGTTCTATATATATATATAACTCTTGATTTGCAGAGTCAGCCAAAGGAGAATGGGGTTCTGCTGAGTTTTAGCTTCTTTAAAGGCTTGATTGCACCAGCATGATTGCACCAGCAGAGGGCACTCAGGCGACAATGTGCATGAGTGGATTAAGAGTGTGCACATGCTGGAGATGCACATGGACTACCACTGCGTCAAGTGTTGCCAGCTGTCTGTAAGTAAGAGACTTGTGCCTAGGTATTTAAATCTCTCATATTGATGCGCACATTGAGTGGTATTGTTTTGGCAGTAACCTTGCATTAACCTAAACTTAACCTGGTTTTGACCTAATCTTCTTTTGAACTTAACGGGCAAGAAATGGAATCGACCCACACGAATTGGGACTGGTCTAAGAGAAACAAAGCTTGAGGGTTGCAGTAAAACAACACCTAGCAATGCAAGTTGTGGGTTCAGGTCATGCCCTAGTTGTGTGTTTTGTCATGCCATAGTTAAGAGTGTTTAGGCCATAGTCAAGAGTGTTTATGCCATGCCATAGTAAAGAGTGTTTATGCCATGCCATAGTAGAGTGAACGCATGCCCATCCATTGTTAAGAGTGAACATGCCATGCTTGAGTGTCTTTGTTTTGATGAGTATTCTTGCATAAGTTAAATGAATGTGTCATACCTGAGTTAAGCTAGTGTTTCCAGGCACAGACTTGTTCTAAGTTTGTACTTCATGTCTTATCCTGTGTTGAAGGATAGGTTTTCTGTTTCAAGTCTTTAGTTTAAGTTTAAATAAAGAATTCCCTCTTGCGCTTACTTCCTGTCCTAATCTTGTATTGTGACAGAATGCCATGCCCAAGCATGGAAGTAGCAGGGGAGTGCCTGATAGGGAGTTGCTCAGATCACAGGCCGCGTTTTTTGTCCATGCAGTTCCCTCAACGGTACGCCGTCGAACTTCCGCCAGAGACAGCGGGATTCGGGAGTTACCCGCTGGAGTTCCCCTTCGACTGCCAGGAATATTTCTGCAGCCTGGCATATCCCAAGCCTACTAAGCAACAGTGGATCGGGTTCTTGGTATCAAGATTTTGCGATCCAGCCCGTGACTGGGCGGAGCAGGTGGTGAGTACTGGGTCGCCAGCCCTCCATGATGTCACACAGTTTGCAGAACTCAATATGGATAAGTTCTTGCAACCCGGACAACTTCGTGGACTTGATTTACTGGGGTGGAGAGTCAATGGACAGCCACAGCCGGACCTGCCATTCAACCTACATTATGAGGAGATAGGCAGGGCAATCACCGCTCATCCAGTTAAGCAAATTCCATTCATGTCTAAGTCTGCTGACCCAATTCTCCAAGTTCCTGCTGTCCCAGTCCAGTCTCAAGCTCCTGCTGTCCCAGTCCAGTCTCAAGTTCCTGCTGTCCCAGTCCAGTCTTAAGCTCCTGATGTCCAAGTCCAGTCTCAAGTTCCTGAAGTCCAAGCCCAAGTTCAGTATCGAGTTCCTGAGGTCCAAGCCCAAGTCCAGTCTCAAGTTCCTGAGGTCCAAGCCCAAGTCTAGTCTCAAGTTCCTGATGTCCAGGTCCGGTCTCGAGTTCCTGACATCCAGGTCAGGTCTCAAACTCTTGCTGTCCCAGTCCAGTCTCAAGCTCCTGCTGTCTCAGTCCAGTCTCAAGCTCCTGCTGTCCCAGTCCAGTCCCAAGTTCCTGCTGTCCCAGTCTAGTCTCAAGCTCCTTTGGTGAGTTTGTTTTCTTTGTTGTTCTCAACCTTAGCATGCTTACTATGGGTTTTATACCTTAATAGCTATAAAGCTGCTTTAAGACAATCTGAATTGTAAAAAAAATAATAATAATAATTAAAAAAAAACCATTAAAACCTCCTGCCTAATATTGTGACGGTCCCTTTTGAGTCACCAAAACAGCTCTGACTCCTTGAGGAATGGACAGCTTTGCTGTAGTACTGCCATTAGTGAATACCGTTGCCATGAATGTGTACATGTAAAAGTAACATCCACATGAATGCGTGAACCCAAGGTTTTTCAGCAGAACTTTCCCCAGAGAATCATACTTCCTCCGCTAGTTGCCCTTCATCACATAGTGCATCCTGCTGCCATTTCTTCCCCAGGTAAGTGACACACATGCACTCAGCAATCCGCATAATGTAAAAGAAAACATGATTCATCAGACCAGGCCAACTTCTTCCACTGCTCCATGGTCCAGTTCTGATGCACACATGGTCATTGTAGGTGCTTTAACATAGACAGGGGTCAGCATGGGCACTCTGACCAGTCTGCGGCTACGCAGTCCTATTTGAGCAAGCTTCAATGCATTGTGTTCTGACAGCTTTCTTTCATTAACATGTTCAGTTATTTGTGCTTCAGTAGCTCTTCTGTGGGATGGGACCAGACAGGCTAGCATCAATGCTAGCCCATTCGCATCAATGAGCCTTGGGTGACCAAGACCCTCTCGCCAGTTCACCACTTTCCTTGGACCACTTTTGTTAGGTACTAAATACTGCACACTGGGAACACCCCACAAGACATGCTGTTTTGGAGATGCCATCACCCAGTTGTCAAGTCATCACAATATGGCCCTTGTCAGAGTCACTCAGATCATTACACTTACCCATTTTTCCTGCTTCGAACAATTAACTTCAAGAAATGGCCATTTACTTGCAGCCCAAAATGTCCCACCCCTTGACAGGTGCCATTGTAAGAAGATAATCAAGGTTATTCACTTCTCCTGTCAGTGATTTTAATGTTAACGATGTATTTTCCTTATGTAAATGAGGTCAGAGGTACTGTGACAGATATTTAGTCTTATATAATAGCTGTTACTCATGTGACTCATGTCAGTTAGACATGTTTGTGATTGTTCTCACTTCGTCTTTGCTGGGCTGCACACTCTCTGGCAGTTTCACATAACATTTCACTACTTCATTTCACTACTTCTGCCTGCTGTCAGCACTGAATTTTATGTCTATCTTCACTGCCCTCTGCATATCATCAGATGAAGCAGTAATGACCATGTCTTATGATGTGGCATACACATCATGAATGTCTCTAAAAATGTAAAAAAAAAAAAAAATTAATGATTTCAATGGTGGATTTTATGGAAAATGAGTAACCTTCAAACATCTCAAAATAATGTGGACAGTGTTGTGGAATGATAATTGATGTTCAATATCTATTCTTTGTTTCAAGTTTGCAGAATATTCTTGTACCAGCTATCTTGCTTTGAACATCGTTAGCTTTTGTTATAGAGAAATTTGGACACTTAATTGCTGTTCCCACAAAACTCCATAACTGTGTCTAGCGCACAGATAGCTGGGAGCATGGAATGAATGATTAGGGTAAAGACTGAAGTGGACGTTATTTTAACTGTCTTCTATGCCAATAAATATAATGATATAAATATTAATAATAAAAAGTAAGCAATACATTTTCTGTCAGATGAGGTATTGTTGACGGCTCATGGCTATGCACAAACAGAACAGCCACCTCTATAGGCAGTAATTACATAATTTAAATATAGTACTGCTAAAACTTTAAGTGTGTTGGCTTGCTTTATGCAATAAAAGCATAATATAAAACTGCATAAAATATCCCTATATAAAATTAATTCAGATGATGTGTGTTATAGGCACTGCTAAATGTGCAAATGTAATAAAAATAAATCTACCAAAAAGTACTATACAGAAATGCCATAAGGGATAACCAACAACAAGTGGTGGAATAACTTCCCATCAGAAATTGCATACTCACACAGCTAACCCACCCCACTTTACCACACACATCTAATAATTAGGTAGAACTATTCAAAAATGAAGGCTGTGGATAAAAGCTAAATAGGTTGTGAAAGAATTACAACCAATAAAAAAATTAAGTCGTCTACAAGCCATAGTGAAAATAATCAAACTGATTTTTATAACAATTCCAAATTAATAAAATAATCCAATTTTTTCACAAAACATTGAACCGACCAAATAAATACAAAAAAAATTTTAAATTAGAAAATAAGAGTGGAGGGGAAATAAAACACTGAAAGGGAAAATTTACACTGTTAATAATTTGTCAAATAAATCTCTAATAAGGAGAAAAAAAAAAACATAAACATAATTAGATGTCAAAACTCTAATTTAATGTAAATGTGTTAAGTGTAGTGGTCGAGCGACTGATATAAAGTTTTTAAGCTTAACAAGTGCACAACCTTAATATTTATAGTATTGTAGAGAACTTTGTCGTTTTGTTGTGTATTTTACTTGTAAAATGAATTCATGAAAGATGAGCAAATTAGCCCATTTTTGTCGCGTACGTGCTAGCTGTCACCATTTTATCTCCTTATTGAGGTACACGCTTATGTTATTTTCTCATATTAGGTTTGTTGAGAAGATAAATCCTGTATGACAACATTTTGCTCTCTTTAAACTCTGAATAGGTATGTGCATGTGTTTTGTACTCCCATTACCATGGTTAGTAAGTGTATTATTTTAGTCAAGTTCATTGTGTTAGACTATTGTGGTACAATGTAATTGTAATTGTGTTGTTTGTGTATTCTTTTTTTTAATGGAATGTATATTTTTTTGTTATATCAAAACATTTTACAAACTTACAAATTCTCCAACATGTCTGGTTAGTATATAAATGTGAACACTGTGTTGAAAGAGTAATATTTGGTACCTATTTTGCAATTGTTATATATATACACAATGTGTCCCTGCACATAGCAATTTGGAGATGTCATTTGTTAGTGCGCTAGTTATTGTCACGTGGCGTGACATCAGGGAAGTAGGACGGATGCATTCGCAGTTAGAACGAAAAACCTTTATTTACCAAGAGGAGATCAAACAGAAAAGAAACATAAAACATGACTAACTCAATAAACAAAGCTATGCTATACTATGTTATGCTATGCTACGAGCTAAGCTATACTAACTAGGCTATGGCTATGGTTATGGCTATGGCACATGGACATGAAATATGGCTTGGAACAAAGACTCTCTAGATCTATGATCTATATCTACATCTATATCTAACTCTAATTACCCGTGCCGTGTGTAGCATGGCTCATGATATATACACACAGGTATGATTAGCCCCGAACTGCTAACAGCTGCGGGCAGTACCCAAACACACCTGACCTGATAACACATGACAAAACAGGGTGGAGACATGACATCAACAATAACAGAACACACGTGTCCAAATGTCACTGCTGATGACATAGAAGATGTCATCTTCTATGACCCCCCAACCCCCCCAAGGCACTACCAGAGTGTCAAGAGTCCTCCCCTTTCATTGGCGGCCCCGGCCCCCTGGGCTGAATGCCCCAGGCAGAGCCAGGAAACTGCACGGTGTTCTTGGCAGAGCATGGAAATGGAGCAAGGTCCCTAGCTGAACAGAGATGCAGAGCAACGACCACCGCCAGGCAGACAGGCTGAGCGACGTTCTCAGTGGAGCATGAAGGTGGAGCGATGTCCTCGGTGAAGCAGAGCGACGTCCTTGGCGGAGCAGGAGAGCAGAACGATGTCCTCGGCTGAACAGGGGAGCAGAGCGACGTCCTTGGCTAAACAGGGGAGCAGAGAGACGTCCTCGGCTGAACAGGGGAGCAGAGCGGCGTCCTCAGCGGGGCATGGAAATAGAGCACTGTACTCTGTGGGGCAGGTGAACGAAATAACGTCCTCTGCAGAGCAGTTAAACAGAGCAGCATACTCAGCGGTGCAGGAAGGCTGAGCGATGTCCACAGCTGAACAGGGAGACTGAGCGATGACCTCAGCTGAACATGGAGGCTGAGTGACGACCTCAGTTGAACATGGAGGCTGAGCGACGACCTCAGCAGAACAGGGAGGGTGAGCGATGTCCACAGCTGAGCAGGGATGCTGAGCGATGTCCACAGCTGAGCAGGGATGCTGAGCGACGTCCACAGCTAAGCAGGGATGCTGAGCGACGTCCGCAGCTGAACAGGGATGCTGAGCGACGTCCACAGCTGAGCAGGGCAATAGGACAGCTTCCTCAGCTGTGCAGGGCAGCAGGACGGCCTCCTCGGCTGCTCGGCTGGCAGAAGCTCCACCGCCGAGACCTCCCCCTAGGCCTCAGGCTGGAGCCCTGCTGTCCTTATTGCACCCCCCCAAAAAAAAAAAAATTGTGGGCCAGCCTTAGCAGACTCTGGCATGAGCAGAACTAGATTAACAGGATCAACAGACTTGGACATGATGTCAGGAACTTGATACTTGACTTGTACTGCTGATACTTTAGACTGGACTTGGGATTGGACGTCTGAGACTTGAGACTGGACTTGGGCTTGGATGTCTGAGACTGGACTTGGATTTGGACAGCAGGAACTTGAGACTGGACCTGGACTTGGACAGCAGGAACTTGAGACGTGACTTGGGCTTGGACAGCAGGAACTTGGGACTGGACTTGGACAGCTGGAGCTTGAGGCTTGGCTGGAGCTTGGACGTGAGCCTTGGCTGGAGCTTGGACGTGAGGCATGGCTGTGACTGGGACTTGAGGCGTGGCTGTGGCTGGGACTCGATACTTGGCTGGGATTGCCCTGTCTATCTCCTCATAGTAGATGTTGAATGGCGGGTCCAGCTGGGGCTGTTCATTAACTCTCCACCCCAGTAAGTCAAGTCCATAAAAATGGACATGGACATGAACTATGGCTTGGAACAAAGACTCTCTAGATCTATGATCTATATCTACATCTATATCTAACTCTAATTACCCGTGCTGTGTGTAGCATGGCTCATGGTATATATACATAGGTATGATCAGCCCCGAACTGCTAACAGCTGCGGGCAATACCCAAACACACCTGACCTGATAACACATGACAAAACGGCGCGGAGACATGACATCAACAATAACAAAACACATGTGTCCAAATGTCACTGCTGTTGACATAGAAGAAACATGCGCATGTGCACCCGTGCTTAACGCATGCTGCTTCACGGTTAATCATGTCAGTTATTTTGTATTTCTGCTGATAGTAACACTCTGTAGGCTGGTTTGTATCAGTTCACACCAACACACACTTATGCGAATGCACACATAACAGGTCATCTCCTCTACCCAAAACAGTTACTTTCTGTTTATTGATAGGACTTATCTCACCCTCTAAGTGTTTAATGATGCACAATTTCTCCGGGTCCCATTCAAATTGTAATCCTGTTTTATTTATTCCACATTGTTTTCATCTTGTCCTGTTGTAAAACAATACATGTCTGGCCCCTATTTGATTATCCTAGTCAAGGATAACATAGAAACTTCAGAGAAAAGTACAGTCATGATATAAAATGGGGATTGCCCTCCTCTGCCATTCCAACTACATCCTATACATGCTTCAAGTCCATTCATTCCACTGGTCTTTTTTTCCCCACATTCGACATTGTTTGCATGTTTCTTGAGATTGCAAAAACATATTTAACCAATTACTTTCAAAAATTCTCAGTTATGATTTACATAGGATATAGTATAGGATATAGTAAGTTAAATGAATGCATATGATGTTTTGCTAGACATGTTTAGATTAACCTCTTACAAGAAACTGCAAATGCCACTATTTGCATTTTTAAAATAAACTGCTAAGATAGCAGAGTGGAATTTTGCCTATGGCACATGCTTAACACTAAATAAAAATACCCTGAAACCATTAATTTCCCATAAAAAATAAGTTTCATGTTAAAAATAGAGAGATTTGTATAAAGCTAGTATTTATAATCAAACAATGAGATGGCGGATGCATTTCTGTCATGGTAACAAAAAGGTCATTGTTTGCAACCCATTACTTTAACCTTTGTATTATGTAAATATTAAATGGAGTTACTTTAACGCCATTTAATATTTACATAATACATTATATAAATCCATTGCCTTGCACCAATCTTTGCCATCGGTTTTAGGTGAGCGCAGGGTTTTCTCTACTACAACTCAATAACCAAGTTGGACTTTCATTGTATGGCTATAAAAAATAAAAGATTATTTGGCTAAGTAGCCTTATACATGTATTGTTGACATTACTTCTGATTCATTTCTCTATACCTTGTTTTGATTAGCTGTCATCAACTTGACGCATGAGCCTCAATTACCTTCATACAATTCATAATTTCATAAATTCACATGTAGTGCAATATATTGCTCAACAAGAGAGGAGTTTGCACATTTATTAAGTAGTGTTTGAATAGTCAGTGAGGTGCCATCTGCTGACTGAAAGCAGTTGCCATGTCTCTTGGCATGTTCTGATGTACTGTACATCTCATAGGAAACGTGGCCTAGGCATATTGGTGTTAATGTTAAAGTGTGAACATTAAAATTTACTGTAACTATGTATAGCCATTTATTTGCATATCAAAAGTATATCTAATATTTTTTATGTATCCCGAAACTGCCAACGGTACAGACTTAATCCATCATTGACTAGACTAATCCTGGATGTTCTTTTTTTCTAAGGTCAAACTGCTTTGTACACAAAAACTTATTTATTGACTCATTTGATTAATTGATTATTTGATTGGTTTGTTAAAAAGATGTGTCTTATTTCAAACAAACCAAATGAAGGAGAAGCTGTTCACCCAAGCATTATGTGTTTTAGAGCTATTTTGTACATTTCATTCATGGTAAATGTGCACCCAATGTCTTCTTTGGAAAAGGTATGGTTAAAGTGCACTGCATATTCAAACAATACAGAGTAGGTGAAAACTTGGCTATATAAAGGCCTGTATAAATAAATTTAGATCTATATATTTATACTGTTTTATTACATTTTAGTATACTGTAATTTCCGGACTATAAGCCGCTACTTTTTTCACACGCTTTGTCCATTGTGGCTTAAACAATGATGCAGCTAATTTATGGATTTTTACAGGCTAATGAGCTTAATGCCGCCTGTTACACCACGGCCAGCAGAGGGCACTGTGGCACGGCTCCTGACTGGTCACGTGACATTGTCACACAACATTTGGTTCGCTCGCTTCCTGCTTGAGCATTTAGTTTAGTTTAAGTGTCTTTAATGTGCCCCAGGTGTCCATGGTTTGGTTTGATTATGTTTACAATTTAAACCCCTCGGTTACTGAGCACTTTGCTCAGTATTACAGTTGGTTAAGGTTTGATAGGTGATGTCATTTGTATCCATGCCTTGATTCATGATCTCGTTTTATGCCACGATTCCAGTTTCTCGTTTTCCGGTGAAGACCGAGTTTTCTTTGTTTATTGAGTTATGTGTTTAATAAAGACTTCGATCTGCACCTGCATCCGCCTCCAGTCCCATCTTGTAACTCCGCCAAAACATTTAGCCTCGTCACATCGGACCAATGAAATTACCAAACAGGTCACAGTGGACCAATGAAATGCCGCTTTCAAGTTAAAGACGATCAATCTGGCTGTCGAAGAAGGAAATAGAGCTTCTGCACATAAGCTTGGCATCAAAGAATCGATGGTGAGACGTCGGAGACGGCAGCATGAAGAACTGACTCAATGCAAAAAGACGACAGAAACTTTCAGAGGTGGTGTGTGACGAAGTACTGGTAATTCTGTGGCTGTTCAATTCCGACACTGAAGTAGACGACTTTAGTGGTTTTAGTGTGCAGGAGGAAGATGACGATAGCGATCAATGACTTTTCCTGGTAGGCAACTGTATTTTTTATTTTTTTAAAAAGCACTGTTTTGTTTACATGCACTGTTCAGAAAAAGCATTTACAGTACATATTTAATTAAAACTTTAAAAAATCTGTTTCAATATATCATGTTACAACGTGGACACCTGCGGCTTATATATAAGTGCGGACTACATATGTACAATTTTTTTTTTTTTTTTTTTTTTTTTTAAATTAGTGGGTAATTTTTGTAAATTAGCTTGCCAATGCTTGGTCAGCTACCACCTGCAACTATTGCCATAAATACACATTCTTCCCTTTTTCATAATCCAGTGCAGGGTGTTTAACCTGATGGGGTCCCAAGAGGTGTATTTTTATCCCCTTCAAATCAGAGATTAGATACATACACACACACACACACACACACACACACCTGTTATGCAGTACAGTTGTTGCTTATATAACAACTTTAGCGATTCTGTATCTCTTGTCAATTTTAATTCAATCCAAACCTTGGCAATGCAGCCTTAAATGCCTATAGAAAGCTGTGTGTGTCCAGTGAAGAAGAAATGTACTCAGCAAAAAAGAGATGTCCCTTTTTAAAGATAATTGATATTTTAAAGAAAATGTAGTAAAATCCAAATTACCTTTACAGATCTTTTATTGGAACGGGTTTAAACAATGTTTTTCATGCTTGTTCTATGAATCATAAACAATTTGTACCGGTTTGTAGTTGGGGGCGGATGCAGGTGCGGATCTGAATTATTAACATAAATACAAAAACTCAAAGTAAACGCGGTTCTTATAGGCTAAGGGTCGGCAACCCGTGGCTCCGGAGCCGCATGTGGCTCTTTGATCCCTCTGATGTGGCTCAGCTTTTGAAAATAATTAATGAGTATTTAATTAAAATGTATTTTATTTTAGTTCGTTCATTTTCAAAATGTAATTCTTTAAAGATTATGGCGATCTTTTAACATTGTCACGACTCCCCGGGAAGCAGCGCACATGTGCTTGCGTCTTCTGTGGTGACGTCATGTCTTCGTCCCGGCGGGTCAGAGGTCATGGGGTCACGTGTGTTGTGGAATAGCGGGCAGCTGTGAACGGTTGCGGCACTAAGGACTGGAAGTCTATTTATACCGGGAGCCGTGTGCCACACGGCGCAGTTCAACTGTTTGACTGATCTACATATGGGCATATTGACGTGTGTGTATGCCGGAATGTATGCCAAGTAAAACTGAAACGGCGATTCCCGATAGTCGCCCTTTAGCTTTACTTGGCATACATTCCGGCATACACACACGTCGATATGTCCATATGTAGATCAGTCAGACAGTCTCCAACATGAACTTTATTAAAAACAAACATCGCACACGCCTCACAGATGACAGCTTACAGTCCTGTGTGAAGATAAAGGTGACGGCATACAGCCCCGATGTGCAGATGCTGTGCGCTGAGGTTCAGGAGAAGAAATCCCATTGGCCAAGTATGATAAATATTTTAATTGCCTATTATTTTCCATATATTTATATTTTTTTCATTGTTCAATGAAATAGACATTTTATTATTCAGGTTGACAGGTGACTGCACAGTGCCAGTAAAAGGATGCCGGCACACCGAGAGAGGACGGCATTTTTGTTTGCTGCCAGTGGATAATTTAAGTTCGGCGTTTTTTTCATTTTTTTTCATTACTACAAGGACTCAAATAAACATTGAGTATTTTACTTAACCTTCAACCCAACGTCTTTTTTTCGGAGAAATGTTTTGTTGCATGCAGAAATGTTATTTCATTTTCTCTGCAGTCACTCATTGACTTCATAAATGTAACACATTATAGTTTGTTTATACATAGCACAAAGCAAAAAAAACCCTGTTATATGCAGTGTTATTTCATTTTAAATGTCAAAAGGGTTTTGTGGCTCCCAGTGTTTTCTTTACTGTGTGAAACGGGTCCAACTGGCTCTTTGAGTGGTAAAAGTTGCCGACCCCTGTCATAGGCAAACAGGAATTGTGGCATAACAATATCTCTCTGAGCATCAAGACTAAC
Source organism: Ameiurus melas (assembly GCA_012411365.1). NCBI lineage: Eukaryota > Metazoa > Chordata > Actinopteri > Siluriformes > Ictaluridae > Ameiurus > Ameiurus melas. The sequence continues at coordinate 15,242,883 of CM022760.1, forward strand.
CCTATGACCGCTGCAACTAATACAACCAGTACTACCGCTAATACAAACAATAACGAGCAACGTGCTCAGTAACTGAGGCGTTTAAATAGCAAGTGACATTAATTGAAAGTACACACACCTGTGACCACCCAGCACTAAAGCTTGCGCTAGTCTGGAAGCGAACAACAAAACAATGTCACGTGACTCGTCCAGGATCGAGCCACAGCGCCCTCTGCTGGACATACCGTGACACAATTACTACACATGCACCTGTGGAATAGTCCTTAAGACACTAACAATTTACAGGTGGTTGTCACGCCATGGCCGACAGATGGCACTCCGTCACAGCCTCGGACAGGACATATGACTCTTGTTTTGTTTTTGTTTGCTTCCTGTTTGGACATTGAAGTAAGTTTGAGTATGTCTTTGATTTGCCCCAGGTGTCCATGCTTTGGTTTGATTATGTTCGCTATTTAAACCCCTTGGTTACTGCGCACTTCGGCCAGTATTATAGTTTGTATAGTTTGTTGTGTTATGTCTAATGAGTGCAACGATATGTGTTAACGTTGTAGCATGCATGTGTAGCATGCTAGTATTCGTAGCTTCGTATCCAGTGTTAAAGTAAAGTCAGTATTGACCGACCTCTCTGTGTTCTGTTTGTTTGACTATTAATAAAGACTTTGATCTTCACCTGCATCCTCCTCCAGTCCCGTATCGTAACAGTGGTAGACAATTATGGTCACAGTTAGGACAGTAAAGAGACCTTAAAACTTACAATTAAAAACTAAAACTTGAAACTAAAACTTAGGACACTAAAGAGACGTTTATACTGACTCTGGAAAAACACCAGAAGAAAGATGCCTAGGATGAATGCTCACCTGTGTGAACATGCCATAGGCCTGCTGCAGGGAGGCATGAGTACTGCAGATGTGGCCAGAGCAATGTCTGTAATGTAAGATGTCTAAGACAGTGCTACAGGAAGAAAGGAAGGACAGCTGATCATCCTTGCAGTGCAAAATTACATTAAGCATGTGTGTCCCCCAGACATGATTCAGAACATGCAAATGCCTTGGTCGAAAAGTGGGGTAACATCTCACAGCAAGAAAAACACCCAAAGCATAATGTTTCCACCTCCATGTTTGATGGTGGGGATGGTGTTCTTGGGGTCAAAGGCAGCATTCCTCCTCCTCCAAACACGGTGAGTTGAGTTGATGACAAAGAGCTCCATTTTGGTCTCATCTGACCACCAGAGGACAACTGGGTGAAAGTGTTGTCCCCACCGTCAAACATGGAGGTGGAAACATTATGCTTTGGGGGTGTTTTTCTGCTAAGGGGACAGGACAACTTCACCGCATCAAAGGGACGATGGACGGGATCAGCAGGGGATCAAATAATTTTTTCCCTCACTGTATATAAGCGCACCATGTATGTCATGAATGTGAATAACTACTTTAAACAGGTAGTGTAGATGGTCCAGGGACCCCCAGGTGTTGTGAAGCATAACCAGCGGCCCTTGATTTTTTTTGTTTGTTTGTTTGTTTTTAATTCAGTACTGTGCTGTAAATCACAACCATCTTATCAAAGCTATTATATTTGCTACAAAATACTTAGTTATTAGCCTATTTGTCTGGGCACTAGAAGTGAGTAATCCAAATCTCAATAACTCAAACAAGTAGCATTATAAATCGTCAACTTGGCTCTAATGAATGTGAGTAGAAACAAATAAAATGCTGCATGGCTCCAATAATCAAACAACGAGTTTAAACAATGAGACTAACATTTGAATAGTTCGATAGTTATGTTCATAAAATAAATCTGTACTTAGGGGTCCATGGGATTTATATTACATCTATTGGGGTCCTGGCTACAAAAGGAGATACTATGGTATACAAGACAGACAACAGACACTACAACTGCTTATAGCACTGGTATTATACTCCAGCAGCTATTGTATTTACAAAGTGTGGTGTTTTATGTATACAGTATGTTTAAATAGGATTACACTGACTTCTTAAAATACAAACATGAATGTTGGGGTGCTGGAGCTCCAGAACACCCACTGAACTAGCACCTATCCCCATAGTGTCCATGCGTTTGTAATGGATTACCTTCTAGTATGCACTCCAGATCCACCATGACCATGTATTGAACAAGAGGCTATGGGCAGTGAATGAACATATGTTCAGCTGCAGCTGAAATTGTTATGCCCAAACCAGGTAACTTGTTTGAGTGCTGATCAAACACTCACCTAATTACATCCTTTATATTCGTGATGCTGTTGGTCTTACTGAAATACTAACCTCATATCCTGCTTAATGAACCCACACTTATTAATAACCTCTATTTTTTTTAATTAAGGATGTTTTTCCCTCTTCCAAGATGACTTTTAAGTTTAAGCATATCTCAGCCAAAACTACTTGTCTTGTCCTTGCAGACTCCATGCTGTAGAGTAATAATAACTATATGTGTTATGAATACTTACCACACGTCTTCCTGGCAAGTAGATAGCTCCAGCTATGAAGAGGCTGAAATGAAGGTCAACCTTCTGCCCCAGTTCTCAAAAATCACTGCCATCTGTCTGCAGAGCCTGTAATAGATGTTATCCATGTGTCTGACCTGTGACCCAGTGAAACATTTACTGCCACAACACCAGACACCAAATAGCCTCTGCTGGCACTAGCTTTGTTACAATGTCTTCTCATAATGGAGCACATCCTGTAAATATTATTATGAATAGCATGTAAGCCTATGAAGATTTCTGTACAATCTGGACAAGGGGCATGCACACAAGTTAAGCCCTGACTAAACTGCCCTCTCATTATACAAAAAACAACTTAAGGAAGACTGAAGTACCTGTTTAGACAAAATGTGAATATCATAAGAATCATATTTGAACAAGTGCAAACATTTAGTCTGAATCATACATTAACATATAGATTTAAATTGCAAAACACTAAATATCTTTTATTATTACTAGTCACAAATCAGAGTGTCATAAAATAGTTCTACGTCCTTTGGTTACGGAGCATTTAGTTTTTCTTGCCGAGTTCCAATAGTAAAATTGTCACTGTACCTGTATGACAATGACCAGAACCGTGAAGACAGGTATGTCAAACATATCAGCTTTCCTATCCACATTTTGCTGAGGAATTGAGGATTCAATGGTGCTGAATATAACACTATTCTGTATTATTTGCTACTTACTAATAAACCTGATGTTACTGTTGAACCTGCACCATCAGATGAGAGTGAGTTAATGTATTCCATTTTTGTAAGTTGATTGTTGATGCTAATTCAAGTATCTGAGTTATTTATGCTCTCACCATGGTTGTTTAAACAGGCACATTGCCAATTGTTTGTGTCAGCCAGTAGCAGTGCCTTAAATGCAGATAACCTTATGTCCCTAAACTTATAAAAAGTTGTTTTTCCTATTTGTACTTGCAAACCTCGATGAAGTTGAATGATGGACATAATGCCCAAACTGTTTGGGATTGGAGCATATGCAATGGGCAATTACAGAGTTTTGCCCTAACTGCAGTATAATGTTAATACTGCTGTGTGAAGCATTCCTCACAGGCTATAGAAATACTGTGGGCTTTTCTTTACCTTCCTCTGACTCTGTGTTAACACATAGAGGAAATGGGTGCACACTAGGAGGTTAAATTATGTAAGTAAAATTCTTGACTTTTATTAGAACTTTATGATTGACACTTTATTGAAGAAAATAGCTGATGTAAAACTATTATTTTAGAAGAATTTTGGGGGAATGGTTATTGAAAATAGAAAGGCATGATGTTTTAAATGCATTTAAAGGCTATGCAGTGCTATGAAAAAGTATCCTGATTTCTTCTGTTTTTGTGTATATCTCATCCTAAATTCTTTCAGAAATGAAAACAAAATTAAAGACACAACAAAGGCAACCTGAGTAAACACACCATATGGTTCCCTTCCCTTCCTACTCATCATTTCTGGAATTTCTGCAAAAGCATTTTCATAAAGGCCCAGTTGGTATTGGATAACTTTTTTGCTTCAATAAATAGCATTATCAAAAAAAAATGTATATATATAATGTGTGTGTGTTGATGTGGTTAAAAATATACATAAAATAAATATGAGGGAGACCTAGTATGAGTAATATGTAATTTTATTGAAAATCAGTAGTGAGATATGTGATCTGATAGAGTGTTCCGATCCAACTCCAATAGAGGGAAGAGGGAAAATTGACGGGCACCTAGACACACAGAACCGGTGTCAGACGGATATTGATGAATAGGATTCGCACTTTAAGATCAACACTCTAGGATTTATTAGTCACAGAGAAAATTTTGAGATTTAACGAAACACACACACATAGATAACACACACACTCTTGCATATTCAAGGTCAGGCATACACACACACACACACACACACATTCTCTGTCTCTCCCTCTCTCGCACACACATTACATTATAACTTTATAAGAATAATAAAAAGGAGTAAGACATTATAAGGATAATATCTTAATAAGTACAGTAAACCACTCGCAAGCAGATTAACCATGTATAACATAGAAATATGAAATATAGAGCAGATATTAAAGTAAATTATAAAAACAGAAAGATGTAAAAGAACCTTACTCATAATTCAGATGGTGAAGATTCTTGTCTCAGGAGGAAGAGTCAGGCGTGGTGTAGACGATGGCCTTAAATTTTTAAGAGAGAACCGTCCGAGAGAACCGTCCATGAGAAGCCATTTGTAAGAATGGCTGAATGGCACCTGCGCAGTGAGATCAAGATCGTCACTCTGAATTGTTTTGTCTATCTCAACTTTTGAAACTTAATGGTATTATTTTCTCAGAATTCCTGTACCTCATGGGGAATTTTTCAAACATTCTTTTCCCTAATGATATAATTTTCTCAGATTCTCTTTACCTAATTGTGAATTTTGTCAGACATTCTTTTACCGAATTGTGAATTTAAATGCGCTCTGTTTACTCCTATTGGAATTGATATCATAGTCTTTCTAAAATGTATTGGTTTATTAATATGTAAAATCAGTATATATACTGGAGTTTAAGCTCCAGGAGAGAGGATCACTTCTGAGAGTTCTCTTGGTGTGGATCTCGGTTGGTGGAAATAAAGTCTGGACCCTTGCTTCTTCTCACTCATGGCTGGTGTGTTCTTTCTATCTCCAACTGGGTTTACAGATGTGAGTATTGGCTTCTATGTTGAATTTAAATTGTCTCTGAGTAATAAGCAAAATTTGGGCCTTCAGTGTTTACTCAATACATTTTGTATTCATGTGAATTTGTAATTGTGTGTACTGCTGTTAAGTCACTTGAAAATGATTTTGATTTATAACATGTATAATATTTATATATCTCTGATTTGAAACAATGTTCAATTGACCTGGAATTGGAATTAATTACATATAGTAAGAATCCACTTAGTGAAAATACCACAAGTCAACATTTAAATCTCAAACAGGAGGACTTTCTTTTTTCTCCCCTTTAACCCTGTGCTCATAGATCTAGACTGCATTACTGCAAACAACACAGGCTTGAAAAGAAGAGAGGCACTGAACACACATTAAAATGACATTTGCACAGCATGATCCAAAAAAGTACATGGTCTGGGACAAGCCGTATCACATCACGCAAGAGAGCCAAGCAAAAAGATTATCAGCAAGGATTATCATAACTAAGGAGAAATGTCAAATACTCTAAGTATTACCCCCTGCTGCTTTCGTATCTCTGGTTCTTTTCCATCGTACTTGTGAAAATCAAGCATGTTTTGGCTGCAGGCTCCGGCTTTTCTGCAGTACGGTATCGGACAGACTGAGCTCTGGAATAAATACTTTCTTAAGGCTGGGTGAGAGATATAAGGCAGGATCAATCTCCATGCATTTTGGAGTTTTTTGTAAGTTCCAGTTCCCAAGAGCAACATAACTCAAGTTGTTTTTTGTTTTTTTTAATCATTTATATCAGACTGACCTGATTCATTCAAGATTCTGAATTTATTCAAGACTAGTACAATACTAAATAGCACACTACTGTTATTTGGATTAGAAATCATTGTTTACACGTGTACAAACAAATATTATTACATTTCTATATTAATTCTTCTGGAATTTGTTTAATATGTTTTATTATTCTAAGAATTTAAATAGACTAAGAACCCAACACTCTATATTCAATTAAATATTTTTTTTGACTCATTAAATAACCTATTAATTACTTTTGGTTGCTACAAATACTACTACTACTACTACTACTACTACTACTACTAATAATAATAATAATAATAATAATAATAATTATTATTATTATTATTATTATTATCACATGGTCATGTAGCTTCATGGGATGCTGTCCACCAGGAAAATGGACTTTCAGCTTGTTTAAAATATCCATGTTGGTCACATAATGCAATGCACCTGCAATCATTGCTGTGGAAACACAATTATTATTGGATGTACCTCACACACATGATAAAGACTGTTTACTGCCTGCCTCAACCCTTTTCCCATGATTGAATTCTGTCCTTCTAGTAGGCTAAATTAGGTAGTGTGTATGTGTGTGTATGTGTGTGTATGTGTGTGTATGTGTGTATATGTGTGTGTGTGTGTGTGTGTGTGTGTGTGTGCACGTGCATATAGATGGCTGAAGATGATGGTTGTCATGGGTATTAAAATAGAAGTGCTCAACTGATGGAGCAGACATGATGAACAGAGGAGACATAGCCTCTCTGTTGCTCTTTTCACCTCTTGATATCTCTGATTGGCCTCAATCACATACACTGATTGGGAGGCACAATCAGGGAGGGCTTTGTCTAAAGACACAGAAAAGAGTCAGGTTTGTGCAATTTTGTCCACTTTGCTTTTCAGTGCAGTTATTACTAACACTTCAGCACAAAGGTCTCTCATTTAAATCTTTTCTTTTAAAAAATCACAAAAATGCTCTGCTCTCATGGATATCAAACAATTGCAAACTCAACACAAGTTTATAAAAAAAAAACTTTGCTAAATATAGGTATGTAAGAATTATTGGCACCCCTTTGAATTAATATGAGAAAATATATTTCAATAATATTTTTGAAGTACATTTTTTAGTACACCTGGGAGACTAGGAAGAGGAAATTGGTCAACCATGACCCTACTTCACAGGGGTATGAATATGAGGTAACACAGGCTAAATTCCCTTAGCCATTCATAACAATTGGTAAGACCAAGGAATATAGCTGTGATGTGTGGCAAAAGGTTGTTATGCTTCACAAAATGGGACGTGACCATAAGAAAATTACACAAGCATTGAAAATGCCCATTTCACCATCAGGGCAATAATTAAGAAGTTCCAGTCAACTGGAAATGTTATGAATCAACCTGGAATTGGACATGTGTCTATATTGTCTCAATGCACTGTGATGAGGATGGTTTGAGTGTCATAGTGATGTAGTTGGCAGCACTGTCGCCTCACAGTTCCAGGATCCCTGACCAATCTTGAGCTCAGGTTACATATACAAGAGTTTTACAGTCATGTTTGTTAAACTAGTTCCATTTTTACCTAATTTCTTTTATGGACTATTACAGGTATTGCTCTTGGAGTGATATTTGTTGGGTGACCACTCCTGGGAATGGCCCATTTGTTCACCTTTTCCAGCCTGATGAGCACCGGCAACTCTTTTTCTGAGGTACTCAGAAATATCCTTTGTTCATGGCTTGACACACTTCCACAAACATGTGTTATGAAGATCAGACTTTGATAGATCCCTGTTCTTTAAATAAAACAGGGCACTCACTCACATCTGATTGTCATCACATTGATTGAAACAATGTGACTCTGATTTCACCATCAAATTAACTGCTAATCCTGGAAGTTCACATACTTTTGCCACTCACAGGTATGTAATATTGGATCATTTTCCTCAATAAATAAAATAAGTATAATATTTTTGTCTCATTTGTTAAATTGGGTTCTATTTGTCTACTTTTATGGCTTGGTGAAAAACTGATGAAGTGTTTGGTCATATTTACGCAGATATATAGACAATTCTAAAGTGTCCACAAACTTTCAAGCACCACTGTAAATGTACAATATCTCACAAAAGTGAGTACACACCCTCACACTTTTGCAAATATTTGATTATATCTTTTCATGTGACAACAATGAAGAAATTACACTTTGCTACAATGTAAAGTAGTGAGTGTACAGCTTGTATAACAGTGTAAAATAACTCAACAGACAGATATTAATGTCTAAACTGCTGGAACAAAAGTGAATACACTGGTAAGTGAAAATATCCAAATTGGGCCCAAAGAGTAATATTTTGTTTGGCCACCATTATTTTTCAGCACTGCCTTAACCCTTTTGTGCATGGAGTTCACCAGAGCTTCACAGGTTTCCACTGGAGTCCACTTCCACTCCACCATGACGACATCACGGAGCTGGTGGATGTTAGAGACATTGTGCTCATGCACCTTCCATTTGAGGATGCCCCACAGATGCTCAATAGGGTTAAGTCCATCACCTTCACCCTCAGCATCTTTACCAAGGCAGTGGTCATCTTGGAGGTGTGTTTGGGGTCGTTATCATGCTGGAATACTGCATACTGATCATGCTCTGCTTCAGTATGTCACAGTACATGTTGGCATTCGTGGTTCCCTCAATGAACTTTAGCTCCCCAGTGCGGGCAACACTCCCACCGCCATGCTTGACTGTAGGCAAGACACACTTGTCTTTGTACTCCTCACCTGGTTGCCGCCACACATGCTTGACACCATCCATCTGAACCAAATAAGTTTATCTTGGTCTCATCAGACCACAGGACATGGTTCCAGTAATCCATGTCCTTAGTCTGCTTGTCTTCAGCAAACTGTTTGCAGGCTTTCTTGTGCATCATCTTTAGAAGAGGCTTCCTTCTGGGACGACAGCCACGCCGACCAATTTGATGCATCATGCGTATGGTCTGAGAACTGACAGGCTGAACCCCCCACCCCTTCAACCTCTGCAGCAATGCTGGCAACACTCATACATCTATTTCCCAAAGCAACCTCTGGATAAGACCACAGACATGGTTCAGTCTCAGTGTCAGGGTCTTGGAAATCTTCTTATATCCTTGGTCATCTTTATGTAGTGCAACATTTTTTTGCCTAGAGCGCTAATTCGCTAGGCCGTGATGTGCCGGTGAAATTTGAACTGCATCATTTGAGTATGGTTTGAGATATTTAGACGGATGACCAAACATTCACACCTGCTGCAGCCATTAACACACCTCAGACACTGTAACACCAACAAGTGCCAGGGAGGGAAAATGGCGATAGTGCCTTGGACAATTATTGACATTTTCACTTACCAGTGTACTCTACTTTTTGTTCCAGTTTAGACATTAATATCTGTCTATTGAGTTATTTTACACTATTATACAAGCTGTACACTCACTACTTTACATTGTTGCAAAGTGTAATTTCTTCAGTTTTGTCACATGAAAAGATATAAGCAAATATTTACAAAAATGTGAGGGGTGTACTCACTTTTGTGAGATACTGTATGTAATTGCCTAGTTGGGGTCGTGGTGGATATATCCAGAACTATCCAGAGTTAACCATGGAACCCACACAAACACAAGGACAAAATGCATAACCCCGCACTGACAGAAACCCGAGCTCAAGACAGTAACCCGAGCTCATGGACCGTGGAACTGTGAGGCAGCAAATGCTACCAACTCCATAACCATGACCCCCAAACGTATATATGTTTCTTAAAGTATAATAAAATTGTAACCACAGCTATTGTCCAACGTATTGGAAGGAGAAATATTCAAGTTCTGAGAGCACATTCTGTTATAGTGACAGACCTCAAATGTGCCTTAAAACAAAGGGGATGAGATACCAAAAGTCAAGCTTTTCACTCTGAATACACCTGTAATTCTGGCTGTCTTTAGTGCTTCAGGGCTTCTTGAGGAGGGCTGAGGACACCAGCATGGTATTGTCAGCCTCCATTCAGTAAATCGGATGGCTCTGAAAAGATTAATAAGAGGCCCAAATAGAGAAGTCAACAAATAGAAAAATTAATAAATAATGATAGATAAACATGGATTTTTGTAATAATTCAACAAACATGTTAGATGCTATGGCTTGAACAGGATTTAAGTTTTTTAGCCAGAGCATCTCATTAACATTTCACTGGCATTTCCTTATAACTTCCTATTTCTTCAGTTTACAAGTAGTGGATCAAATATTAATATTGGCATGTGTGATTGTAACAAACTTTAAAGTCGGGCAAGGAGGAGGAGGGAAATGGCTGAACATAAACATAAGTTTAATAATGAACAGAACTCAAACAGAACATAAAACACAAATGTAACACAAAAATAACCACTTGTGCATCTCTGGCACTTCCAGTCATTCCTTTATCTCTCTCTCACTGATTAGTCAAATCAGTGCCAGGTGTGCATCCTCACAGCCTAGCCACTCCCTCCTCCTTGTCACACTCCTCTGCCAGCAGATTCAGAACCCCGGCCTAATGCACACCTTTTCCTCCTTTGCCCTTTAAGCTATGTCTTTTGGCTGGCTGGCCCCTTTTTCTACAAACCAGAGGCAAGAAGCAAGCTGGAGAGAGAGCCAGACAGAAAGAGATGAGAGACAAGAAAAAACACTCTGGCCCCCAAACACGCTTGCATCTGGTTCTCAGCCTGCTGGGAAGCTATCTCCCACGATGCTGGGCGATGGCACTTTACCTCCGTGCGGGTAGCTGTGGCTCCTTAATGTCACCCAGAATCAGAAGTCTATCATAGTGTTACATCAGGTAGGCCAAAAAGTCAGACAATTCTAGGATGAAATCCTTATTGAAGTTAGGTGATCTGTAAACCAGGGAGCAAAGAAAGGAGGTAGTGCGATCAACCTTGAAAAGCTACACCTCAAAGTTTAGAAAGTTTTCAACTGGCATGTGTTTACACTGAAAACAGTTCTTGAAAATGGTTGCTAATCCACCCCACGACCTACAGTTCTTGGAAAATTAAAAAAAACGGGGTCCTTCTATAAAAATCACCAGGGCTGAGCCAGGTATCAGTCACAAATAAAAAAATCCAGAGCACAAGTAGTAAAAAAGTCATTTAAAATAAAAGTTTTGTTTGACAGAGATCTAGCATTTATTATTGCAAATTTGACAGGACAGTCCAAAATCCATGATGGATCTGACGTTGGATTTGATGTTGAATGCGTTGGTAAATACTTCAGTGATCTGAGGTTACTAAAGTTAACTCCATTTCCAACGTTTGATCTGGCACGAATGTAGCGAAAAAGAGACCAAAAAGATGGTATAAGCTCATTTGCACAGGTTTAAGGATAAATGACAGTACAACATGTGCTTCAGTGAACATAGCGAGGACAATGAGTAATCCCCAACGCAACACAAGTTTTATAAATTCCTACTGATAACGGTGATACCGAGATCAAATGTTGAAGCTTTGCTGATGAGTTTCAAAAACTCATTGTAGAAAAAATGTAATGAGGAACAATATAACAGCTATAGCTGACCAGCGATGCACAGCAGAAGATCTGTAAAAACCGTCAAGCATGGAAAAAACACTCCGCCATAAACAGCACCTCTTTCTACCCTGTCTACATGACGGTGTTAGTGAATGTGTTAGCCTGAACAGCACAAAAACCACCCACAAAACTATTTGGGTAGGAAAAGAGCATACTGGACAGACTGCCCCAGAACCTCCTACTATTTTTTTCTATTGTATACACTGTGTAAGTCTTAAGCAGTGTATTGGCATATTTCAGAAGGTTTGGGTGCATACTATGCGAGACTGACAAGAGCAGTTAATGCTATTGTGATTCTAATGTCAATGGCACAGTCAGCCAAATCATTTATAAAAGCTTCATCAGGACTTTCTTCAACGTTGTGCCCACTATTCTCAGAATCACTTTGAGTCTTCAGACATCACTGCATCATAATCATGAAAATTAAGAGTCAGCAGACATCACAACATCATAATCCTCCCGAGTATCAAAATCCTACTTTTTACAAAATACTACCCTATTTTCACTAGTACAAACCTGTCGATTACAGGACTGTCAACACTAGTCTTAGAGTTCTGAGTTTGCATAGACTTCAATATTCCAGCAACACTTGTCTTTTTTTTTTTTTTTAATATTATAATTCACTGTGTAAATCTCATAGTTTTCAGCCCTTGACTTAAATATAATGGCCTCTTCTCTGCTGAGCCTGGCTGCTTCAATGGTCTTGATGTCTCTGAGAAAAGTGCATAAACAATGTTAATCTTACAATCAACATATATTTTCAATAAATACACTGACAATCAACGTTAGTAAGAACTATATCAACCTTTGAGTTTGAGCACATGCCCGAAAATTACATTTTTCATGTACTCCTTCAGACTACAGACATTTGGTCTTTTGGTTACACTTCACATGAACTAACAATTAACAATACTTCCATGGCATTTAGTGATGTTTAACATTAGTTAAAGCACTATGAAAGAATACTTAATGTTAGTTAAAAATTTTATCAAGATGAATAAATGCTATAAAATATATTGCTCATTGTTTGAGGATGTTAGCTAATGCATTAACTAATGTCAACAAATTTGCTATTATAAAGTGCTACAGAGAGGACTCTAGTTTTTTTGTTTTTTGTTTTTTGTTAAAACAGCTATAGACAGACACAGAATAAAGAGACAGTAAACCATTTCAGTAGTTAAGAAGCAATTAGTAATTAAATGAGTGAACAGCTCAAGTAATGTTGAAAAGTTATCAGCAGTTTATTCTTTGCAGTGGCCTAAGTCTAGTGATAACATTCCTAAAATGGCATACATTCACACATTGCCATTAATTTGCACACATTGGCAAATATTGATATACTGCAAATCGGCCCCATTACGTTAATCTATATACAAACATATAGAAAGTCTGATGTACTGCACATTGTCCTCTCTTGGAATTTATATATTTTATACTCATGGTATCACTATTTTATACATAATCATGAAATCGGGGTCTGTTCTATTAGGTTAAACAAAGAATTTGGCCATATGTAATAACTTATTTGATGAAACTTTACTATAAGGTCCCATTCATTAACATTAGTTAATGCATTAACGAACATGAACTAACAAAGAGCAATATATTTTTTTACAGAACTTATTCATCCTGGTTAACGTTACTTAATAAAAATACAGTTGTTCATTCATATTAATTCATAATGCTCTACCTAATTTTAACAGATACAGCATTTGAAAAGGTATTGTTCATTGTTATTTCATGTTGACAAATAAAACCTTACTGCAAAGTGTTACCAACATTTTTATTTTAAAAGCTGAAGGTAAACAGCAGTTAATACATTATGAACATCACCTAGCATGAAAAATAATCTATATATTAACATGAAGCTGTATGACAAACAGGATTGTTGTAAGCTGACAAAAAAATAAAAAATAAAACAAAAACAAAAAGAACCTTGTTGTCACTCAAAGATTCCCAAATTTTTTCTGTTTAACAGTCAAATTTAACAACAGAGTCACATGACCGACAGTATATTGTTATCAGGAACCTTACCTCAGTGATTGAATTTCAAAATCGAATCGATGAACCCGAACCTCCAGGTTCGGGTTCAGATGAACACCTTTATCTCTAATCAGTAAGATCATCATCCAATCAGTAGCCACGACCTACGGAAATACATCATTGGTATGCAAGATTTGAAATTTGTCATGCATGTACCATTTCAAGCTCAGCTAAATGTAAACTTAAAATGTATATAAGTCTTTCTGTTAAATATATGTATTAACAAAAGTTACCAATGCTTGAATATGCAGCTATGGCATTCACCTAGCTTAAAAGCTACCATAAAAAAAAAAAAATGCGTCGATTTGTACTATACTTAATAGTACAAACAAATCTTCCTAACTCTCACTAAAGCCTTCATTTCAAGAAGAAATATGGCATAAAACGTTTGCTTAATACAAGTGCATTAATAAAAATAAGAAGATATATTCTTATTATCTTATTATAGAATCATATATTGCCACACTGATTCACAGCTGAATGTGGCAGAGTGAAACCAGTGACTGCATGCTGTAGATAGGACCCTCAGATTTGTGCATCTGTATGGGTGTATGTATGTGCATGTGTGTACTTGAAGTAATTGTAGAGGCCATATGGACAGATTCAATAAGGCAAAATAAAACAGGGTTGTTTAACTTAATCAGGAGCCAATTTTGCCTGATCACACACACACACACACACACACACAATTATCTTTGTAAAATCTAGAAAATACCTGAAAGTGCTCTAAGGCAGTGGTCCGCAACCCCCAGGCCGCGGACCGGTACCGGTCCGTGGGTCATTTGGTACCGAGCCGCACAAAAAGAATAAACAACTTACATTATTTCCATTTTATTTATTATCTGGGTCTGAACGATGTTTTATTTTGGAAAAAAAAGAAAAAAAGACCGGATTCTCTCCGTTACATCCGTATATGACTCACTGTAGACGTATGTCAAGACGCTTGTCTCGGTCACGTGGTACGTTAAGCTTTAGAGGGCAGAGCGGATGTCACTCATGTTATGTTGTTGGTGTGATCTTACTAGGACACTGCTAATAAAGTTGCGATTTCACATTGGATCCACGTTTATTATTATATATACATATATATTTACTTAATAAAACCCCAGTTTTTATGCCGGTCGTATCATTTTATTTTGTTGTATTATCCGCCACACCTTAAAGGCCGGTCCGTGAAAAATATTGTCTGATATTAAACCGGTCCGTGGCGCAAAAAAGGTTGGGGACCACTGCTCTAAGGCATACTTGAAATGCCCAACGAGGGCATATGGATAAAAGATTTACCAAAACCCATTGATGTGTTTTGGCATGAGTGTGCTGGAGCAGGTAAATTCTGTTAATTCTTGTGAAAAATTTAAATTCTTGTGCTAATTTCTTATATCCACTTCCCATTTTTCCACAAATCACAGCTACAGTGGAGGAAATAAGTATTGAATGCGTCAACATTTTTTTCAGTAAATATATTTCAAATGAGGTTATTCACTTTAAATTTTCACCAGACATCAATATTAACTTAAAAATTCTGTTAATACAAAGAATTAACAAAATTAAAGTCCATAAATAAAGTTATGTATAATAAAGTGGAATGACACAGGAAAAAAGTATTGAACATGCTAAGAAAAGCAGTTCTCCAAGACAAGGTACGGCAAGAAACCAACTGAAATCTATATGTAGTTAGAAAGTAATTATACCTCCTATCTGTGCAAATTAATATCAGCCAGGTAAGTAAATTGATGGTCTATAAAAAGGCTTTTCGTTACCAAGGTGTCTCACAAGAAACATCTCATGATGGGTAAAACCAAAGAGCTCTCCCAAGACCTTTGCAACCTTATTGTTGTGAAACATATTAATGGAATCAAATACAGACGTATTTCAACTTATGAATGTTCCAGTAAGCACCATTGTGATCATTAACCGCAAGTGGAAGCAACATCACTCTGTCATCAATCGGCCACGCACTGGAGCTCCTCGCAAGATTTCTGACCAGGGAATCAAAAGAATAGTCAGAAGAGTAGCCCAAGATCCAATAACCACTTAGAAAGAGCTCCAGAAACACTTGGAGGCAGCAGGTACCATTGTCACTGAGAAACCATTAGTCCATTACTAAAGAAAAGGAATGTCAAAGCTCATTTAAAGTTTGCTTTAACTCATTTTGACAAACCTACGGGAGAGTGTAGCCTGTTCAGTTTTTGGCAGTCATATAGCACACCATGTTTGGAGAAGAAATGGCACAGCACATCACTCTAAAAACGCTATACCAACAGTGAAGTTTGGAGGTGGCGGCATCATGATGTGCGGCTGTTTTTCATTGCATGGTACTGGCAGACTGTAATTAATTGAAGGAATGATGAATGGAGCCCTTTACTGGGATATTCTTGAGAAGAATATGTTTAGAAGAATGGGCCAAAATCACACCTAAGTACTTAAATACTGATTAATTTCTTCATACAGGAAGACTCTTGAAGGTGTCATTACAAACAAAGGCTTCTCCACTAAGTATTAAATAAATTCAGTTATTGTGTTCAATACTTAAAATTTTTTTCCTGGGTCATTGCCATTTATTTATGACTTAAATTATGTACTTTAATGTTTGAATTTCTTTATATGTGTGGATTTCTTGAGTTAATACCAAAGTCTGGTAAACATTTCATTTGAATAACCTCATTGGAAATATATTTACTGAAAAAAATGTTGACACATTTAATACATATTTCCCCCACTGTATATTCATTGGTCTTACCCAATCTTATGAATGACTTAAGGAATTTGGCCTATGTGTTACCTCATATTTATACACCTCTGAAACAGGAATTCATGGCTGAACAATTTCTTGTTACTAGTCATCCAGATGTACTAAAAAATGCAAAATATCAATGAGAATATACTTCAAATACATTGTTCTCATATGAATTCATAGGGGTGCCAATAAAGGTTGCATACCTAAACTCAGCAAAAAAATAAACATCCTCTCATATTCAACTGCTTTTATTTCCAGCAAATTTCTTAACATATGTAAATATTGGTATTAACATAAAAACATTCAACAACTGAAACATAAACTGAGCAAACTTCATTTGACATTTGATGAACAAAAATGGAATAATGAGTCTGAAAGGAAATTCTCTTTAATCATCTTATATTTTATATTATGTACCCTCTTATATTATGAAATGCTCTCAAATATATGATGTGTAATCATTTAGTTACCTCTTTGAATAAGCTGATCAACTGCTATCCTTGATTATATTATTATGTACTTCTGTGTCAACATGACATGCGACTTATTTTGTATCATAACTATGTGCTGTGTGTTTTGTCTAAATCTGTCTGACACTTGGACCTGTAGAAACCGTCCACGCACTGCTGTTATCAATGTGTAAAATGTGTATAAATTCTTCTGCTTTGAATGAATAAACGGGAAGTCTCTTTTGAACACGCTCATATCTGTCAGTGTGTGTGTGTTCATTTCGGACTCTCCAGGCGCCTGACTCTGCAGCAAACCACTCTTTCTAGCTCATAGCAACATAGAACTAAAAGTAACTCCAAGTTACTAGAAGGTAATGGTAAAACAGGCTGGAAAGCATGACAGAGATCGAAAAGGCATACACGGTAGATTCCTGTGGGGTGAAATCTAACAGAGTTCCTAAACAAAGGGGGGTCAATATCAAAAGTAACAGTCAGTATCTGGTGTGGCCAGCTGCTTTAAGTACTACAGTGCATCTCATCCTCATGGACTGTACCAGATTTGTCAGTTCTTGCCGTGAGATGTTACCCCACTATTCCACCAAGGCATTTGCAAGTTCTGAATCACTTCTGGGTGGACACATGGTTACATGTAATTTTCCATGTAATTTTGTCTTAGGCGTTTTACATTACAGACATTGCAGTTTATTGCTCTGGCCACATCTGCAGAACTCATGCCTCCCTGCAGAAGGCCTATGACATGTTCACGCAGCTGAGCAGGAACCCTAGACATCTTTCTTCTGGTGTTTTTCAGAGTCAGTAGAAAGGTCTGTTTAGTGTCCTACATTATTTTAACTGTGACCATAATTGCCTACCTGTAAACTGTTAGTGTCTTAAGGTCTGTTCCACAGGTGCATGTGCAATAATTGTTTATGATTCATTGAACAAGTATGAAAAACATTGTTTAAACCCTTTCGAATAAAGATCTGTAAAGCTTATTTGGATTTTGCTAAATTATCTTTAAAATACAGTTCCACCCCTTTAAAAGTCTCCTGAAAAAGGGACATTTCTTTTTTTGCTGAGTATATATTTGAGAAGGGCGCACGGTGGCTTAGTGGTTAGCACGTTCGCCTCACACCTCCAGGGTCCGGGGTTCGATTCCCGCCGGGGCCATGTGTGTGCATGTTCTCCCCGTGTTGTGGGGGTTTCCTCCGGGTACTCTGGTTTCCTCCCCCAGTCCAAAGACATGCATGGTAGGTTGATTGGCAGCTTGTTAAATTGTCCGTAGTGTATGAATGGGTGTGTGAGTGTGTATGTGATTGTGCCCTGTGATGGACTGGCACCCTGTCCAGGGTGTACCCTGCCTTGTGCCCGATGCTTCCTGGGATAGGCTCCAGGTTCCCCGCAACCCTGAAGCAGGAATAAGCGGTTGAAGATGGATGGATATATTTGAGAAGTATATTTTTTGGATAGACCTGTGTTATGTATGCAACTGTTTGATATCCATGAGCGCAGAGTAATTTTTGTGAATTAATTAACAAAAGATGAAAAGGTTAAACAATAAACACATTCTCACTGCCTTCTTTGCTCATTTTTACCAAGGCTGCCAATATTAGTGGAGGGCATAGTAGCTCTGAAAGTAACACCTACACATACCTATGTTGTGTTAAAAAGGAGGAAACCTAGAAGAGCAGCCCAGTAACATTATGTAACATAAATGTAACAATGCATAATCTGAAATATAATTATCTTTGATTGACATGATATGGCCTGAGTTTAGAAAAAAGTATGTCCTTTTACCCATAAATTGATGTAAGGTTGTTGTCATGCTGTGAAGTCACCATAACCTAGAGGCATATTTGATTGACAGGCTGTCAAAACACATACTTCTGTTCCTCTATCTTACACAAATGCAGTCCTCCAATGATTATTAGTAAATAAGAGCAAGAGAATTTTATTATTTTTCATATTTTTTTTAAATCAATAAATACATCAGTGTTAGTTATGAGCAAATACTAATGCCATGCTTATAATGTGTGTATAAACTATTAACCTAGCATGTACTAGTGATGAGCAAACATAATTGCAATAACAAATATACATCAATTTCACTCCTCATGTAGTTGTGCAGGTGTGTATACAGTATTATTAGTTATTCAGTTGTTAACATTAAAGGGATATTTGTGCTGGACTCAGTGTTAGATATATTTCTGCTTAATGAGGTAGTCAAGGTATGATTTTTATATTTAAAATGTATTTACATACAGTGAGGGGAAAAAAGTATTTGATCCCCTGCTGATTTTGTACGTTTGCCCACTAACAAAGAAATGATCAGTCTATAATTTTAATGGTAGGTTTATTTGAACAGTGAGAGACAGAATAACAACAAAACAATCCAGAAAAACGCAAGTCAAAAATGTTATAAATTGATTTGCATTTTAATGAGGGAAATAAGTATTTGACCCCGCTGCATAACATGCCTTAGTACTTGGTAATGACTAATGGGAAGGAGGTTCTCACCCAAGATTTGACGGTACATGGCCCCGTCCATCGCCCCTTTGATGCGGTGAAGTTGTCCTGTCCCCTTAGCAGAAAAACACCCCCAAAGCATAATGTTTCCACCTCCATGTTTGATGGTGGAGATGCTGTTCTTGGGGTCATAGGCAGCATTCCTCCTCCTCCAAACACGGCGAGTTGAGTTGATGCCAAAGAGCTCCATTTTGGTCTCATCTGACCATAACACTTTCACCCAGTTGTCCTCTGGTGGCGATGAGACCAAAATGGAGCTCTTTGTCATCAACTCAACTCTCGTGTTTGAGGAGGAGGAATGCTACCCTGTTCAAGAACAGCATCCCCACCGTTTTATTTATAACATTTTTGACATGCATTTTTCTGGATTTTTTTGTTGTTATTCTGTCTCTCACTGTTCAAATAAATCTACCCTTAAAATTATGCACTGATCTTTGTTAGGGGGCAAACGTACAAAATCAGCAGGGGATCAAATACTTTTTTCCCCCACTGTATATAGGCCTGCGTGGTGAAATGCATGACTACGCTGCTTAACAAGCCTCTGCATGCAGACTTGCCAGTGCTCTCCTCCTCACTGATCTGATCATCTATTGTCCCTTTTCTCTTTTCCCTTCTCCCACTCTTTCTCTCTCTGGTGTGTACGGTTTGATTCATCTCAGAGATGATTCACACTGTGCCACGTCCAGCATGGGGATTGTACTCTCCTTGGATCCATAAATCAACTCTCTCTCTCACCACTTCTCTTCCTTTCGCTCTGCCCACTCATTCTTTGGTTGTGACTGGCTGTTTTTTTCTGAGTCTCAGAAAACAGGCATGCTGAAACATCTGTATGTGAGAGAGAGAACTTGAAAAAGTGAAGAGGTAGCACAAGCAACACAACACTGAAAATGTATTAATTTGCCATCAATCTGCTTCTCTGCCAATGTAAGTTAAGGTAGATTCATGTGAAAGGTGGGATAGAGATAGAAAGAAGGAGAGAGAGTAGGAAGATAAGACATTGCATGATTTCTTCTATTTGGTGAGCAGTGCACTGGTCATGATATTATGTCCTGCTTTATGCACTGAATGTGATGCATCATGTAGAACTAAGTTTGCTGTCCAAAAAAGTTACAATGTCTGCCCTGTCACATAACTGATTTTGTATACAGTATATGCTGTCTGCTCAAAAATGAACCTGTTTTGAATCCCCATGTTCTTTTTAAGCACCCTAACACTCAAACAAATAGTGGCAGTCATAGCTGTTGTCTTTTTTTGTCAGACTATGTACAGAACAAGCACAGCATAAAAAGAAAACCGCCAAAATCCAACAAATTTAATTCAAAAAATTTAAATTAAAAAAAGAATAGTGTGCTTCCTATTCATAACTATATTCTGTATAATGTAGTCCTATTTGGTTATATTCCTAAAATGATGCATGTTTAGGAGAGTTCCCTTTCAAAGGGAACTTCACATTGCTTTAGCTGAACTTTTTCTTTTTAATTTACTTTAAGTAATCCATAAATTAACAGAAAATTAAAATTTTTTAAATTACATGACAAAGTCCTGCCAATGTTCTGTAATTTTACGGTTCCTTTTCAAAGGGAACTCAGTGTTGAGTGAGCTCCATGCTGTGGGAAGTGCCCTAACGCGTGACCGGTATCTGAAGCTTGTGTCACATCATGCCTATATATAGGCTTGCTGTGATCAGGTGACGTGGCAATTAAGCGCGTCACATGATATATAAACGACACCTGTGAACCGCGCCATCAGCCTTATTATCTTCTGCAAGACCGCATGTCGCTCATTTGTGTAACAAAGACAAAAAGATGCTTAATTTCCTCTCAATCTTTTCTCAAAATCTAAGGACTTTTCTATCCCTTTAAAAAAGAGAAACAGAGAAAAGTATAAGTAAGAGAGAATTCAGGACGTGTGTTACACCTTGCTCCCGTTTGATCATCTGGTAATGGAGACACTTTCCATGTGAACTGTCTATGGCTGGAGCATACCATGGCAGCTCTGAAGAAGTCTGACTGTGCGTATTGTGAACAGCTTGCAATTAGGCAGATCCGCTCATGACTTGCTCTCTTCTCTGCTGAAGGGAGTTTGTTTGTAAACAAAATTGAAAAATATATTACTGATTTATCACTGATACAACAATTAAAGAGACAATTGGAAAACTCTTGCTTCAGCAAATAATTGGATTGTTTTTAAAGGCAAATTTAATTATAAATTAACAAAGTCGGCATATTTCAAGTCAATCTGAGAATCCTGTAAAGTAAAATCAGTAGACAAAATGGTGGAAGACGCTAGCTACCTAGCTGGCAACTGTCAGCCATCAACTGCCATGGAATCTCAGACCTAAACCAGGACGTAACTACTAAAAAGGACTGCAAAAAGAGAAGTGAAGCAAAAACAAAGAGATACACATGAATAAGAAGGATTAACTACATAACATTCCTGAGGGGTATCAACATTTTTATTTAAAGAAAACTGCACTTCCAGTACATCCATGTAAAAAAAAAAACATAGCTCAACACCTTAGCTCTGTATATAAAAAAGGGGAGAACATAGCAGTATTTTTTTCTCAGTTGGAAAAATGGACCTAAAACATCAACAACCAGATTGATGGAGTCTAGATAGTCTGGTGATCCACTACCCAGAGAAGATGAACAGTGAAGCAGGGAGGACAAAATACTGAAATTAGCTGCTCAGAAATCACCCTGAGACGAGACACTCACAGCAGACTTTAAAAGGCAAGGTGAAAGAGCATTAATGACAGACGATTACACCGCCATACTTACATGGCAGTAAAACAAAGAACAATGTAACACTAACATTATACACTTGAAATGTGGTTGTTTATCAGAGATGCAAGGAGGGAGATCTAGTTATAGAGACAGGGAGAGAGATAGCTGGGTTCAGAGAGAGACAGGGAT
Source organism: Ameiurus melas (assembly GCA_012411365.1). Classification (NCBI taxonomy): domain Eukaryota; kingdom Metazoa; phylum Chordata; class Actinopteri; order Siluriformes; family Ictaluridae; genus Ameiurus; species Ameiurus melas. The sequence goes on from CM022760.1 coordinate 15,265,058, forward strand.
ACAGAGAGATAAACAGGGAGAGAAAAAGAGAAAACTTACAACCTGTTGACTAGCAGTGCATGAGTGTGGATTGTGCATGGACCCGCCAGATGCTACTTCAGTCTCTCTGCACGTGCATTTCGGGTGTTTATGGACAGAAAACCATCTGAAAAAGTTTGACACACACAGTGGAGAGGTTGTTTTGTGTGTGTTTGTTTGGCATGAATTTACAAATACTCACTCAAGTAACATAACCAAGCAACATTACAAAATGTTACAAAATTATCTCATAGAAAGCTGCTCAGCTTGTAAACTTATGATAAAAAAAATCATAAATCCATAAATCCCCCAAACCAAGTGCTGGTTAAGGATAATTTAAGGATAATTGCTTAAGGATTATTGCACTGTGAACACGTTAGAAATATCCAACAAAAATTCATATCCGTATTTTACACAACCAACCCAGACAATATGTCATTTCAAAGTACCAATAATAGCAATAAAACGATCACTTTGTTAAATTGCAATATAAAATTTTCCATGAAATTACTTACCACTGAAAAATTTTGTGTTGCCACCAACAGTTGTCGGAGCAGAGCTCAAGATTCCACAATGCAATTCAAAAATGTAAACAAATTCTGATAAAATATACAATCATACAACTGTTAATATACAGATATTTCTTACATTGTGTCTCCACTGGAGGAGATCACAACTGGACATGCAAATGAGCAGACCTAAGGTAGAACTGTGTGTGGGTGTTTGTGCACATTTACCATCGCTTTTATTATCACTCACAAGCTGGTGAAGCACATTCTTGTTGATTAAAATGCTCTTAGCATGCCAGATAGGATTAGCCATCTGCTACCTGCCACTGCCACAATCATTGATCAGATCATTGCAGTGCTTCAGTTCCAAAATGTAAATGGAGTTTTATTGTCTTTTTGGATTAACAGTTAATTTCCTACAAGGGTAAACTGTGCCTTTCCTTGTTGCAGGGGTGGTACCTTCATTCCTTTAGTATGCATATTTTAATTGAAAAGGTATATGTAGTGTATATTTAAACCTTTACTCTTTAAATCCTTTCTAAAGGTACACTAAAGGTACACATAAATGTAAAGTCATTTTAAATAGCCTCTACATTTACAGGTGAAAGACATGGCCTATATATAGTCTGTACATTTACAGGTGAAAGGCACATATTAAATGTACAAAATATGGTGTACCACCACAGCATCAAAGAAAGGTACACTTTGGTACTATTTTTCGAAGTGTGTATTTTTTCCACTCCACTTGTAGCTTAAGTTGACATCAACAAGCACACACGCATTCTGAGTGCAGAATAGATTTTGCAGTCTAGTGTCTTAATGTAATCTTCCCTCAAATCTCAGCGGAATTATCAGGATAATGATTAAATATGACATTCAGAGAGAGCTTAGGTCAGTGTATGTGAGTATTGATTTATGAGTACATTGCATTTGTGAGAATACATCTATTGAGTGTAAGTTTGTGCTGTTTTCTGGTTCTTCTGATCAGTTTTTCACTCTCCAACTTTTTTTTTTATTTATTTCTTACAGAAAAATCCATTAGGGAGATGATTTTTTCAAAACATTTTAAATGAGTCACTGGGTCCTGCTATGAATTGTTCTGCTTGGCTGCTCTTAGATTTATGTATTTTTTTCTTATCTGTGGGTGGGCATATCACGTGCTTTCATACCTGCTAACCTTGGGTGGAGCTGTTTCACCATCACAGAAATTACTTATATTGAGCTGTTTCAATCTCAGACGTGTTTTTATCTCATGGTGGGAATGCATATGGCCCCATTATGATCAGGACCTCTTACAATTTTAACCTTGTGGAGACATTAAGTTACCTTACATTATATATTTATGTAGCATTGCCACCTCACAGCTCCAGGGTACCTGATACCTGATCCTGAGCTCATAGGTGGATTGACTAAGATAAATTGGCCCTAGGTAAAAATGAGTGTGTGAATATGTGTGTGGTGTCCTGCAATAAATTTGCATCCCAACCAGGAAGTATGACCACTACACACCCTGTGTTTCTGGGAAACCCTAACTAGGATAAGGTGTTTACTAAAAGTGAGTAAGTGAGAGTGTACATTTATATATAAATGTTCTATAGACATATTTGTATTCAGCTTTTCCGCATCGTGATGCAAATATTTATCTGATTTTCCTGTCTTTTTTTATTTGTCTTTTCTACTAAATCGATAACAGAGGTCAGTGTGCCCAGCAAACAGTTTCTCGCTTGGTGATATGCAGGAATTAATACTGTTGAATATATTGTGATTAACACTATCATTATTTTGCAGCAGATTTCTTCTTATTTTATATCTTTATTCCTCAGTATTAACCTATTTTATTTACACCTGGACTGCGTAATTCATATCATCCAAAGCAACTGCAGTGTGATGCCGTTTCTAACTTTGACCTGTGCTCTCATGGCCAGTGGGAAAGAAAAAAGGCTAGCACAGTGATTAATGATCACGATTAGTGGCTAAGAGAATACATTCCTTTGGCCTAGAGGTTTATACCACTTTTATCTCTTTAACCTGTGGTGCATTTGGGAGGTTTTACACTGGCAAATTTAATCAGTCACTTGATGGAGAACGTCTAAAGTGAAAAACAATACTTGCATTTTTTTTCCTGTTCTATACAACATTGATCAACTCGAACAGCCATAAGCATAAGTGCATTCAATATGCATCTGTTTACCTGTTCCACAGAAACATAAAGTGATTTTAAATAGCTTCTTCTGTAAATGCTTCAGCAAAGTGAATAATAAATATAATATCAATAATATATACATCTGTTTACAAAAGCAACCTTTATCTTGTCATGTCTGATACATGTCTGATTAAGAGGCTCCCCCAAGTATTTGGCATGTTGCAGAATGCAGTCCAACAACCAATACAAAATATTAATGCTAAATGGTAAACTTTTTTTTTTTTTTTTTTTTACAACAAACTGCCAGAAGATCCTATGTGTATACATGCCTGTCATGTTGTGCTTCATTATGTTAATTTATGCTGTCTTGCTTTCTGTATCTGATCCTTTAAGGGGTTTTTTTTTGTAAAATGTGTCTTCATATCAACATACAGTAACACCTTAGAGGCTCACCTACAAGACCTTGTCAGGAACAGCACCCTCCTACGTCAACTCTCTCCTGAAGGCCTACGTTCCCTCTCGCAATCTGCGATCGACTAGCGACCGACGTTTAGTAGTTCCCACTCAGTGTGGTGTAAAGTCCCTTTCCAGAACCTTCACGCTTACCGTTCCCCAGTGGTGGAATGCACTTCCGATCTCAATCCGGACAGCAGAATCTCTCACTATCTTCAAAAAATAGCTAAAGACCCACCTCTTCCGTGAGCACCTAACCAACTCCTAGAGGAAAAAAAGAAAAAAAAAAACAACCCACACACAACGCACTTACACATCTACTCTGCGCACTTTGCTTCCTCTGGTATTCAATTAATGGATCTTGTATAGTAGCACTACTTGTATTGTTCCCTGCTTGATATATCGCTTTGCTTATTTGTAAGTCGCTTTGGATAAAAGCGTCTGCTGAGTGAATAAATGTAAATGTAAATAAATGTAGAGGCTCCCAAAGGTCCCAAATGTGTAAAAAGAAAATTTCACGTATGAACATACAGTTCATCTTCAGTATGATACCATATACAGTTTGAGTGTTTAATTTTTAACTTTACAAAAACTTCAAGTGCAGTTCATTATTTGTCATGCTATACGTGCAAATAGACGACTGCTTGAAGCTATGGGCTGTGTCCGAAACCACATGCTTACCTACTATATATTAGCTGAAATACATGTATCTCACCTATAATATAGCAGGTAAGTATGCGGTTTCGGACACAGCCTTGCCTTCTTGTTTGTCGTCAAACTCCCACATGATATTAATAGTGTGAATAAGGTGTTTATATGTCTGTAATGCACGTTGATAATATGACTAAAATAGGACTACTCCACTACTGTCTTATTTCAATTTGTGTTTCAATAATCGCTGTTTACATGGTAGTTTCTTAATTAATATTGGATTATTGTTGTCCATGTAAACGTACTGATTCATTCATTCATTCATTTTACTTTTATGTGTCTAGTGCTTTTTATATCTCTTGCTGTCTTAGCTCTTCTCCTCCAAAGATGAGATCATTCTCTATGCCTTTGCTTATGATTAATTGAACTAGTTGATTCATAATGCAACCTATGGCACTTTGTTGTTACCACCATAAAATTAACAGAAGGGCAAGCTTCCAGTGAAACACACATTTTAGTGTCACACTCAACATATTTTTAAGTGGCTCTTTTCCAAATATTCTGTCAAACGCACTGGGTGGCACATCCAAGTGCCAATACAGAGCTAGATTGCTTATGAAAAATGTAATTAGCTTCCCTAGCGCACTAAATGAATGGCACTTTGTGTGTCAAGTTTTGTTTATTTCAAATGTCTTTGAGGAGAATATGCTATAGAGGGGAGTTAGTCTCCATTTAGGCTGTGCAGATGAAATGGAAAAAAGATATTTGAATTTCAAAAAAAGAGGTTACAGTGCTAAAATGCTAAAGTGATCTCAACAGTTCAAAGTTGCCCAAAGGCTCTAAACTGGCACATTATAGTGACAATAACTTGAAAAACGTTCATGGAAAAATCTAACTTGTTCTTGACAGACCATCTTGTACCCCCAAGTTAAACCATATTAACACTAAAAATTTACCTAATGAAGACAAAAATAAAAAGATCCAAAAATATGCAGGAATAGGTCATTTACAGGGCCAGGCAGAGCATCACCAGGAAATACAGCAAAATCTAGTGATGTTTATCATAGCTAATTTCCAATTAGTTTAATTTATTGAAACTAGTTTATTTAACATTTTATCTAAATATAAAAGGTCAACCGATTAATCGGCACTGATATCCGGTTGCTGGAACTGTTGGTTATTTGCAAAAATCCTCACTGATAGTTTTTTTTTCTGCTTGTGTCTATTGTGGGAACAGCTGAGAAGCGTCTGTGTTAATTATACAGCATGAGAACGGATTCTACAGGTGAAATAAAAACTATCACTGACAAAGTTTTTCAACACTGAAGTGTTTTTTTTATTCATTTTGGATGTTTCTTTTTATATATATTTGGAGTGTTACTTTTTGGTTCAGTCTGGATGTATATATTTTATTTACTTAAATATTATTAAAAATATTAATTATTTTGGCCAGTACAGGGCACTCAACAATGTCACCAGTTTGCGGAACTATTTATGAAAGAGTTTGGGAATCCAGGGCAGAACTACAACGTGGATTTACTTTTGAGGGGAGTCAGCCTGACGTGTGAACCTGTTCTGCTGTTCCCCACTCATTATTAGTGGATCGACAGGGTGGTCTCCACAGCTCAGCTACAGCCCCTGGCTGACAGGACAGCAGTAGGGGTGACACAAGAGTGTAAGGCCGAGGGCTGCTGTAAAGAAGCCAAACTGCAGTGTCCAACTTATATGAATCTTGGGATACAAGAATCACATTTCTGTTCTCAGGAATGTTTCAAGGGCAGCTGGGGTACCAACAAATGGCTCCACAAGAGAGCAAGAGCAGAGCTTCAGTTTGAGACCAACGAAGTGGTCTCCCCTGCTGAGATACAGCCACAGGTCTATGTGGTGACCTCATCCCCAGAGCTACAGCTTGAGACTGACGAAGTGGTCACACTTGCTAAGTTTCAGCCGGTGGTCTACGTGGTGACCTCATCCACAGAGCTACAGCCTGAGACCAACAAGGTGGTCTCACCTGCTAAGCTCCAGTCTGAGGTCAATGTGGCAACCTCCCCAGAGCTCCAGCCTGAGACCCATGAGGTGGTGTCACCTGCAGAGATCCTGCCAGAGGTCCACATGGTGACCTCGTCTCCAGATACGCGACTGAGACCCACGAGGTGGTCTCCCCTGCTGAGCTGGACATCAACGTGGTAACCTACTCCCTAGAGCTCCAGCATAAGGCCCACGAGGTATTCTCATCCCCAGAACTTCAGCCGGAGGTGAACATGGTGACCATGGCCTCAGAGCTCCAGCCTGAGACCCAAAAGGTGGTCTCATCTGCCACGCTCCACCCGGAGGTCAACAAGGTGACCTCCCCCACAATGTTCCTATCTGAGGACAATGAACCGACTTCCCAAGCCATGTATAAGACTTTTTCCCACCCTCCCTCCCCTACTGTGGATCTCATTCAGCCTGCCGAGTCAACAAAGAACATCACACAGCCTCCATGCTGGACAGGCTCAGCATCCCTGATCTGCCTCCCATTCCGTCCAAGAGTTCAGCATTGCTTCCCCCTTCTGGCCTCGCGGGGGACATTGCTCCCCCCTCTAGCTGCATGGTGAACGCCACTTCCCCCTCTGGCTCCACCTTGAGCTTTGTTCCTCACGCTGACAGGCACAGTAGCCATCGCTCCACGCTCAAGACAGGCTGACGATTCGCCTGACCATTTGTTTGATTTTGAACACACTATTGATTCACGTTTTAGATTTGTCTGCCTGTCTCTCTTCAATAAATCTCTTAGCTGCACTTGTATCTGTCTCTCAACCCATTACATACGGTATACTGTATATAATATATTAATACTACATCCACAGAGATTCACGTAAGGATTTTCATCGCACTGGATATGTGTGAAATTATTTTTATATGGTTACAATGCTGTAATAATGCAGTATTCTTTGCAGGATTTTAGATTGCATTACTGTGATAGTGCTGATTCATTTACTCCTAGCTCTACCATTAGTCTAGTACTGTTTTGCTGACATGTGGTAATAAGTCCCTGCTGAAACTGGAGTGGAGCACCAAGTTTGCTTCCCCACAGGAACACAACAACATTCAAATCCCCTACAGCATGAACTCTGTGTTGGGTATGGGTGTAATTGCCACACAGTTCAAGGCTTTGTTTGAAACAAGAAAAAAAAATGTGCTGGGTAACTGATAAAGCCATTTTACGTATCATCATGTATTTGTTGCTTTTCTGCTAAGAGCCTGAAGGCTTCAGTCTATAAACACAATATCTAACTACCTTATCCTGTAACTCACTGATAGAGGAAATTCTGAATTATATTATTTTCAACCTATGTGCATTTAAGCTACAATTAAGCAATATCGCAGAGCAACAGTGCAATTATATTGACTATAAGCATGGATGTGATTTGGCTGTAGGCACTGATTACCTACACCACTTGCCCTATTCGTGCCTATGGCCGAATCACAACCATGCTGATATTCAATATAACTGCATAATTGCAAGAGTGATATTGCTTTCATACCACAGTTCTATCAACATGAAATTAATATCAAGTAATTGACATTTCAGACACAACCAAACATTTTTTTTATTCCGCTATCTGTAATAGACCCAAAAGAAGCCACACTCACTTTACTGTATGTCCTCTAGATGGCTAGCTAGCTAACATTTGTTTTTTGCATTTCCATTAAAGTTGCTTCTGGTAAAATTGTCTTCCCTTCATCCTTTTGCTCTTCATCTGAGGAGTTTTCATATTAGGGATAGGGTTTTTTCATGGAAAATATTGTTTGCAATGTCCTCTGATGACTTCACTAACTCTACTCTAGTAACTGTTTTGTACTAAGAAGTGGAAAATTACAAACACAGATGAGCGAAGTAATACACAGAATAAAACATCCCAGTGCAGTTATAGGAAATATAATCACTTTTGCAAAGCTGCTTGACCAATCAAATTACCGTACTAACTGTTGCATAAAGTGGGACACCTCGCATGTTCATCTTTTGTTAGCAGCAATCTAGCCAGCTGAGTAATGTACATGTACCTCCTCAAAACAACCAACTTTTTAATCAGTATTATAAATTTAACAAATTAATATGTCTGTATGCTCACTGATCTAAAGAAAATACAAATATGTACAGTATAACTCATTTAAAAGTAAAGAAGTGCTACTTTACTGTTGATGCTATGTGCAGCTATGTTGATATTACATACTGAACTCAGGATTGAGGACACTTTCTGACTTTGCGAGTGGGGATGTATTAACTTCAACTGTCTTTTAAATTAGCGTCAACATTACATTAACAATGTTATGAAGCATCAGGTTCATTAGCAGTAAGATAAACACAAATACCTTTACCCTCATCAACACAGACATCTCTGGTATTGTTCAATGATAAAATAAGCAATCTAAATACAGTGGTGTGAAAAAGTGTTTGCCCCCTTCCTCATTTCCTGTTCCTTTGCATGTTTGTCACACTTAAGTGTTTCGGAACATCAAACCAATTTAAACAATAGTCAAGGACAACACAAGTAAACACAAAATGCAATTTGTAAATGAAGGTGTTTATTATTAAAGGTGAAAAAAATCCAAACCATCATGGCCCTGTGTGAAAAAGTGATTGCCCCCCTTGTTAAAACATACTATAACTGTGGTTGTCCACACCTGAGTTCAATTTCTCTAGCCACACCCAGGCCTGATTATTGCCACACCTGTTCACAATCAAGGCATCACTTAAATAGGAGCTGCTTGACACAGTAAGGTCCACCAGAAGATCCTTAAAAGCTACACATCATGCCAAGACCCAAAGAAATTCAGGAACAATTGAGAAAGAAAGTAATTGAGATCTATCAGTCTGGAAAGGGTTATAAAGCCATTTCCAAAGCTTTGGGAATCCAGCGAACCACAGTGAGAGCCATTATCCACAAATGGCGAAGACATGGAACAGTGGTGAACCTTCCCAGGAGTGGCCGGCTGCCCAAAATTACCCCAAGAGCGCAGCGACGACTCATCCAAGAGGTCACAAAAGACCCCACAACAACGTCCAAAGAACTGCAGGCCTCACTTGCCTCAGTTAAGGTCAGCGTTCATGCCTCCACCATCAGGAAAAGACTGGGCAAAAATGGCCTGCATGGCAGAGTTTCAAGGAGAAAACCACTGCTGAGCAAAAAGAACATCAAAGCTCGTCCAATTTCTCCACAACACATCTTGATGATCCCCAAGACTTTTGGGACAACATTCTGTGGACCGATGAGACAAAAGTGGAACTCTTTGGAAGGTGTGTGTCCAAGTATATCTGGCGTAGAAGGAACACTGCATTTCATAAAAAGAACATTATACCAACAGTAAAATATGGTGGTGGTAGTGTGATGGTCTTGGGCTGTTGTTTGCTGCTTCAGGACCTGGAAGACTTGCCGTGATAACAGGAACTATGAATTCTGCTGTCTACCAAGAGATCCTGAAGGAGAATGTCCGACCATCTGTTCGTGTACTCAAGCTGAAACGAACTTGGGTTCTGCAGCAGGACAATGATCCTAAACACACCAGCAAGTCCACCACCGAATGGCTGAAGAAAAACAAAATGAAGACTTTGGAGTGGCCTAGCCAAAGTCCTGACCTGAACCTATTGAGATGTTGTGGTATGACCTTAAAAAGGCGTTCATGCTCGAAAACCCTCTAATGTAACTGAATTAGGACAATTCTGCAAAGATGAGTGGGCCAAAATTCCTCCAGGACGCTGTAAAAGCCTCATTGCACGTTATCGCAAACGCTTGGTTGCAGTTGTTTGCTGCTAAGGGTGGCCCAACCAGTTATTAGGTTTAGGGGGCAATCACTTTTTCACACAGGGCCATGATGGTTTGGATTTTTTTTCACCTTTAATAATAAACACCTTCATTTACAAATTGCATTTTGTGTTTACTTGTGTTGTCCTTGACTATTGTTTAAATTGGTTTGATGTTCCGAAACACTTAAGTGTGACAAACATGCAAAGGAACAGGAAATGAGGAAGGGGGCAAACACTTTTTCACACCACTGTATGCAAGAGCACTTAGAAAAGTGAACTTTCTCTGCTAACAATATTCTGTGTGAGTGTGAAAATTTTGCACGCACAACAGGTCACTGATTGAAATGCAGCCTTAACTGCAACCCGCAAGCTATCAGCACAGAGCTGCTACTTAATACTTCATACACATCCACTACTTCATACACTCAACAGCTTTGAGAGCTTTGCATATACTGAACACAGCATGGAGTAGAATATGACCCACTGAGTTGAGATGAATTTCCTAAACTGTGTTGCCATTGAGAAAAAAAAAGAAAAAAAAAGAAAGAGCAGTGATGAGTTATGTTGTTTTTAATATTTAAAAGAGCTGTACTTAGTCCTCTGACTGACTACTGGGGACAAAAAATTGCTAATCCAGTTAACTGACTCATACTTCTGGCAATGAGAAGACAAATTTTCACATTATATTTTATAATACTAGCTCTACACATGTTTGAATTATCAGCCTAAGCCCTAAGCTGGTAAAAGTCACACAAAAGCATCTATACTAATTGTCTATACTAATTAACACTACAAAAGCATCTATACTAATTGACATGTAATTTACCTTTTTTATCATGTGTACTATTGTTGCACATTCATTTGCTGTGCCTCACTCTGTTCTCCAGAAGTATATATGTCTTGCATTTGTAACTTATTTTCATTATACTTTGAGATTCCATCCATCCATCTTCTACCGCTTACTCCTTTTTCAGGGTTGCGGGGAACCTGAGGCCTATCCCAGGGAGCATCGGGCAAAAGGCAGGATACACTCTGGATAGGGTGCCAGTTACTTTGAGATTGAGATCTGATATTTTAAATAATTCTTACTGTAGTGATTTTTGTAGTGTTGGTTTGGGCACGGTGGCTTAGTGGTTAGCACATTCGCCTCACACCTCCAGGGTCCGCGGTTCGATTCCCACCGGGGCCATGTGTGTGCGGAGTTTGCATGTTTCCTCCGGGTACTCCGGTTTCCTGTCCTAGTCCAAAGACATGCATGGTAGGTTGATGCATGGTAGACTATGGTAAATTGTCCATAGTGTATGAATGGGTGTGTGAGTGTGTATGTGATTGTGCCCTGCGATGGACTGGCACCCTGTCCAGGGTGTACCCTGCCTTGTGCCCGATGCTTCCTGGGATAGTCTCCAGGTTCCCCGCAACCCTGAAGAAGGAATAAGCGGTTGAAGATGGATGGATGGATGGTTTGGGTTGATGGATGGATGGATGGTCTATGCATCACACATATAGCTGATTTGTAAACATCTGCTGTTAGATTGCACCACATGTACATTTAAAGCTTTATTATTCAATATTTTGCCATAGCTCCTGGCTTTACTGTATCTCTGAGCAACTCATTCAGATGCTTATGATTTAATACTCTCTGAATCCATTTAGGATGACATGATACTAAAAAGTTTATCATCAGCAGCTAAATACAATTCCCAACGCTTTAACAGTTTTTTAATTTAATAGACTGATGTAATGCTGCTTCATCTTCAAATTTCGCTATCCCTTTCAGCAGATTTGTCTGTGGGTGGTGGGGTGGGGTTGGTGGTGTTTATAAGCTCAAAACCTCTGTATGAGAGTACTAATTTATGATGAGGTACCTGACTTTGGTGTACTACTCCTGCATACAGTAACATCAGATTGTTTCATTATTTTTCCTCTATTTTTCTCCAAAGTGAGATATAAAGAGTGTGAGAGAGAAGTACTGTACTACTTTATTTAATGAACTATGATCCACCATGCAGCATCTGAGTTGAACACTGACATAACCAATTGACTGGTGTCAAAGCTACTTACTGGCACTTCCTTATCATCGATTGGCCCTTTGTTGAGCCTGAATTAAGCTGTGTCCACATAATTATGTTATGTCAGTCACTCCTCCTCTCCCATCTCTTTGCCCTTGTGTGTAGAAGAAGTGTTCAATGCTCACCAGACAGGACACTCAACTAATTTAACTCCTTTTGTGTCTGTTGACTAGCAATTTGCTCTTCATCTGAATGCTCTTGTGGAGAACTGTGTATAGTCCAAAAGCAGCTCCATCCTGAGGTGGAATACATGCTCAATGGTTTGAATAGATACTAGCTATCAATGTATACAGTATATCCCTTACAATCATTACGTGATGTTATGACTGTTCAAAAAAAAAAAAAAAAAAAAGGAGGGCAATTTATAATGCATATGGTCCCCACTGGAAGACATAATTGGAAGACATAAAAGTCATTTGGGAGCCAGCAGACACAATTCCACCCACTGTGCTTTAATAAAGCTGAAACTGTGACTGATTGTGCTCTGCTGATTTGGCATAGCTGGCAGACAGTATAGGAGAGCAGAGATGATTGTAACATAAAAACATAAAACCTAATCCAATCACAATTTGAAACAAATATTTTATATGTGTGTAACCCTGTAGAAAATACATGGTTAAGTTTCCTTTTGTTTTGTACAAATTTAAATACACACACTGTATTTTTGGAATTCTGTATTCCCATGTTAAATAATTCTATGTACAAATTCATGTGGAAAAGATTGTTACTTTGTTCTATGAAAAAATATGAAAGATATACAATTATTTACTTCTAGGTTAACTGTTAGCCAATCAATGGGAAAGGTGAGAGGTCAGGGGAGGAGGCAAATCCTGTGTAAGAAAAGGTCACGCGTTTTTTTTGTTCCGGCTGCAGGTGAGGCACGGAGAAGATCACACTGGAGAACTGTACAGTGATTAATGCGACTTTTCATGCTTAAGTAACACTGAATGATTGTCAGACCGATAACCTATTGAGTACTTTCCATGCAGAAGAAGTTGGTATCACACAGAGACGTTTTCAAGACCGCGAGACTAACCGGAGGAAGACCGCCTGTTGTTGAACTACAGTAGCGCGTGAGCAACTGCAGTGACGTGTGGGGACTCTGGACACGGACATCTCCATCAACCTCGTGAGTGAGTTTGTTTGTTTTGTTGCGCGATTCGCTTGAAGCGGCCAGTACAGTTTCCAGGCCTCAACGTCCCCGAGCTACGATTCAGGCCTGCATCGGAAACACATACAAGGGGTTTATAGAAAGTTTGGTGTGCCGGCTTAGGTAGACTATTGTTTTGGGCCCATAGGTTAAAGGGTATAACTGAAAACTGCTTGTTCTATGCATGTACATGGATTTATACGTAAGAAAGAGGTTTTATACTTTAGAAAAAGGGATAACATGCGTTAAAGTTTTGAATACATTTTATTTCTAAGTTGATTTATGCATATAATTGTCTTTTTAATACATGTACCTAAACTCTGCCTGGTTGTTGGGAATTCCTTTAACACCATTCATCTAGTCAGTGACACTGTAGGACATTTAAACACATACCAGGGGAATTGGAACCATAGACTTTGAAGTTGAATAGGGTAAGAGAACCCAGGGCGTCTTTTGCCGCACTAATTATATAGGCAAAAGTCCGCTACATGTGTCTGCTTCAAAATTATTTGATTCATGTCACTTTCATCCATCCATCCATCTTCTACCACTTACTCCTTTTTCAGGGCCACTGGGCAACCTGGAGCCTATCCCAGGGAACATCGGGCACAAGGTGGGGCATGCCCTGGACAGGGTGCCAGTCCATCGAAGGGCACAATCACATACACACTCACACACCCATTCATACACTACGGACACTTTAGTCATGTCACTTTACAGTTAGCAAATTAGATCTAAATAAACATCCTAAGTCATTTGTAAAATACTTTGGGTGAAAAATAATAATATGAGAACGAACCTAGCGGTGATGAAAAGGTAGAATGACATACAACGCAAACACTCGCCTTTAAATACAAACACTCACTTTTAAACGTAATTACTTGCCTTTAAACACTTTTAAACATAAATACTCCTTTGAACATAAACACTCATTTAAAAGCAAACACTCACCTTTAAAAATAATCAATGGCCAGCTAGTTAGCTAGGTATATTAATAAACTACTACATGAATTCTAGAGAGAGGAGCTGTCAGAGGGCAACGGTACTTGCAGCTAAGGCAGAACACAATTAAAAGGTAAATGTAGTATAATTATGTTCCACAACTATTTCAATTTCAATTGCTCAAGCCAAAAACCAACATTCTAACAGACTAGACCCAGATGTCCATGCTAAATTTTGAAAGGCTCTATTTAAGGCTAAGAAAGCATACAGCCCTGAAAGCATACAGGAAGAGTCAAGCAAGTAGCCTTTTGTGTGTCTATTTGTTGATTTAACATTTTTGTTCTTTTTATTATGCAGTATATCTGTTGGGATTGCATTACTCCTCTCTTTGCATGAGGCTCAGTGGTCTCCTCACTGTTGATTTCCCTGATGGCCTGGGTTGAACGTTAATGAATTAAAAAAACAAAGCCTGAGAGTAGTTTTAACTTTACCCATTTAGGGGCCTCAGATAAAGCACAGAGACAAACACCCAAGCTGAGTGGTCATGGCAGCTTATGACCTGGATAAGTAATTCCTAGAAATCAGTGATCTGGCAACTCATTAAAAAAGGCACCGAAGACTGAGAGTGAGAGCTAAAAGGTTAATCTGTTAAGAAATAATGTTTCAGTCCCCAAGTGAAACTCTAGGCTATAAACATAGGATACAAGTCAATGGCATATTAGCAGATTTGAAAAATACCACAAATGTAACCAAGTGTAGCCTGTCAGTAAAAGCACTGATGCATACTTTGATTTAATGCATTACTGTTTTCATGTCTGCTGCCACAAGGGATTATGAGAAAAACAGAAAAACAGGCTTTATTAAATAACTTGAAATATTATTGTTTCTCATTTTGCTTCTCTTTTGTCCATGCAAAAAAAAAAAAAAGACTTTGATGGAACGTAATTTTTCTGGAAGAAGCTCAAGGTGAGAATGGTCAACCATTACTTGATTACCTCTGCTCAATTCCTCTGTCATTGTAGCTGTCAATTCAGTTCAGCATCGCTCTGTTTCCTCAGCACAGCCAAGACCTACATCTCAATCTCACCCCTGTCTCCCATCCTTCCCGTTAATAGTGCATTACAATGGCACAATAAAGATGATGGAAGATTTAATGTAGATTTAAAGTCAAGCATGAGGCTGATAGAGTATCTATCACAGATAAATTATGATCCTGTATTCCTTTAGCCATGCATGATTGCTTAATGTGATAATACATGCGTCAATTTTGGCTTAAACTAATGTAGAATGTAGAGTTAGAAGGATTGTCAGTTTTTTTTTTCTTAGGCTTGAAAAAATTTATCTGTTAGACCATTGCACCAGTTTTATGTTTTAGAATACACCAAAACAATGTTTTATAACCTGCATTTTTTGTGTTTGCAAGGTTGCCCAATCCATAAACTAAGCAATCAGCTATTTAATCTATATACTGTGTCTAGCAGTAATTTAAACATAGGTTCCCCCATCCCTGCATTTTGTCTGCTGTTGAGGTGTGCTGAAATATTAACTTATGATTTATTTTTTTTAAACCAGTAAAAATAATTAAGTTTCAATCACAATCTGCATGTGATTTATAAAAAAAGAGCTTATTTTGCTGCCTTCTATGTTCCCTTTTAAAGGGAACTTTGACGTTGCGTTTAGCATAACAGTATGGGGAGCGCCATTGCGTTTGTGACTGGTATCTGAAGCTTGTGTAAAATCATTCCTCTACTTATAGGCCTGCCATGGTCAGGTGACGTGGCAGTTAAACGTGTCACATTATATATATATGGCACCTGTGAACCACGCCGCCTTATTATCTTCAGCAAGACTGCATGTCTGTTGTTTGTGTGACAAAATACGCTTTATTTCTACTCTAGATTTTCTCAAAATCTCTAAACATCTCTATCCCTTTTTAAAAAAGAAAAGAAAAGAAAAAGAAAGCATGAGCGAGAAAGAATTCAGAAAGTGTCTTATGCCTTGCTCTCGTTTAATCACGGGAGGAGATGGACACGCTTTCTGTGTGTTTGGGCATGGAGCATGTGATGGCAGCCCTCAAGGGGTCTGTCTGTGAACATTTCACAATTAGGCAGCTCCGCTCTCGGCTCGTTCTCTTCTTGTCTCGTCTTCTCGTTTGGGTTTCAGAGCCTCGCAGATCTGGGCCGGCCGCTACACAGGCAAGTCATGGGGTTCTTGTATGGATTTCGAAGAGGAGCCGGAGACAAGCGCTGCTCTATCTCTTGCTCTGTCTTCCGGGTCCGGCTCTCCACCTGACACTGGAGCTCGGGTCCTGACCCCCTCCTTCCCCTATGGAAAACCAAAACACCAGTGGCTCATAGCAGGCTGGATGAGCGCTTCCTCCATCCATCCATCCATCCATCTTCTACTGCTTACTCCTTTTCAGGGTTATGGGGAACCTGGAGCCTATCTAAGGGAGCATCGGGCACAAGGCGGATGTACACCATGGACAGGGTGCCAGTCCATTGCAGGGCACAATCACATACACACTCATTCATACAATACAGACACTTTAGACACGTCAATCAGCCTACCATGCATGTCTTTGTACTGGGGGAGGAAACCGGAGTACTCGGAGGAAACCCCCGCAGAACGGGGAGAACATGAAAACTCCACACACACATGGCCCCGGTGGCCGCTTCCTCTCCAGTGAAAATAAATATAAATCTCCTTCACACCACAGAAAACTCTCCTTTTTTTCCATAAGTGCATAATGAGATATCAAGTTTCTGGAGAAAACCATACACTAGCCGTGTTTATAACCCTGCAACGTCTGATTACTCAGCCATCATGGGGAGTGAGCAGCACAGCTATTTAGCGATGCCGAAGGTGGAGGAGCCAGCTCTCTCCATCAATGGCAGGAAATTTATGGAGGCCAACTTTACCTTCTAAGTCATATAAGGCCACCTCAGTGTTGGTGGGCAAAGCCTATGCGGCAGCAGATCTTGCTTGTGGGTCACTGCATATAATGGCAGTGTTGCAGGCCTACCAAACAGACCTAATGAGTGAGCTCAATACTGGGGAGGGAACTGGGCCCGAGGCAGTGGCAGAGCTGCACAGATTTATCTCTGCGGGTGACCAAACAAACGGCCCGTCATATTGGCCGTTCAATGGGTAGCCTGGATGTGCGAAGAGGCACCTATGGCTCAATATCTCAGGGATGGGTCTCCTTTCTTGATGCCCCTGTTAAACCTTCTGGCCTGTTTGGGAGTGCGGTTAATGCCATCGCCGACAGGTTTCTCGAGGCAAAACAGCAAACCGCTGCATTCAGCCAGTTCTTTCCCTGTCGTGTCGAGTTCACACAGGCATCCATGACTGGAGCCCGGGCCAGCGCTAGTGTGAGGGAGGCACAGAAGGCTGAGAAAGCCAGGGGGACCGGGCAGCAACAGCCACAGCCTGCTAACAGCCCTGATCTAAGAATGATCATAACAGCAAAGCAGGCAAGGAAGGAACGGTCCTGATGGGCCACAGAGGGACATATCAGGGGACATGAGGTTGTTGGGGAAGATAGTCCCCTGTGCTACTGTAGGGCCTGCCCTAGCCAAGGCCATCCCACATTTTCAGCCTGCTCTGCTCAGCGAGCTGTCACAGGGTGACGGAAATCTGATGCTTTCCCTCCAATGGAATGTGGAAAAGCTAACACCACTGAAAGACCATCTGGCAGCGTGAAAACTACTACCAAATGTGTCTCCATGGGTTCTGTCTACCATATAAAAGGGTTACCAGGTCCAGTTCAGAGCTCGACCCCCCGGTTCAGAGGTGTGCTCACTACAGTGTGCATTCACCGACCATGGCGCTAAGGTACACTACACGCCAGCTTTTGAATCTAAATCAGAAGTGCTATGGCCTATCCAAAGACTCTTACAATCTCTGTCGGAGACGCTGGACTGCTACGTCCTTAGCGATATATCCATCGGTTTGGGGGTGCCCCCAGTTTTACTGTCTCCACATCTCTGTCCTAACCCGATCTGACGACCTATTACCACAAACTGCTCCATACTGGTGTTGATCACAGTAATTTAATACCGGTTCCCCGGCGCGTGGAGATTAAACCACCGGCGTCTCCGCTGCTCCGAGCCCGGCTTATACCCCATATTCAATGCAAGGTCTGTGAATAACAAAGCGCTGGTTTTATCGGATTTTATCACTGATAAAAAGCTGGACTTGTTGTTCTTAACTGAAACCTGGCATAAAGAAAATGATGGGCTCCTGTTTAACCAGATCACTCCAGCGGGCTTTGGAGTTTTAGATCTCCCGAGGTTATCTGGCAGAGGCGGAGGCATTATTGTGGTTTACAACCTGAAGTTTAACACAAGCTCTGTATCTGTTCCCAGGTTTCCTTCATTTGAATGCCTGGTCTTGAGTATCTCCGCTCTTGTATCCACTGTCATCGCTACAGTCTATAAACCACCTAAGGCTAAGGCGCATGCAGATTTTATGTCTGAGTTTGCGGACTTCCTGTCGATGTTGAGCACGAAGTTTGACAGAATTTTGATCGTGGGAGACTTCAACATTCATGTGGACTGTAGTGACTCGGTGGTGGCCAAGGATTTTCTGTCACTAATTGACTGTTTTAACTTTACTCAGTTTATAACTGACCCGACTCATAACAAGGGTCATACGCTGGATCTTGTGATTGCTAATGGCTCATTTGTATATGAGTTTTCTGCTACAGACATTGGACTGTCTGATCATTCAGCTGTCTTTTTTAACCTCGAACTGTATCATTCACGTGAGCCTCCCATCCGAACAGTAACCTTCCGGAAGTGGAAGTCCATCGATCAGACAGCCTTCTCCAATTCTGTGGTTTCCACCCTAAGCGATCTTCATCCATCATCACTGGAGGAGAAAGTTCTTTAGCTAAATTCCACTCTTGCTGCTAAGCTTGACACTTTTGCCCCTCTAAAGTCACGTAAGGTCACATTCACCCGCTCTGCTCCCTGGTATAATGACAATCTGCGCTCTAGAAAGGCTGCATGTCGGAAAATGGAGCGTAAATGGCGCCTTACCGGACTGAGTGTCTACTATCAAGCGTGGAAGGATCTTCTGGGGGATTATCGTGCACTACTGGAGACTGAACGATCCTGTTACTTCTCTGCTGCTATTGTAAAAAATCTAAATAATCCCAGACACTTGTTCCATACCATAAATAGATTGCTTCAAGTTAATGCTGTTACCACTTTGCCTGTTTCTCAGCAGCTCTGTGATTCCTTTCTACAGTTTTTCAATTCTAAGATTGTCAATGTTCGTAAAGAAATTTCTGTTAACCCTGACTGTGCCAATCCACTCCTTCGTCCTTCTGGGTTCACTGGTGTTTCTTTCACCCATTTCTCACTGTTTGACTATGAGGCTCTCATAAGGGAGTTCTCCAGCATGAAATCTACCACCTGCCTGCTGGATCCAATTCCCACGATGCTGTTTAAATCGTGCTTTGCTGTGTGGTGCCCTGCTATCCTCAGCATTATAAATGAATCACTGGAGACTGGGGTTGTTCCAGCAGTACTGAAGACTGCTGCTGTTACACCTGTCCCCAAGAGAGAAAATGTTTCTGTGGATGATTTTAACGATTTTCACCCCATTTCAAATCTTCCGTTTTTGGCAAAAATACTTGAGCGTGTTGTCGCCTCTCAACTATGTTCTCATCTGACAACCAGCAACCTCTTTGAACCACTTCAATCAGGTTTTCGTAAATTTCATAGCACTGAAACTGCGTTGGTCAAAGTTACAAATGACCTTTTGATGGCCTCTGATTCTGGAGCTACCTCACTTCTTATTCTTCTTGACCTTAGAGCCGCCTTTGATACTGTGGATCATGGTCTTTTACTTACCCGCCTTGAAAGTGTTTTTGGTGTGTCCGGGAAAGTTTTAAACTGGTTTAAATCCTATTTTACTGACCGTTCCCAGTTTATTTCTATGAGTGGCTTTAGTTCTGACACTTGCTCGGTGCTCACTGGTGTTCCTCAGGGTTCAATTCTAGGCCCTTTACTGTTCAATATTTATCTATCTCCACTGGGGCATCTGATGCGAACACTTGGCCTCCATTATCACTTTTATGCTGACGATACCCAAATTTACATTCACTCAAGATCTGGTGAAAGCATTGATGTTGGTTATCTTTCTGGCTGTATTTCTGAGATAAAGAAATGGATGAATAATAACTTTCTGTGCCTGAACAGCGGGAAAACTGAGGTCATGCTCATAGGTTCCCGTCATCAGATTCGCAAAGCGGCTCTACTGTCTCTATCTGTTGATGGCTCTGTTCTAGAGTTCCAAAGCAAGTTGAGGAACCTTGGTGTAATTTTTGACACTAACCTCACTTTTGATTTTTTTGTTCAGAGTACTGTGAAAGCTTCCTTTTTTCACCTCAGAAATATTGCCAGATTAAGACCAATGCTAAACTTATCTGTCGCTGAAAAGCTGATCAATTCATTCGTTGTCACGCGGTTGGATTATTGCAATGCCGTTTTAGCCGGAGTTTCTAAAACTGCAATTAACAAATTGCAGTATGTTCAGAACTCTGCCGCCCGGATCCTGATGGGAAGCAGGAGATATGACCATATCACTCCTGTTTTGAAGTCCCTACACTGGCTCCCGGTCAGGTTCTGGGTGGATTTTAAGATCTTGATGATAACATACAAGGCATTGCACGGATTGGCTCCACAATATTTAACTCACTTATTAATCCCGTACACCCCACATCGCAGACTGCGCTCCTCAGAGGGTCATCTACTTACGGTTCCACTAACCCGCCTTAAGTCTATGGGTGACAGGGCTTTTTCTGTCTACGCTCCATCACTTTGGAACTCTCTTCCCCCTGAACTCAGGGAAGCTCAGTCCTTTGGCATTTTTAAAGCTCTTTTAAAGACACACTTTTTTAAACTCGCTTTTGACTCTTAATATCTTTTTGACTGTTTTATATTTGTTTTTTATTACAGTTTTAGTCATTTTATTTAACTTTTATTTATTCTGTGATTTGTGTTTTTATGTACAGCGCTTTGCGAAGCTACTTTAAAGGCGCTTTATAAAATAAAGTTTATTATTATTATTATTATTATTATTATTACAGTTGTCAGCATAGACCAGCACCCAATGTTAGCACAGGAAGTAAGTTCCCTTTTGGACAAAGGGGCCATAGAACATGTACTCCGTTCCCTAAGGGCGGGAGGTTTTTACAGCTGTTATTTCCTGGTCTGCAAAAAAGATGGGAGTATGCGGCCAATTTTAGATCTGCATCATCTGAACCACTGACAATCAAACTTATTGTGCCACAGATTCAGTTAGAGGACTGGTTTGTGACAATAGAGATTCCACATAGGAACATATCGCCCCATCAGAGGAAGTTCCTGAGGTTTGCGTTTGGAGAGAATGCATACCAATTTCGAGTTCCTTCCTTTGGCCTATCTTTATCCCCTCACACCTTCACAAAGTGCATAGATGCTGCTCTGGCTACCTTGCGAGGCCAGGGCTTTTGTGTACTAAACAACTAGCATGATCCAAGGAACATGAGGAGCTTGGGGCTCAGGTTGAACCTCAAGAAAAGTATGCTTTCTCCAGTGCAGTGGACAACGTTTCTAGGGGTTATATGGGATTCTACTATGATGAGGGTGTTTCTATCCCCAACATGAGTAGGATCGAACCTATCAACTTTGAGCAAGATGACGCTAGGTCTGGGCATCCCCTCCGGTCTCTATAAGAGACTGTTGGACCTTATGGCAGCAGCAGTTAACATCATACTGTTGGGCCTACTGCACATGAGACCGTTTCAGTGGTGGCTGAAAAGTCGGGGGTTTCATCCAAGGATGAAACCTGTGAGAGTAATCCGTGTCATGCGGCAATGTAAACATGCTCTGAGTATTTGAAGGTGTCCGCAGTGTCTAGCCTTGGGTCACACTCTAGGGATGTCTCCTTATTGCAAGACGGTAATGACAGATGCATCCCTCACTGGCTGAGGTGCAGACTTAGATGGCTGTCCAGCTTACGGTCTTTGGAGCAGCACTCATCTGGAGTGGCATATAAATTGCCTAGAGATGCGGGCAGTATTCTTAGCGCTGAAATGCTTTCTTCCTCAGTTGAGAGGTCACCATGTGCTAGTTGTGTCCGACTACACAGTGGTGGTCTCAAATATCAACCACCAGGGAGAGTTACATTCATGCCCCCTGTTCAGGCAGGTGCAACTAATCCTTTTCTGAGCAGAGGAAAGTTCTTGTCAATGAGTGCAATGTACATTCTGGGCAGCTGGAATGTGGAGGCAGACATCCTGTCGAGGCAGGGGTTGGAGGCTCCATACACAAGTGGTGGAGTCCATATGGCGGAGGTTAAGACAAGCGGAAGTGAATGTGTTCACCTCCGAGGAGACAACACACTGCCCACTGTGTTTTGCCCTCACTCCTCCTGCACCATTGGGGCTGGACGCCATGGTGCACAGTTGGCTGAGGTCACGTCTATATGCTTTTTCCGTTATCGCTCTGCTTCTGTTGTAGCAAGAGTTCGCAAGACCATCTACATCTACTGCTAGTAGCACCTTATTGGCCTGCTCGAATATGGTTCTTGGAGATAATTTCCCTGCTCAATGGTACTTCTTGGGAGATGCCCATTAACAGGGATCTACTGTCTCAATCCGGACGGCTGATTTATCACCCTTGGCCAGAACTATGGAAACTGTGGGTCTGGCCCATGAGGAGCACCAGCTCAGAGATTCTGATCTCACAACTGAGGTTGTAGAGACCATGTTAAATGCTAGAGCACCATCCACAAGGAAATTGTATGTGCTCAAGTAGTGGCTTTTTCTCTTGTGGTGTGAGGACCGTCAGCTACACCCAGTGAACTGCGCAATAGCTACAGTCCTGGAGTTCTTACAAGATCGTTTCTCAGCAGGGTTGGCTCCTTCTACAATCAGGATTTGCGTGGCCGCCATTTTGGCCAGCCATGCCCCTGGTGATGGAGCCTCTGTGGGGCAACATCCTCTAAATTCGAGGTTCATTCGTAGTGTCAAGCGGCTGAGGCCCATCTACAGGCTGCACACACCTTCCTGGGACCTTTCTGTGGTCTTGGAAGGTTTGTCAGAGGCCCAATTTGAGCCCTTAGAGTCAGCCTCTGAGAAGATTCTGACTCTAAAGGTAGCTCTTCTGCTGGCCCTGACATCTCTCAAGCGAGTGGGAGATCTACAAGCTCTCTCTTTTACCTTTTCCTGCCTTGACTTTGCCCCTGGATTAGCCAAGGCCATCCTGCATCCTAGACTGGATTATATTCCTAAAGTGCCTTCTTCGGCTGCCCACCCTGTAGTGTTGCAGGCTTTCTGCTCTCCTCCATTCCTCATGCCGGAAAAAAGAGGGGATGCACCTGCTGTGTCCAATAAGGGTTCACTGTACTTATGCCCACCACTCCAGCCAGCAGCGTAAGTTGGAGCAGCTGCTGGTCTGCTTTGGCAGCGACAGTAGAGGTGATGCTGTGTCAAAGCAGTGCATCTCTAATTGGATAGTACAAGCAATCACTATGGCTTACGAGGTGCATGGTCTTGCCACGCCTCTGGGAATAAGGGCTCATTCCACTAGGGCGGTCGGCTCCTCGAAGACATTGTCCAACGGGGTATCCTTACAGGATGTGTGTGCGGCTGCAGGATGGTCTACGCCACACACATTCATTCTTTAATACAGCCTGGATATTCATTCCACCCCGGACTAAAGTGTCTTGCAGGGACCCTCAGGTTTGGGTCTTTTTTAAAAGGCTGTACCCTCGGTATGATCGAGTGGGTATTCTAGTTTCCATACTGTTATGCTAAAGATACCGGTCATGCGCGTAAGGGAGCTCCCCATACTCTTATGCTAAATTCAACGTCTCATTCCATTCTCAGGGAACAGGGTTACATGCCTCTAGCAAACAAGTGTTAACAGTTTTTAAAGGATAACTAGTCCAAAGCATTGTAATATGTGATATGAATGCAGCGGCTGTGCAAGTTTGTTTGGCAGTGTTTGCCCCAATTTTGCTCAGGTCGCTCTCCTATTAACTATTATGGTCTATTACTCTAAAATGGTCCGAGATTAATATTATTACTCTTAGTTATTTTTTCCCTTGTGACAAGGCTATTTCTGAACAGTAAGAACATATGAAAAGAATAGATGAATAGGTGTTTGACCTTTAAAATGTACTGTGTTGCAATTAAAACCTTGTCTCTAAAAATAGAGCGTTTGATATAGCGTTTGATATAACATTAAGTGTACTGTACTAACACTTTCCAGAGATAGAAAGAGAAATAACTGAAAACAGGTCTAATTCTGTATCAAAGTACAGTTGGTTTTAGAAACAAGATATTTTAGAAACCATAACAATTTTTCTAGTTCTTTGAAATGTTATGAATGGTTATACTATAAGGAAAAGTGCCCCTACACTTTTGAAAAGGCTCCAGAAAGTTGATTTCATGGGGAAACCATTTCTGACTTCTCAATAACCTTTCGGATTTATGGTGGATATGTAGGTTTATTGTGGCAGCAACAAAAATTGTTAATTGTGGTTCAACATTAGGTAATCTGAAATGGTTATTTAAGGAACTGTAAATTGTTGCTCTATGGCAGTGGTCCCCAACCTTTTTTGCGCCACGGACCGGTTTAATATCAGACAATATTTTTCACGGACCGGCCTTTAAGGTGTGGCGGATAATACAACAAAATAAAATGATACGACCGGCATAAAAACTGGGGTTTTATTAATTAAATATATATGTATATATAATAATAAACGTGGATCCAATGTGAAATCGCAACTTTATTAGCAGTGTCCTAGTAAGATCACACCAACAACATAACATGAGTGACATCCGCTCTGCCCTCTAAAGCTTAACGTACCACGTGACCGAGACAAGCGTCTTGACATATGTCTACAGTGAGTCATATACGGATGTAACGGAGAGAATCCGGTCTTTTTTTCTTTTTTTTCCAAAATAAAACATCGTTCAGACCCAGATAATAAATAAAACGGAAATAATGTAAGTTGTTTATTCTTTTTTGTGCGCCCGTTCCGACGACCCACGGACCGGTACCCGGCCCCGGGGGTTGGGGACCACTGCTCTAATTTTTTGGCATTCTTTTTTTTTTTTTTTTTTTTTTTTAAAGACCCCTTAATTAAAGAGTGACTGAATCCTTAAATTTTCTTACCATACAATGGAGTTTTTAGGTTAAAAAATGCAAAATTGTGACACTATGAACATCATAATCTTAAAATGAACTACTGACAAAAACTGGAGTCATCAATTTATATGAAGAGCAATGACAAATCTAAGCAGAAAAGTTAGACATTTCAGTAAAAGATAAGAGAGAGAGAGAGAGAGATCGATCAACAAACAACAACAAAAAATCAATATCCTCTGTCTGATGTAACTGACTTAATAAAGCAGATTTAGATATGGAGCTGTGGGTGACTAAGCGCTTAACCTATTAAAAGTAAAACCTTTCAGGGACTCTGTGTGATGGTCCTTGGTTCAAGGTTAGATAAAGAATTTTACTGGGCAAATGTGCCCATAAAGGCAGAAGAGACCTCTGAACTACTGTATCTAACTATTTTCTATTTTTACTGCTTACGGCAGGAGATGTTGCAAACTTTCTCAATCAAGCCTTGACATATGATTGTGATGATTGGGGGGGTTCGTTTCACTCTGTCTTTTCCTTCATAGTTTTTTTCCCCACACAAATTACTATGATTGTTTGTTTTCTGTGTCTGAAGATTATTTTCAGTCATCTATTGGCAGCTACCTTTGGTTGTGTGAATACTGCACCCTTTACGCTATCTTGCAATTGCAATCAATCACTTTGACATTCTAGGGAGGTTAGAAAATATAATCCATGAATAACCATAAGATATGGAAAAAAAACTTAGGGGAAAAACTCCTTTTTTAAAAATGTTGTACAATTGTTGAAAACCATTTTGTGGATTATGATTATGACTTTTCCTCCCCTTCTGGAGTTTGTTTTAAGTATATAGTTCAGTATATAGTCCAGTAGTACACCACTGAGCCCAACCATTTCATAGCAATATTCATGATATTGATATCCATGGTATTCATATTTGTCATGTAATGTCGGTTGTTGATGGATGCAAGTGCAGTTTTAGCTTTCATTAAAAATAGAGGCAGACAAATCCAAATCGTAGGGCAATATCAAGGTCACATAACAGGCACAAGGTCAGGCAATTGGCAAAAAGGCAAAACAGGGCTTAGATGAGAATCTTAAATGAGAACAAGACCAGATCACAAACCATGAAACAAAAACGAGGCTCAAAGGCTTGGTATGGCTCTAGCGACAAATCACAGAAACATTACATTTCACCCAAAACAAAGACACACGGGGGTCATGGGGGTTTAAATATACAACAAAATTAAGGGAATGAAACATACCAGAGACATTAAGAACAACAAGTAATATCACAGGGGCGAAGACAGGACAGAAACCAAAACAAAACACAGGTGTCAAAAATAAACACAGTCAGAGAGAACCTGGAACCGTGTGCTGTCGTGTTTCAGGTAGTTCATGCAACGGGAAATCCGTGGCAATATTCATGGTAAAATCCTTTGGAATATTTGAATAGGAATCAAACGAACACACGATTTTGTTTGCCAGTGCTATTTGGTTTAAATAAATTGGATGGCATTTGCAACTACTTACATCCATAAAAGAATTCACAATTAAGTGTGTTAATTTTACACAACTTCATGTATATAGGGATCATTTGAGATGTTTGATGCAGAACATTTTTTAATTCAATAAAACTCATTTTCCTCATTCTTAAGATGATGCAAGATGGCTTTCCTGTAGCCACTTAACACGCTTTTATTGCTTCTAAGATATTATGGAGGCCACAGAAATTTACACCCTGAAGCACTGCCAAAAAAAAAAATCTTAATAGATTTCTTCTTCACTGCAACTTTGTTTATCTCAGAAGAAGTGAAGGGCACTTGCTCTGACAGCATGTCAATTTCCAGATCAATTGTTGACTTTTTGCCTGCAGCCCTGGCAATGAATTTACATAGTAATGACAATTGCACCCTCATTTCACAAACCTCATTTTTCCAGAGTAAGTCTTGGCCAGGAAGAGGAATGGTCTGCACTTGTATAGTGCTTTTTTTAAACCTTAGCGGTTCTACAAAGTGCTTTATTGGTTCTCATTCACCCAAT
This sequence comes from Ameiurus melas, assembly GCA_012411365.1. Taxonomy (NCBI): domain Eukaryota; kingdom Metazoa; phylum Chordata; class Actinopteri; order Siluriformes; family Ictaluridae; genus Ameiurus; species Ameiurus melas. The sequence continues at coordinate 15,291,977 of CM022760.1, forward strand.
CACATACGCACACACACACACACACACTAATAGTAGCAGAGCTGCCATGCAAGGCACTAGCTTGCCATCAGGAGCAACTTGAGGTTCAGTGTCTTGCTCAAGTGGATCCTACCATCTGAGTGACAGCCGCCCAGGAAGGATGACTTTTGTCTGCATTAATCAAAAATTTTTAATGCAGTTCAGATACATCTCTGAAATCAAATGAAAGTTTAAGGTATAAGATAAATGCCTTGATTATGTTTGATTAATTATATCCTGTGGTGATGAGTTCATTATATTATTTAAATGACTGATGGAGAATTACTGTGATATTAAAATAGGAATCAATTTCAATTAAAATAGGAATCAATTTCAATTAATGAACTTCAACTTAACATCTCATAATTTGTAAGACATTGAGATGAACACGGTTTCATGCTTACAAATTAGGGTTAAGGTTAGCATCCTTACTTTTTCTGATAGTATATGGTGTGAAATCAAACAAAGGCCAACCACATGGTTCTTCAGATTGGCTCAACATTTTTAGAGACTTCTAGATTATATTAGTAGATTCTAAAAACTGATTATGTTCAGTGTTGATCTTAAAAATTTAATTATTCTTGGAAATGTAGTACTATTGCCTAAAAGCCATATTCCTTTAAGTGCATTTAATGCTGTGTTAGTACTGAAATTACATAAAATACAGACAAGAAAATGGTCTGTTGACAATTAACTGCAATTCTACATGCAATTAGAATTAGAATGTTTCACAACAGCAGTGATGTTAATAAGTCCTGTGCCATAGTCTGACATTTTTCCCCCTCTCTAAGCTTCACACTTGCTGGCTCCTTTCAGAGCAAACAGTACTGCTTACTGGAGATCTTGATAGTGAGCACTTTTCTCACTGAGATGAAAGTCTTCCCCCATTCTGATATTTGATGTGAATATTAATCGAAGCCCTTCATCAATATCTGTGTGACTTTATGCATCTTTATGCTCTGCTGCCACATTGATTGGCTGATTGAATAACTGCATGAATGAGCAGGTGTACACGTATCCATTAAAGTAGACAGTGATTGTATACTTTATATGGTCGTACAGTATACAATCACTATACTATTCAGTGTTTCCATAAATCTTTTAATAAACTTATTTTAAATGTATTTTCTCATTTGTGTATTATCAAATTAGTGTAGAGTATATTTATTTGCTTGTTTTTAATTGCATTTGCTTATATACACACACACACACTGCATACTGTTATCATTCAAAAAGAATGTAACCTGCTTTATCACTATGCATGTTCCTTTGGCTTTTTTTTTCTACCCTCAAAAGAGGTGGCTGTATTCATCTGAAACACTCCTGCTTCAAAATCACACTAAAAAACAAGCAAACAACAATAAAAATGTTTTAATGAACTGCATGGAGATAATAAAAATTTTCATGACCCAGAAGGTCATGACAAGCACCAATTAGCATAAGTCCAAATATCTGTTTATGTCTTTTGATCTGAATACCTTTTGAGCTCGAGTGGCCAACTTACCTTGCCAACTAAAATCTTTGTGTTTGTTACTGTTGTAACGGAAGCATGTAATGAAGGTTAGGACAGATGCAAGTGCAGGTAAGTGCTTTATTAGATAGAAGATAGGCAGACAAATCCAAATTGTGAAACACAGATGTGGTCATAAATAGGCAAAGGTCAGGCGATTGGCAAACGGGCATAAACGGGGCATAAATGAGGCAAAACAGAATCGAAGAAAGAGGGTGAGAACAAGATCGAAACCATGAAACCATGAACAAATGCTTGGTACAAGGAAAACTCATGCAATACTTTGCGAAGTACAACGAGACATGAAGGGTTTCTATGACAAATGTAATCAGGGGTGAATCACAAAATAGCTGAGAACAATGATAACACATACGGGAAACAACCAACGACAATACAGGGGCAGAGACAGGATAGAAATCACATATGCACATGTAGAATGTAAACAAAGTCAAGGTCACTGAGAACCAGAAGCATACGCTTGTGCTTTGTGCTTCAGAGCACGCTGTGTGCACCAGTGATTAGCGTTGGGGGAAATCGTGACATATGTACTTCATTTGCATTCAGAAAGAGTTTAACTGCTCTGAAAGCTTTTGTTATATCTGATATATTTTTACTGCTTAAATACTTGCATATCTCTTTTCCAGCCATGGTATTATTTTCTCATTCCAGTTCAAATAATCACATAAGCCCTCTATGGCAGTTTAAGCAAGCCATCTGTTTCCCAATCCTGGTAAGGACTGGTGAAAAATGATAATTCTTTGCAAGCATTTCTGTAAAATGCTTGGATACCACATTGGAGGATACTGAAAAACAATTAATTAGAAATTGTTGATGGAGAAAAAAAGTCACAGATGGGGGCAGGATCTGTCAGTCAAGAGTGCAGAAGGATCTAAAGATCCATTATGTTGGGAGTCATCAGCCAAGTCAGCTCACAAGCTTTGCACTTGAATGGCTACATTGAGCCTCATTTACCTATCCATCAATCCCCTCTCCTCACCCCCACAGAGTCAATGCCACATGGCCATGGTCAGAATGACTGTTGCCTTCTGGCAGGTTTCATGTGATAAATTTAAACTGCAGGGCTTAAACTCAGCACAGACGGTCCCTGTGACAGCTAGGGGTATAGAGGGAAAAGCTGAATGAAAGAATGATTGTGGTTGAACAAGGGTACCAAGACAGTAATTAGGAGGATCACATAGCGTGTGACTAATTAAATGAAATACTAATGGACACTTGCAGTACTATTACTTAAGGGTACTGGATTAAATGTTAGCAATGATGATTAGCAGCATATTTTGAAATTGTAAGTCTAAAAAGAGTGGGCAGAGCCTGGTCAAATGATAACGTCCCATAAATATCAACTGCTGTTTACAAGTAAATAGTAATTATATACTGTACCCTAAAACTGAAACTGATTACTTTATAAGAATGTGTCATGGCAAACTTGCTCGAAATTATAATACAAGCCTCCAAATTGTCAAAATAGCAAATAAATAAATGAGTAAATAAATGTCACTATACTTCCTTGCTAAAGGCTTGGATGTGTTTCGGCACTACTGAGCTGCAAATCTACTGAGCAATGTTCTCAAAGAGACAGACATCCAGTGTCAGATTTTACAGCCTTGAGAATGGGGGATTTAATGCACATTTTACATGCACACTTCTATGAATTTAGTAACTTCTTGTTGTTACTTTCATTTAGTTATTACAGTGTTTGTAGATAGCCTCAGTTTTATTTAACTAATTGTCAAAAATGTATAATGCCAAATGTGGACATTTGTCCGAATTATTTTGTTCAGGTGTTTCAGCCACATCTATTTCTAACATCCATACAATCAAGCACATAACTATGCAGTCTCATGCTGAAGAGCTCAGTAACCTTACATTTGAAACTTTTAGCATGTGTGTAAATCTCTATTTTAATGCTAGTCATTTTGGAATAGGATGTCCAACAAATTCATATACAGTGCCTTGCGAAAGTATTCAGCCCCCTTGAACTTTTCAACCTTTTGCCACATTTCAGGCTTCAAACATAAAGATATAAAATTTTTATTTTTTGTGAAGAATCACCAAAAAGTGGGACACAATTGTGAACGAAAAGTGGAACGAAATCTATTGGATTTTTGAAACTTTTTTAACTAATAAAAAAATGAAAAGTGGGGCGTGCAAAATTATTCGGCCCCCTTTACTTTCAGTGCAGCAAACTCACTCCAGAAGTTCAGCGATGATCTCTGAATGATCCAATGTTGTCCTAAATGACTGATGGTGATAAATAGAATCCACCTGTGTGTAATCAAGTCTCTGTATAAATGCACCTGCTCTGTGATAGTCTCAGAGTTCTGTTGAAAGCGCAGAGAGCATCATGAAGACCAAGTAACACACCAGGCAGGTCCAGAATACTGTTGTGGAGAAGTTTAAAGCCGGATTTGGATACAAAAAGATTTCCCAAGCTTTAAACATCCCAAGGAGCACTGTGCAAGCGATCATTTTGAAATGGAAGGAGTATCAGACCACTGCAAATCTACCAAGACCTGGCCGTCACTCTAAACTTTCAGCTCAGACAAGGAGAAGACTGATCAGAGATGCAGCCAAGAGGCCCATGATCACTCTGGATGAACTGCAGAGAACTACAGCTGAGGTGGGAGAGTCTGTCCATAGGACAACAATCAGTCCTACACTGCACAAATCTGGCCTTTATGGAAGAGTGGCAAGAAGAAAGCCATTTCTCAAAGATATCCATAAAAAGTTTTGTCTAAAGTTTGCCACAAGCCACCTGGGAGACACACCAAACATGTGGAAGAAGGTGCTCTGGTCAGATGAAACCAAAATCGAACTTTTTGCCCACAATGGAAAAGGATATGTTTGGCGTAAAAGCAACACAGCTCATCACCCTCAACACACCATCCCCACTGTCAAACATGGTGGTGGCAGCATCATGGTTTGGGCCTGCTTTTCTTCAGCAGGGACAGGGAAGATGGTTAAAATTGAGGGGAAGATGGATGCAGCCAAATACAGGACCATTCTGGATGAAAACCTGTTGGAGTCTGCGAAAGACCTGAAACTGGGGACGAGATTTATCTTCCAACAAGACAATGATCCCAAACATACAGCAAAATCTACAAAGGAATGGTTCACAAATAAACGTATCCAGGTGTTAGAATGGCCAAGTCAAAGTCCAGACCTGAATCCAATCGAGAATCTGTGGAAAGAGCTGAAAACTGCTGTTCACAAACGCTCTCCATCCAACCTCACTGAGCTCGAGCTGTTTTGCAAGGAAGAATGGGCAAGAATTTCAGTCTCTCGATGTGCAAAACTGATAGAGACATACCCCAAGCGACTTGCAGCTGTAATGCGCAGAAAAAGTGGCTCTACAAAGTATTAACGCAAGGGGCGAATAATTTTGCGCACCCAACTTTTCATTTTTTATTAGTTAAAAAGTTTCAAAAATCCAATAGATTTCGTTCCACTTCACAATTGAGTCCCACTTGTTGGTGATTCTTCACAAAAAATTTAAATTTTATAGCTTTATGTTTGAAGCCTGAAATGTGGCAAAAGGTTGAAAAGTTCAAGGGGGCCGAATATTTTCACAGGCACTGTAGGTGTGATTATCAGGTGCCCACATACTTTTGGCCATGTACTGTGGAATGCAGAATTGTGGCTTAACACATTAATATTTGGCAGGATTCAGTGTTAAAGAGGCTCAATCAAAATGGTCAAATACGCCATAAAGACTGAATGTGTTCAGCCCAAGTGGCTGAATATACCATGACATAATCCAGATATGCAGCACAATTAAGACTGGAGCACACAGCTAATTAGCCACTGAACTGTAGCCGGTGCTGTCCATACCAAATTCCATAACAGAACACTGCATAAAAGAATCAGCTGTCACAAAAGCAGAAATCTCAGATGCATAATCTGTCAAAGGTACTTGCCAGTAAGCTTTCAATAAGTGTAGCTTACTCACAAACTTAGCATTGCTTATATTATAAATAAAGTCCTCAAAACTGGGCAAAGCTTAGGAGTTGAGAACATTGATACCATTCACTTTCTTGTAATTCAGGCAAAGCTGTAAAATAGTAAGCCATTTCTCCAGGGGAAAACAAATATGTATATTACTATAAGTATAAATGTAAAAAATGTATATACAATAGCAGAGCTTAAAAATATTTTAAAACTCATTTAAATTTCATTTCAATTTTAGTTATGAAACAATAAAAATTGGTTCAAACATTGCACTTAATCTGCACCTGCAAAATGTATCCAGTTATGCATATGTAAGGGATAATCCATGGCTAGGTGTGTATTATGTAATTTTAATGCACAACGTGGAGGGAAAGAACCTTGCAGAGTGCTTTAAATTCATGTAACACACCTATTTGACTGAAAGTATAAAAATAACAGTTACATTTTTTTAGTTATTTTATATATGTGTCACTAGATGCAGGATTCTGCCCACTTCAAATCATACACAGAGATTCAGTAGTATTAATATAACACTAATATTGGCACCCTTGGTAAATATGAGCCAAGAAGGCTGTATTTTCTATCGTTTAACCTTTTGATCTTTTGTTAAAAAATATTCACAAAAATACTCTGCTCTCATGGATATCAAATGATTGAAAACACAACACAGGTTAAAAAAAATAAAAAAATATATATATATATATATATATATATATATATATATATATATATATATATATATATATATATATATATATAAAAATCTTATTTAAATATAGGTGTGCCACATTTATTGGCACCCCTATGAATACATATGAGGAAAAATATATGCCCATTGAATATGTATATGCCCATTGAAATTTCTTGTAGTACACCTGGGTGACTAGGGTAACCATGACTTCCTATTTCACAAGGGTATAAATATGAGGCAACACATAGGCCAAATTCTCTTAGTAATTCATAACAATGGGTAAGACCAAGGAATATAGCTGTGATGTATAGCAAAAGGTTGCTGAGCTTCACAAAATGAGAAGTAGCTTAAAGAAAATAGCACAACCATTGAAAATGTCAATTTCTACCATCACGGCAATAATTAAGAAGTTCCAGTCAACTAGAAATGTTATGAATCAACCTGGAATTGGACATAAGACTGTATTGTCTCAACACACTGTGAAGAGGATGGTTCGAGTGGCTAAAAAATCTCCAAGGATCAAAGCTGCAGAAAGGCAGAAGTTAGTTGTGTCTTGGGGTCAGAAAGTCTCTAAAAGTGCAATCCGAAGTCACTTACATCACCACAAGTGGTTTGGAAGGGTTTGAAGCAAAAAAGCCTCTACTCGCATTCAAAACAAACTCAAGTGTCTTCAGTTTGCCAGACATTTGTGGAACTTCAAATGGGATTGGGTTCTGAATTAAACCGAGTGAAACCAAAATTTTTTTGTAAATATACCCCAGTTGTGGTTTTGGTGCACACAGAGAGGTAGCCATATGGAAAAGTAACTCAATTGTAACCATATGTTACCATTGTTACTATTGTTTATAGGCAGCACATTAATTTAGAAAGGAGATTATACTGGCTTGAACTACCTGTGCATTATACAGCTTTGACGCACACCTCCCAGCAATCAAATATTCAAGTACTCAAACATATGGTATAAAGTAGAATTATAACATGATTAACTGTAAATTCCATGATAAGCACATTGCTGTTGGTGGTTGATGTTTGTTGTAGCATTATTGCTTTCTAAAGCCTTGTGCCTTGCAGGCCAGCTTTATTATTTAGCTTGTAACTTTCACCAGGTAGAAAGTGTTTATTTTAAAGTGTTTAAAATGTTTTCCATTTAAAATATACTTTTAATTCTTTTTTTAAAAGTTATTTCTAAAAAAAAAAATCTATTATTTATTTCTAATGAAAAATCTATTAAGTTGGCCATTTTTAAAACTAACTCTCTCTCTCTCTTTCTCTCTCTCTCTCTCTCTCTCTCTCTCAGGTGACTTTCATGTCAGGGCCTCTACAGTAGGCTCTGCATAATTCACATAACGGGTTCATAGAGCTGTGTGCTTGGGTGCATTGAGTGTTGTATGAAGGTACCATGAACAGCCAAACTATGCTAATATGAGCATGACTACAGACTCTAAAAGCTCATTTCCTTTTCTGTATGCTTGTAGTTCTCTCTCTCTCTCTCTCTCTCTCTCTCTCTCTCTCTCTCTCTCTATATATATATATATATATATTTTTTTTTGTAAAGCAACATTGAGGGTGAGAAGTTATTATTAACACTTTAATAATTGCTATTACCATTTTTAAACATTGAAAAATAAACTATATTTGATGTCACATTACTATCACTCAGCACTCAAGTTTTCCCCATAAGATTATATATTTGTGTTTATTTTCTCATTTCTTTTATTGCTTGTTTGATTCGACAAGCAGTGTAGGGGGAAACAGTTTCTTGAGAATAAAATTGTATACTATACAACAGGGTAGGACTGGCCGTCGGGAGATCCACAAGTTTTCCCGGAAAGCTGATAGGCCGGTGGGCTGCTAGAAGGCCGATGCATGTTGAGATATATAAAAACAAATAAATATAATAAAATGTTTTTTTTCATTAAAACCAGCCATCTACGATCAAATAAATATTTAAAACATGTATATTTAAATAAAAATTGTAAACATTTCATTTTGAAAATAAACAATACCCCTTCACTCCCCCATAATTCATTGTTCTTGAATGTTTTGCGTGAAGCCATGGCATCATTATCAACATTACACGCGATGTAAAAGAGAAAGGTTTGTGCAGAAAAACTGCAAATTAAAAAAGTGAAAAGTCTACAGCAAGATGCCTAAAAAAATGTACAAAAATCACTTACAGAAAATGGCTTTCTTACTGTGAGAAAACAAATTCCCTGTTTTGCACTTTGTGTCTGGCATTTTCAAAAGTGACCGTTTATTCATGAATGGACTGAAAAATAAGAAGCAGTTTTTACAAAACAGACTTAGGAGTACACTGTCACAGGATAAATTGGAGGCATTTATGTTAATGTCAACTGAAAAAGGACATTCTCTCCAGACTCGACACACACCGTGTGATCAGCCGGCTCACTGAGAAAAGTGACCTATTAAGACGTCTGATTAAAAGGTAGGGATTTTTTTATGCCCATTTGTTCAGGCACTATTTGTTTGTGCGTATTGTATTTTAAATGTACAATCATGTATATATGCTAATATGATTACTTAAAGACAGACTGAAATTACTGAATTTAAAAAAACTTATTTTTTTTTCATAAAAATGTGTGAATGATTATTGTGAATAATAACAGTCAAAAATCGTTACATGATAGGCTACATGATGGTAATAATAATAATAAAAAATGCTGCAAGAATAAATTAGGTGTTTTTTTTGTTTGTTTGTTTGTTTAAAAATACAATTTAAATAGTTTGTCATTTACAGCATTTTTTACAGTTAATTTTGTTATGTTACAGCCTTATTCCAAAATGGATTAAATTCATTTGAACATTACATTTCTCATATAACTTTGAACAATACTGAAAAGTGGTGTATAAGAATAGAAACTCTTGCTCTTTTGTTTTTAGGAGTAAACTGCAAAATATATAGTATATACATATTTAATGATGTTTCAGAATGGACTTTTCTTTCAAGAGTACAGCGTTTGGTGCGTCTGACTCTCAAATTACATACTTATTATTGATGACATGAAATTCTAATAAATGCAGTAGGCATCCATAGAACCACTACAAATATAGTGTGATCACCAAAAAGCAGCCATGCAGCTGCCCAGGAAGTGACCTTTTGTACTCAAGCTAAACAAAAGTGTATATGTTGTTTTCAGACAACAGCTGCCTAAATCACAGAAAATTATAATTGAATTACTTTGATAAGAGCTGGGGAAATGGTTTTGGGTGGCTAAGATAAGGCTACAATTTGGTAGCATACAGTCCATCCAGAAAGTATTCACGGTGCTTCACTTTTTCAACATTTTGTTATGTTACAGCCTTATTCCAAAATGGATTAAATTAATTATTTTCCTCAAAATTCTACAAGCAATACCCCATAATGACAAATTGAAATTTGAATTCAAATTTGAAATCTTTGCAAATTTATTAAAAAAAACATTTACGTAAGTATTCACAGCCTTTGCTCAATACTTTGTTGAAGCACCTTTGGCACCAATTACAGCCTCAAGTCTTTTTGACAATAATGCTACAATCTTGGCACACCTATTTTTGGGCAGTTTCTCTCATTCTTCTTTGCAGGACCTCTCAAGGTATATCATGTTGGATGGGGAGCATCGGTACACAGCCATTTTCAGATCTCTCTAATCTCTCCAAAGATGTTCAATTGGGTTCAAGTCTGGGCTCTGGCTGAGCCACTCAAAGACATTCACAGAGTTGTCCTGTAGCCACTCCTTTGTTATCTTGTCTGTGTGCTTAGGGTCGTTGTCCTGTTGGAGCATGAACCTGTTTCTGCCACTGCTTGGCAATGGTCTTGTAGCCCATTCCAGACTTGTGTAGGTCTACAGTCTTGTCCCTGACATCCTTGGAGAGCTCTTGGCCATGGTGGAGAGTTTGTAATCTGATTAATTGATGGCTTCTGTGGACAGGTGTCTTTTATACAGGTAACGAGCTGAGATTAGGAGCACTCCCTTTAAGAGTGTGCTCCTAATCTCAGTTCGTTACCTGTATAAAAGACACATGGGAGCCAGAAATCTTTCTGATTGAGAGGGGGTCAAATAATTATTTCCCTCATTAAAATGCAAATCAATTTATAATTTTTTTGACATGTTTTTTCTGGATGTTCTTGTTGTTATTCTGTCTCTCACTGTTCAAATAAATCTACCATTAAAATTATAGACTGATCATTTCTTTGTCAGTGGGCACACGTATAAAATTATCAGGAGATCAAATACCAAATACTTTTTTTCCTCACTGTAACATATAAAATATAAAATACAAATATATTTACCATATATCTAACAAAGTCCCCGGGGCCACATATGACCCACTAACACTACTACCAGTGCAAATGTATGACTGCCTGTAAAGCTTCTGGGTTACGCATGTAACCCTGTAACCTGAGAAGGGAACAAGACGTTGCGTGAGCTCCACGCTGTGGGAATAACAACTCACTCCATCATACTGAGGGTATGGCCTGTATAAAAAGGATCCCAAGGGTCACTGCAAGACACTGGGGTGGAATGTATATCTAGGCTGCAATATCGAATGAATATGCGTGGCGTAGATCACTCCGCTGCAGCACCCACATCCTGTAAGGGTACCTCTTTGGACAAAGATGGGAGGTCTTGATTGCTGCTCTCATTTTTTAGCACATCTTCTGGGTCCTCAAAGAAAAATTTATTTATTTATTTATTTCGTTTTTGGCTTTCTGTAACAGAAGTAGGAGTCACGGGGCCAACTCCAAAATCCAGCGGAGAGCTGGAGCCAGAAAACAGAGAAAGAGATAGAGAAGCACTCGTCTCTGGCTGCTCTTCCAGATGCAGATTTTTTTAAAACTCGCTTTTGATTCTTAATATCTTTTTGGCTGTTTATATTTGTTTTTATTACAGTTTTATTCATTTTATTTAACTTTTATTTATTCTGTGATTTGTGTTTTTATGTACAGCGCTTTGAGAAGCTACTTTAAAGGTGCTTTGTAAAATAAAGTTTATTATTATTATTATTATTATTATAAGATATCCCCAAGACCTAAGCCATCTGGCTGCCTCGGCAGTGGCCGACCCAGATCCGACAGGCTCTGAGACCAAACTCCCTTTGGCCGAGAAGAGAGTGAGTCACGAGCAGAGCTGTCTAATTGTAAGGCATTCACTAAGCACGCTGTCAGACCTCTTGAGGGCTGCCCTGCTCCAACCGTACACATAGAAAGAGTGTCAACCAATGACCCCCCCACCCAGTGATGAAATGGGAAAAAGGTGTAACACAGTTCCTGAATTTTCTCACTCATACTTTTCTCTCTCTCTTAAAAAAAAAAGGGGACTTTAAAAAATATTGATAGGGAGGATATTAATAGTCTTTTTGTGAGCATGACACAAATGACCAACATGCTTCACAGGTGCCGTTTATATATCACACGACCCATTTAATTTCTACTTCACTTGATCACGACAGCATCAGGCAATAAGCATGATGTTACACAAACTTCAGATACCGGTCACAAACGAGGGCACGTCCTACAGCTTCCTGGCCAATCTAGTTGGAATGAGTGTGAGTGAGCTGAGCTGTACAGTGAGGTTGTGGTTAATTGAGGGACAGGCTGGGATGATGAGAAGCTCAGATTTTTCCAGGTTAAGCTTAAGGTGGTTTTCCTTCATCCAGCCTGAGATGTCCGACAGGCAAGCAGAGATGCGTGCAGAGAGCGATGGATCGTCAGGCTGGAAGGACAAATGGAGCTGGGTGTCATCAGGATAGCAATGATATGAGAAGTCATGAGACACAATCACCTGCCCTAGAGATGTAGTGTAGATAGAAAAGAGGAGTGGACCCAGAACTGACCCCTGTGGAATGCCAGTTGTGTGTTGCTGAGTTTCAGAAAAACCTCCCCTCCATGATACCTAGAAGGATCTGTCAGAGAGATAGAATTCCACCCAGCACAGAACATACAGTGTCCTGCTGCTCTCTCTTCACTAACTCTAATAGACAGCGCTTTCACTTCATTTAAACTCACAGTTGCCAGATATCACTAGAAAAGTCAACTTCAGTTTTCATGTTTAGATTTAAACCTCCAAAAAACTAAATATTATCAGCAGACATGGCAACACTGTACTAGGGGAACCAATCTAAAAGGAATAACTTATAAACAAAAAAACAAAAAAAATTTAAAGACAAAATGTGCTTTGTTATAAATACTAATAGACTAAATTAATAAAATATAAATAAAATGAGTAATGAAAATCTTTCATCACTATGGGTTGCATTTAATATCAATTTGACATTAAGCTTAGTAGGCTATTTCATTAGAAGGCTATTAGCCTTCTTTTTCCTAATATGGATCATTTTTGTGTTAGTCTACTTTTAATTAGGATTCTTTATTTTTTAAGATATTTAAAAATAAATATTTTATGCTTGTTTATTCATCAATTCATGAACAGTATTTCTCATTGCTATTATTTTAATACAGTTAACAGTGACCATGATCCGAGAGCTTACATTTAACTGTTTGTGAAAGACCTCCTGAGTAAAGCTTCAACAACAACAAAAAAAGGATTGGTATCTGGATCGGTATCTGTCAATCAAGATGACAAGAAATCTGTTTTGGCTGTAAAAAATCCTGATCAGAGCTGATCAGTAATGAACACCATTAAACAAAAGTACTTTGCATCTGGCAGATAAACGAACTCACCTGATCATATTATATGCGATTATTCAGATGTATACACAATATTCACATAGCAGTTCGAGAACTGGCTCCAGCCCAGAATCATGACAGTGGGAAATGGCTAATAGTGTAGCTTTAAATATATTTATGAGGAGTAGGCTTCAAAGAATGAACATCGAGGGGTTTTATTTATTTATTTATTTGTTTACAAGGTAAACGGTTGATGTTTTTTGCATACAGCCTGTAAAATTAACTGAAAATGTGAAATTTATTTTAACAGAAGGTAAATTAATTTGTCATGGCTCACACTGTGTTCCTAAATTCTGTCATAATTGACAAGCTCCAGTTTTCTCATGCCTACATGTGTTATATTGTGGCACATTGACGTTACCATCTCTAAAAAAAAAAGTGTTCCTAAAATAAATTGTTACCGTAGAGCCCTGAGCCCTGAAGCATTTTGACTGTGCAGCCGTGCCTAGTTAATATAGTAATAAAAATATGGTAAATATCCAGGATATGATAAAACTAAGCTAGCTAACCAATAACAGGCCCCTGGTATGCTAACCCCTGAACTGGACTTGTTGCGCCCTCCAATTTATGATCTTCAACATAAAGGGATAGAAACAATAGAAGCTCTTTAGACTCAGTATGTAGGATTTTCAATGACCACTACATATCTAATGTGTTTTCTGCCTCCATCTCCAACTAAGAATGCCACATGTTTAATGTCTCCTCACTGTGCCATCCCAGAAAAGTAATTGTATTTCTCCACACTGAGTCTGAGACAGCCAGTCTACAACAAATGCGACAATTCAATGCCATTGCTATTCCTCAAAACAATGTTAAACTTGGCTCTGACTAACACTGCAATCTTGATCACGGCAGGGAAGTAACAGGGAGCACATCATTGCTGTGACCTAGGTGCTTCTGTCTTTTGTTACCCAATTCTCTTTTAAGAGATCATCCACCAAAGTCTAAATATCAAGAGTAACACACTCACTTCAGAGAAATCCCATTCCACACCAGCATCATCTATATCCAAAGGAGGATTCAATGTGTTTTTTTTTGTGTGTGTTTTTTGTTAAGTAAGAGATAATGGAGCACTTTTAATTATGTACTGTACTGTTGTCAGCATTTGAATGGTAACATGCGATGACTAAAAAAATAAAAGAAAACTGCTTATTCTGACTGAAGAGATGATGAAAGATTGTCCTGTGTATTGCATATTGCTGTGAAAAAATATTTTCCCCATCCCTTCTGTTTTTGTTTATATCTCATACTAAATACTTTTAGATCTTCAAACAAACTACAACATAAAACATATGTTAAACAAAGGCAACCTGAGTAAATACAATAAAGTTTTTATTTATGTATTTGTTTAGTTATCCAACACCTATCACCCATATGAAAAACTAAGTGCCCCCTTAAACATAAAATCTGGTTATGCCACATTCAGCAGCAATAATTGCAACCAAACACTTCCAATAATTGGAGATCAGTCTTTCACTTACTTCTTTGGATCATTGTTTGCTGCATAACCCATGAATGCAGTTTCATAGATTAGAGGAATTAGTAACTACGGGGGCAAATACATTTTCACACAGGCCCAGTTAGTATTGGATAACTTTTTTGCTTCAATAAATAATATTATCATTTTAAAAACTGTATTTTGTGTTTACTCAGGTTGTCTTTGTTTTATCATAGATTTTGTTTTAATTTCTGGAACAATTTAGTATGAGATGTAGACCAAAAAATCAAGAAATCATAAATACTGTTTCACAGCACTGTATAACTGTGCTCTCTCCGTCTAAACAATAATCTTAAGCATCTCAGATGCTTAAATTAGAGTTTCTTATAGAATGTTTACAGTGCTATTTGTATCCACACATGCCACTCAGGTGCATGTTCAGACCATTGTCATTTCGAGATTGGACTACTACAACATTCTCTTGGCCAATCTTAGATTATGTAGAGTATCTGCCATATAGTACATGTCCCTGTCAATTAGCCATTACTATTGAAACTATAACATAGGAGACTGAGTGCATTAATATAAACTTCCAAAATGATTAATAGCCAACACTATTAGATATGATTAAATTAGATTATTGTTTTGTGATATACTAAAATTTAACCCTTTTTTCCCAACAAGTGTTATTCATGGGACTGTAGTAAGCACACAACTGAATAGATCTTACTAAATATCCATCAACCGATCATAAAACCTGTATTTCTTACAGTATATGAAAGTGACTTTTATGCACACTGTTTAGTTTCTGTTTAGGTGAATATACAATGTATCTTATAGTACGGAATTCATGAAATGTAAGTTGGCTAAAGGAAAGTATACATAAAATTGCGGAAAGATGGTAAAGAATAAATCATGATGGTCATGAAATATTGTGGACAAAAGAAATCCAGTTCAGCGCAGTAGCTGTGTAATATAAAATGGTGACAAGAGCTTTGTATGCTGAGAAAATGTTTTAAGAAACTTATTTTCTCCAGTGGTTTGGCTGAATGTAAATGTGTTAACATAAGGCAGGGTGAGTAATTTCTGCATTGAAGATGTTTTTACTTTAAATGCATAGTTTTAGAAATATGGCCATCAACAGATACTAATTAAAAACCAAAAACAAAACTTGTTTCTCTCTCAGTGAAGATTTTCCAATTTATTGAGAGCTTTAAACCTTTTGTGTCGTCATCGATATTTTTGTCTTTGTCGTTTTTTGGGTTTTTTTTAATCATTTTGTCTGTGTTAATGCAAACAGCATAAATTTTGCAAAAGGTGTGTATTTCATCCTCATTTGCTTTCATAAATCTATTTTAACCTTGGTGCACAAAATTAGTTACACTCCGGACCTTAAGGACAAAACTGTCCCCAGTGAAACACATTCAAACTGCAATATTTAATCCATGTGAAGTTTAAGCATAACATCATGCATTCTGTGTTAATAGGCTTTTATTGTGTTGACAAGGTTTCAAAACATTGAATTTTCTCAGGTTTAGCCTATGGGGAAAATACATGCTTTTCCTCTTTTTTCTGAATGCGCTCTATTATAGAGCACAACAGACCAACTGAATAAATGATGCAGCTATAAATGTGTGGGCATTTGTATGGATATCAGAGTTGTGGTTTGAATGAGTGTACTGAAAATTGTACGTGTATGTGAATAGTTTGGTAGAAAGAAATTATATTGTACTGGAAATCGCAGATCCCACCCCATGTATATGTGTCTAAGCAGGTTTCTGAGCTTTGAAGATTTTCGCATTATGTAAGAAACCATTATTTAAAAAGTTAATATTCTGAAAATGTATGAATGTTTGTTAGTTATGATCAGAACTCACGCTGGTAAAAATTCTAAATCAGTGAAAGTGGAAAAAAAAAAAAAAAAAAAAATATATATATATATATATATATATATATATATATATATATATATATATATATATATATATATATATATATATATATATATATATATATATAGTATTTCTATGACAGTTTTTTGACATGGACATTTTTGTCTTTTATGGACCTTAGTGGTAGTTTGTTTTTTGTTTTTTTTCAATCTGACTGCATAAAAATAGGAATCCTTCAAAATTAATGTTGTTGCTAATCATTGACATATCAAAGACACATCTAAGCAAAATGAAAAAAAAATAACATTCTGCATAGCATTTAGTATATGGAAAATAATTACTATTTTTCTCTTTTTCCAAAAAAAAAATGTCTGTGGCATTATGTAAACAAACCAGCATTTAAAGTGTTACAATTCTGAAAATGAATAAATGTTTGGTAATTATGACTAGAACTGATGCTAGTAAAAAAATTCGATGTTGGTGAAAGTAGAATATAATATGTAATATGTAATATTTTTATGACAGTTTTTGGACATGGATATTTTTGTCCTCTATGGACCTATGCGTAACTTTTTTTTAAATTGATGCGCAAAGGTTAACCATACTGATGCTTTACAGCCTGAATTATTTTTAAAGCAGAAATCTCTGTATTGATTGATTGGGTTACAGAGAAACAGTAAACAGGCCGCTCAGTGAACATTATATTTGTGTTAGAACAACAACTTTCTCTTTGTCTCAGTTAGGTTGCATATGAAAGTTGTGGTAGGTTGCATGGGATGACAGCTGGTCTTCTGCACTGTAATCTCTTGATATTTGCTGTCCCGCTCATATATATAGCCCCCATCTCAATGTCAGTCTAAAATATTAATACGGCAACAGTGCTTCTCAGTTGAGGAAAGAATGATATTGAGAAGGACAGGATAAACAGAAAGAGCACAGGAGAAAGATTATACAGTCTGCTACCTTGACTGTTTGGTCAAAATGGGAACTTACCTGACATGATTTCATGACCAAGGGGGACAGTAACTTAACCTACAAAATGGTCCTGGAAGTTTACGTGGTTATTATGTAAGTAACAAAACACAACAGAGCACTAGTATATGGAAATAATCAAAGGCAGGGTGTTATGTAACTAATCTGAAGTGCATTATTTTCGAAAAAGTGTTTTATTCCTCTAAAACCATGGAAATTTGTCACTGATAATAATTTTTAATTGATGAATGCAGCATTTCATATTATTATCCATTTATACTTATCATTAATGATGTGGTGACTTATCATATGGGTGGGATGGTCAGGTGTCCACAAACGTTTGGCAAATAGTGTATACAAGGTTCCTTGGGGTTTTTTAAGGGGATCTGCATAAAACTCTTTCAAAAAAGGAAACTCTTTCTTATAAATGTAAATGGTAAATGTGCACTTATATAGCGCTTTTATCCAAAGCGCTTTACACTGTGTCTCATTCACCCATTCACACACACTCATACACCAATGGTAGCAGAGTTGCCATGCAAGGCGCTAGCTTGCCATTGGGAGCAATTTGGGGTTCAGTGTCTTGCCCAAGGACACTTCGGCATGTGGAGTCACCCGGGCCGGGAATCGAACCACCAACCCTACGATTAGTGGACAACCCACTCTACCAACTGCGCCACAACCACCCTTAAAAGGTTACCTAAAGGAGATCCCCAGAGGGGACAAGATGAAGGACTTGTTATGGTTCAAGATTTAAACTTTGTTCAAGAATGTACCTATTAACTTTAGATACAACCTCCATACTGAACTCAGAACTAAATCCTGTACACCAAAAGTATAGAAAAAAAATACAACCCACTTCCCTGACTCCCTTACTAAAGACAGAAAAAATAAAACACAAATGGTACCCAAATGCTTCTCTAAGTAATATCTGCAACATGTTGCAAGGACAAAACTAAAGCAAAGCCAACTTCACAGTAGAGCTAAGACTGAAATTGGGGTTGTGAGTCAAGCACAGTTGAATGCAAAATACAAGCCACAAGTCAAAGTTAAAAGCAAGCTGCTGCTTCAGCTTTTTTTTATTTATTAATTTTTTGTTGTTTTGTTGTTGTTTAAACTCAAAGGTGAATGAAGAATGGTGGGACAACATGATGACAAATGTCTTGAATCAAAAGTGGAACATGAACAAGACTGGGTAGTAACAGACAACCTATGAAAGAAAAACAGTAGAACAGGCTCAAACACTAATAGGACCAAAACAAACAAAAAGGAAGAGAGCATATCCTCGATGCATACACCCCAGATATGCGAGTTCACAAGAATTATTATCTTGTATCTACCACCTGGCCTGACTGAGTGACCTTAAGCAATCCAAATATAATACAACACTTGATCAGTGCTATAACCTTAGATTTGTGGGTGTGAATTGGAATAGCCTCAAAAAATCTAGTAGTTGCACACATCAAAGTCAGAGAGAGAGAGAGAGAGAGAGCACTCATCTGCAGGTCAAAGTGAAAGACAGAGTCAGACAGAGGAAAAGATTGGAGTTTCCGGGTGATGTTACTCTGTGATCAGACAGTTACAGGGTGGAGAAGAGGTTCAGGAGGGAAATGAAATTGATGGGTTTAGAGCTAAATCAAAACTCAAACAGGAAGAAAACTGCTACAAACAATTACATAATTCAAACTGAGAGTAAAGACCTAATAAAGAAAAAAAAAATTACAAGTCATGAAAAGGAGAAGCATGTGAAATTGAAAAATGTGTCCCCTGGGTGTGAATGAGTGTGTGTGTGTGTGTGTGGTACCCTGGTGTCTCATCCAGAGTGTATTCCCATCTCACGCCCAGTATTCCCAGGATAGACCTGACCAGAATAAAGGAGCTAGCAAAGATGAATGAATAAATGTTCTTAATGTAGGCCTATACTGTGACATAGCAGTGTTGCTTCTCACGTCTCCAGGATGCAGGGTTTGATCCTAATTTCCAGTTATTTTTCTGTTTTCCAGTGTTTCCTCTGGGGCTTCTGATTTCTGGACAACAGGGTGTAAACTGGCTTGGGCATTCATAAATTTTTTCTTTAGCCCAAAATAATTCATATGACCAGAACATAAGGAAAGATCATGTACTTTGCATGGCACTGTAGCAACATAACCCACAGCTTAGTTGTGCCGCCCCTTGGCTAGCGACACCAAGCTAGCCTAGTTAGAAACAGTTTATATTTTAGCGGTCCAGTGGTCCTACAAACAGTGTGGCAAGTTTTATGGAAAATTCAACTGTTTCTGATCATGTGATACATTGACAGCTAAGTTACCTCAGCTTCCATAAAACAAAACTTAGGCTGCTAGCTGAGATGGAAAAATGCATGGAGAAGAATCTGGGCTCAGCCCCGGTCCAGTTAACAGTCCAGCTAACACTCCTGCCTGATACCTCCTCAAAAATTACTTTAAGTAGCTACTCAAAAATTTGCCTTAGATGTGAATGAGTGTTCATTTCTGCATTTTAGCCAATGTTCCTGAGATAGGCTTCACAGCCAATGTGACCCTGAACAGGATCAAGTTATAATTGAAGAAGTTTGAATCAATGTTTTTAATATCACTTGTTTAAGTAGCCTATAGATAATATGCTGGGTTGATGATTCACAGAACTCAGGTTACCAGTGTAGGACAATGTTTGCTGGATCAAGTGTACAGACTGTTTTACAAAACTAGTGCTAAAGTTAACCAGAATCTGTAGTTTTAGCACACAGGATAGAAAGAGGTTTTTTTGTTTGTTTGTTTTACCTGGATTGAGGAGGACCTCTACTTCCAATGTTAGCATTATGATAAAAAGTCCATTCTTAGAATAGTTTTAGCTCTTAGGTAGGTCCAATATAAGATTGTTCATTTTAAAAAATCACAGATCCTCACTTGCTCCCTGGGATAGGCTCCAGGTTCCACTGAAGAATGAGTAAGCGGTTGAAGATGGATGGATGGATGGACAGATCATCACTTTATGAACTAATTTTAATCATTTTTCCTCTGGATATTTATTTAATTATATCACACTTTTATTTCATACTAATATTTATTTATTATTTATTTATTTATTTTTACACATAACTTAAACTTTTAATTACATTTATACAGTTCAGCAATTTACAATTAATGAGCAAGGGTTTTGTTTGTTTCCCATACTAGAATTTGTACACAATTACACCTCTTTGAATTCATATTGTCTCAATTAGAACCTACTCATCTGTCCCTTAACAGATTCCTCTGTGTGTATTGCCAACAGAACAGAGGCCTCATCACAGAGTTCACATTCTCATTCTCTCCTCACAAATTTAATTAGCAGACATTCCACAATTATCTCAAAGCATAAAAGATGATGAGTAGATTAAATGTGTGTTACATTTGAGTTACAGTCCCCCTAAACCCACACCCCAGTGATAATAGCATTATTTAAACAGTGTAGTGGGGGAGGTGGGGAAGTACATTTCCATTTTCATAATGAAAACCTATTTATACCCCAGATGAACACATGAGACTTTTAAACGTTTAGTCTCTCTCTCTCTCTCTCTCTCTCTCTCTCTATTCTGGTCAAGTCAAATCTTTATCATTTCAACATATAGAATAAGAATTGTAATGGATGACAAGGCTGGCTTTGAAGAGCAAAGGTTTAGGCATGGTTAAAGCAGATGTTTCAGTTTTGATATTAATAAGGTGATGTAATAAATTGTAAGAAATAATTTCTGTTTTTATGCATGTTCAAAAATTAATGTTTATACATTTTCTCTGGCAATAACCTAATATATCATGAAAATAGTTCATAGGGCCAACACACACTAAGAGCTAATTTACATTAATCTCTCATCAGTGTAATAATCATAAAGGTTAAATTCCTGAAATCCCCTCTATTAGTTGTGGATCAAGTCTTGTGTTGGAATGTAGTTAGATAGATGAACCTGGCATAAGAGGATTATGAGACTTGTGATTAGCTTGCTGCTCTGACGTTAAATAAAATCAATTAGTCAGCAGGAAGTATTGGCACATGTAGGAAACTGTTAGCCAAAGTGAATATATGCTAACTTGTTGATAGGAGAACTGTAAAAAATAAAATAAATAAAAAATAAAATATTCAGAATTTAATCATAAATTAAGTCATTGCCCAGCTGAAGATCACATATTGATTATAAACATTGATATGCAAGTCTTTTATGGTGGATTTTTATTTCAACCATCAACAATATACAGTAGCAATGCTTCTTAATATTGTGGTATAGCTGTGGATAGTTTTACCAGCAGCCTTGGTCAAAGAGACTTGAGACTGAATGATAGAAATGCTTATATGTTGAAGCCCATAAGCAAATATGTTTTCATTAAGAATTTTAATTATAATACATAAGCACTTGTTTGCCATTGTAAATTGAGCTTTAAATATGTAAATGAATAAGTATGCAATCAGCACTTCAACAAGACCAGAGAGTTTCCTTTGCATCCTCAACCTCCTCATTGGATAGTAGAGATGTAAACATTTCTGTAAAGATGCTTCATGATAGTCTCACAGATGTTTGCAGAAATGAGCGCAGTAGACAGCCTCAGAGGCTATGAAAAATTCTCATCAAGGGAGCCACATATCTCTTATCAATACAATAAATGACATTTTGTCTGACATGTAATACAGTATTGCTTAAATCAAGTCACTTATAATCAGTGAGGGCTGCCAAGATATACAGCACAGTTTAAACCATGAATGTGTGTTTAAGTGAGCAACAGTACAGTGTAATAGATGACCTTTGAAGGGCAGGCCATATGTGTCATGGATCACAAATTTGATAATGGTTACCTGGTCACCGACGAAGTCAAGACGGATGTGTTTGTGTGTTGTGTGTGTGTGTGTGTGTGTGTGTGTGTGCGTGTGTGTGTGCGTGTGTGTGTGCGTGTGTGTGTGCGTGTGTGTGTGCGTGCGTGCGAGAGTGCGTGCGAGAGTGTGTGCGAGTGTGTGCTTATAAGCCAGTAAACAACATCCCCTGTCCCAATGAAACCAGCCCACACTTTTTCAAAGTTTCAACTCAATTAATAGCTTCAATATTTTGCATATGTATTTAAGGATATAATAATTACCTACAATGCTTTTGAACAGTTAAACATTTCCCAGAAATGTAATACATGGGCATATGAGCATGCTGGACCTTAACAGTAAGGTCCTACGTATGATGGAATCAGTAATTATGCTAAATACCAGAATACTGTAGTGCAAAGCTATTTACACCATGATCATAGAGGACACTTTCAAAAAGATAATGTCCCAAGGATGCAGTACATCCAAATCAACCCAGAAATAAATGCAAAACACCAATTTAATCTCCTAATTAAACCCTGAGTTTAAACATTAACTGTGAGATGTAGAGAATATTGCACATTTTTATGGTTATTTTATTATTTCCTCAACACAAAATTACATGACATTCAGTAACCCATCTTATTTTCAGAAATTGAATAATTTATTTTAGCTTTTTGTTTACACAAAATAAAATGTGATTATTTGTTTAGGTTGGAAACGTGGCTCACTTATATGTATAAATAAAGCTTTAACTATTATATAAAAATTATATCTGGATTTGACCCTAATTTACCCTATTTTGGAGTAATGATAATGGTTTTTCCTCACCTCCATGCTACTTATTATGATGCCAGTATTGGATCAGAAACTTTTGGAATATGAATGAATATGAATGAATGAATCACATGCGTGAATATGAATCACATGATAATGAATCATATGTAAATTAATCACATGAAAATGAATTACGTGTAAATTAATCACATGCATGAATATGAATCACATGTAAATGAATCATATGTAAATGAATCACATGTAAATGATTCATATGAAAATGAATAAATAAACAAAGGCAAAAAAAAAGAAACTTTTGGAATAGACATGATAGCTGCCTGAATGCATTTATAACCTGTTAAACAAGCATGTCATTATGTGCACATTTTCTAGCTGGCATTTCCTTCCTATTTAGCCAAGATGAATTATTAATTGACAAATCTGGTGGTTGACATTTGGTTTAAAACATTTGAAACATATAACAATAATACATTTGATTAATGCATTGTTATTAATAGCTATGAACAAATTATTGGTTATTCATCATTTGACAGTTAAGAAATGCTAATGAATTATGTTCCCTTTCAAAAGGAACTCCACATAGCGTTTAGCATAACACTATGGCATAGCACCTCTTTCGTGCGACCGGCATCTGAAGATTGGGTAAAATCATGCCTATTTGTAGGCCTGCCATGATAAGGTGATGGGACAATTAAGCGAATGGCGTGATATAAATATGGCATCTGTGAACTGCGCTGTCAGCGTTATTATCTTCAGCGAGACTGCATGTCAAATGTTTTTGTAACGAAACAAAAATACGCTTAATTTCCTCACTATCTTTTCTCAAAACCTATGGACTTTTCTATCCCTTTAAAAAAGGGAAGAAAAAAAAAGAAAGAGCGAGAGAGAAAAATATGACAGAGAATTTAGGAAATGTGTTAAACCTTGCTCCCGTTCCATCACAGGGAGTAGTGCACACTTTCTGTGTGAAGTATCTAGTTAAGGAGCATGCGGGGGTGCATTGTAATGACTTACATTGAGCAGCTCCAGTCACGACTTGTATTCTTCTCGGAAGCTGACGTGAGTTGGGTTCCAGAGGCTTGGGGATCTGGGCCAAGGTAGCTTGCCGTCTAAGGTCTGGGGGAGCTCTTATGGATCCAGAAGAGTAGCCGGAGATGAGCACCGCTCTGTCTCTTGCTCTGTCTTCCGGGTCCTGCTCTCTGCTGGGTTTTGTAATGTGCGTCACAACTCCTCCTTCCGCTATGGAAAGCCAACAAAAATAAACACCACACTAACAAAATAATAATAATAATTCCTCTCTGACTCCGAGGAGCCAGAAGGATGTGCTAAAAACTGAGAGCTGCATATAAAGAGCTGCTTGAAGTGATTACTAAGGCTGGATGAGCTTTTTCTCCCCAGTGAAAGTAAATCCCTCAAACTGCAGAAAACTCCCCTTTCTTCAAGAAGTTCATGGCAAAATATCAGGCTTCTGGGGGAAAACCATGTATAAGCCGTATTTATAACCCCACGATTTCGGATTATTCGGCCCTTATGGGGAATGAACGGTATGGCTATTTAGCTATGCTGAAGGTGGAGGAGGCTCTTGTGAGCTACCTCTCTCCATCAACAGCAGATACTTTAGGTGAATGGTGCCGGCTTTGCCACTGTGTAAGGCCACCATGGCATTTGTGGGCAAGGCCTATGCAGTAGTAGTCTTTCTTGTGGGTCACTGCAGACAATGAGAATGTTGCAAGCCTTCCAAACAGACCTGCTGAGTGAGCTCGACAGATGGCGGAATTCAGTCATTTCCTTTCCTGTTGTGTCGAGTTCACACAACACTAGTGTGAGGGAGACACAGTAGGCTAGTATGACAGCTTGCCAACCCCCGTAGATAGCCAAGGGAACCGGGCGGCCACAGTCGCGGCCTGCTACTAGGCCTGATGTGAGAATGGTCATGAAGGCCAAGCAGACAAAGAGGAGTGGTCCTGAGGGGCCGTGGAGGGACGTATCAGGGGACAGGAGGTTGTTAGGGCAGTTAGCCCGTAGTGCTACTATAGGGCCTCCCCTAGGCAAGGCTGTTCCAAGTTTTCAGTGTTCTCTGGTCAGCAAGCTGTCACAGGGCAAAGAAAATCTGATGCTTTCCCTCCAAGAAAATGTGGAATAGTTAATAGGGGCAATGGTGGTTTAGCGGTTAAGGCTCTTGGTTACTGGTCAGAAGGTCCAAGCTGCCACTGTTAGACCCTTGAGCAAGGCCCTTAACCCTCTCTGCTCCAGGGGTTCTGTATCATGGCTGACCCTGCGCTCGGACCCCAGCTTCCTAACATGCTGGGGTATGCGAAGAAAATAATTTCACTGTGCTGTAATGTATAAGTGACCAATAAAGACTCATTATCATTATCACTAAAATACTGTCTGGCAGCATGGAAACTACTGCCAAATGTGTCTCCATGGGTTCTTTCTACCGCAGAAAAGGGTTACTGGGTCCAGTTTAGAGCTCATCCACCCCCCTCCCCCACCATTTCAGAGGTGTGCTCACTACAGTAGTCAGCACAGACCAGACATTAGAACAGGAAGTAAGATCTCTTATGGACAAAGGGGCCATAGAACATGTACCTGGTTCCCTGAGGGAGGGAACTTTGTACAGCCATTACATTAGCATACAACCATACATCTGGTCCACAAGAAATAGAGGAGTATGTGGCCAATTTTAGATCTTCGTCATCTGAACTGTACTCTTTGGAAATACAGGTTCAAGAAGCGGATGCCCAAACTTATTATTCCACAGATTCAATTTTAGGACTGGTTTGTGACGATATATCTAAAAGGTGCATATTTCCATTTAGAAATATGGCTAACTTTATCCCCTCGCTCCTTCAAAAAGTGCATGAATGTCACTTTTTCTCCACTGTGACTCCAGGGCATCTGTGTACAAAACTACCTGGATGACTGGTTAATTCTATCATGATCCAAGGAACTGGCAGTTCAACATCACGATGTTGTTCTCGCCCACATGAAGATCTTGGGGCTCAGGTTGAACCTCAGACAAATATGCTTTATCCAGTGCAGTGGACAACTTTTCTAGGGGTTATAAGGATTGTACTATGATGAGGGTGTTTCTATCCCCAACATGCATAGGGTCAATCCTAAAGCTGGATCTTGGCATCCCCTCCAGTCTCTATGGGAGACTATTGTAGCTTATGGCAGCAGCAGCCAATGTCATAACATTGGGCCTATTGAACAGGAGACTGTATCAGTGGTGGCTGAGAAGTTGGTGGTTTTGTCCAAGGATGAAACTTCTGAGAGTAATTAGTGTCACATGGCGATGCGTACATGCTTTGAGAATTTGAGTGTCCCCAGTTTCTAGTCTTGGGTCACACTCTAGGGGTGTCTCTTTAGCACAAGATGGTAATGAGACACCTCCCTCATGGGCTGGAGCGTGGTCTTAGACAGCTGTCCATCTCACAGTCTCTGGAGCGGCCCTCATCTGGAGTGGCATATAAATAGCCTAGAAATGTGGGCCATATTTCTAGCACTGAAATTCATTGTTCCTCAATTGAGAGGTCACCATGTGTTTACAAACAACACAGCACTGGTCTCGTATATTAACCACCAGGGAGGATTATGTCTGCGCCCCCTGTTCAGGCAGGTGCAACTAATTCTTCTCTGGGCAGAGGGAAAGTTTTGTCAGTGAGTGCAATGTACATTCTTGCCAAATGGAATGTGGGGGCACACATCCTGTTAAGGCGGAGGTTTAGCCAAGCGGGAGTGGATGTGTTTGCTCCAAGGAGACAACACACTGCCCGCTGTGGTTTGCCCTCACTTTTTCCCCACAATTAGGGCTGGATGCCATGGTGCACATGTGGCCGAGGTCACATCTGTAAACTTTTCCCCAGATCACTCTGCTCCCACAAGTTCTAGCGAGAGTTCGCCAAGACAGTCTATGTCTGCTGCTAGTAGCACCTTATTGGCCATCTTGAATATGGTTCTCAGATATAATATCCCTGCTAGATGGAGCTAGACCTGCTAGATCTTCTTGGGAGATTCCCATCCACAGGGATCCACTGTAGACCCAGCGAACTGCGCAATAGCTACAGTCCTGGAGTTCTTACAATGATGTTTCTCAGCAGGGTTGGCTCCTTCTACAATCAGGGTCTACGTGGCCGCCATTATGGCCAGCCATACCCCTGTTGATGGAGCCTCTGTGGGGCAACATCCTCTAACTTCAAGGTTTATGCATGGTGTCAGGCGGCTGAGGCCCATTTGCAGGCAGTGCATACCTTCCTGGCACCTTTCTGTGGTCCTGGAAGGTCTGTCAGGAGCCCCATTTGAGCCTTTAGAGTCAGCATCTGAGAAGCTACATACTCTATAGGTAGCTCTTCTGCTCACCCTGACATCTCTCAAATGAATAGGAGATCTACAAGGTCTCTCAGTTGCCCCTTCCTGCCTTGACTTTACCCCTGGATTAGCCAAGGCCTTCCATATCCTAGGCCGGATTATGTTTCTAAGGTGCCTACATCAGCTGCCCAGCCTGTGGTCTTGCAGGTTTTCTGCCCTCTTCTGTTCCTCACACAAGAGAGAATGCACCTGCTGTGTTCAGTAAGGGCTCACTGTACTTACATCCACCGTTCCGACCAGTATATATTATATATATATATTGGAGCAGCTGCTGGTCTGCTTGACAGTAGAGGTGATACTGTGTCAAAGCAGCGCATCTATAATTGAATAGTGGAAGCAATCTTAATTGCTTATGAGGCACGCGGTCTCGCTATGCCTCTTGGCATAAGGGCTCATTCCACTAGGGGGGTCGACTCCTCGAAGGCTTTGTCCAACAGGGTATCCTTACAGGTTGTGTGTGCTGCTACTGGGTGATCAATGCCACACACATTCATTCGATATTACAGCCTGGATCTTTATTCTGCCCTGGGCTCTAGTGTCTTGCAGTGACCCTCGGGCTTGGGTGTTTTTGAACAGGCCGTACCCTTGGTATGACGGAGGGGGTTTTCTCATTCCCATAGTGTTATGCAAACGCAATGTGGAGTTCCCTTTGAAAGGGAATTTCTTGGTTACACATGTAACCCTGTTCCCTGAGAAGGGAACGAGACGTTGCATAGCTTTGTCATACTGGGGTATGCTTGTGCATCACAGGTGCCATATATATGTCACTTGATCATGGCAGGCCTATAAATAGGCATGATTTTACACAAGCTTCAGATGTCGATCACACGCAAGGGGCGTTCCCCTATAGTGTTATGTTAAATGCAACGTCTTGTTACCTTCTCAGGGAACAGGGTTACATGCGTAACCCAGACGTTTCTGTGTGTACTTTTTGTGTAGTGTAAATTTTCCTGTACACGTGGAGTTTATGCTGCATTTTATACATTATTAAAAAGTTGCAAAACATTAGAATAGACTTTTTTTTTACCATGAAATTTGTCGATGTTTAAATTCTGAATGAATCTAATATGTTCTCCAACCTTCAAATGATAAACGTTTGCATTGTTGTTTTAATTTATATTTACTAAAGACATATTCTTGTTCTTTTCCTCCCTCTCTTGAGAATGTTTGTAACCTTATTGCTATTGCTATGAATGGCTGCATTGTCCATGAGATGCAGGGGAAAAAAACAGTATAATTTAGACCTGCATGTCAGTCCATCCAACACCTACATCCATCAGTGTCAGGCAACAGTTTATCAATATAGGCCTCAAGGTTTAGTCATATAATACCATCCAAAATCTAATATCTTAATCTTACTCTTGTTTCTCAATACATTTTGGAGAGGGTCAAGGAGAGAAATGATTTAAAGGAAAGTGACAAGATAACACACTCTGCCAAATCTCATCCTGTCACACACACAATATTTCAAATCATTGGGATATGCGATTGAGGAACTGGGGTAACCTTTCACAACTGCTTTGAATACATACTCTGTTGCGCTGCATATCACATTAGTGAGGTTGGAAACCTATTTTAGATGAATGAATACTATGTTCATTCATGAGACTGCAAAAAAACAATATTATGCATAAAGAGATGAGTTTTTAATTTTACCCACTTGCTAATATAATGTCTAGTATCAGTTACTGTTTCTTTATAAGTGAAAAGTAGTTATGCACCTATTAAGGCATGAAATTTTGAACTTTCCTTTTCATGATGGTGCAGTTTCTGGGTATTCATTTTCCTTTGATTCATTACAATGTGTGCTTTACTTCAAATGAATCCTTGAACATAATAATAAGCATATTGCATGGGATGCTCTTCAAATCTGTAGCTCTGAAATTTATGAAGGAATTATATGGACGGAAATCAGTTATACAAGAGGTTATAAATTATACAGCATACATGGTATTTTATATTATATAAAATAAACCTTTGTATTTGTTTGTAAGTAGTCATAGTTATATACTTTGCATTTCACAAAAAATTGGTATATGACTTCACAATGTAAGATTAGGTAAGTGAAGAATAAAACATGATGTAAAAGTACATGCTGTCCGAGGAAAATAATCAAGTTATATTTAATGTAGTGGTACATCTACATAACAAGTTAGCTCCTGTTATCACTTATAATAAATCAGCTACTTATAATACATCAACTGTCATTTCCTGACCAGTGTTGAGCTCTATGCAGTGGGAAGCATGTGACCGGTATCTGAATCTTGTGTAACATCATGCCTGCTGTGATCAGATGACATGGCAATTAAGTGCATCTCGTGATATAAAAACGGCACCTGTAAACCACGCCGTCAGCCTTATTATCTTCAGTGAGACTGCATGTCATTGTTTGTGTAACACTTGCAAAAAGACTCTTCAATTCCTCTCTATGTTTTTTTTTAAATCTCTTTTCTTTTCTGTCCCTTTAAAATAAAGAGAGAGAGAAAAGTATGAATTCAGGCAGTGTGTTACTTCTTGCTCTCGTTTCATAATGGGGGGACACACACTTTATGTGTGAAGTGTCTAGGGATGGAGCACGCTAGGGCAGTCCTAGAGAGGTCTGACGGCCTTGGCTAAGGGAGGCTCTACAGTACTACTCTACAGTAATACTGGGGGATAACTGCCATAACCACCTCACATCCCCTGATATGCCCCTTCATGGCCCATCAGGCCTGCTCCTTTTTTGTCTGCTTGGCCTTTATTATCATTCTCAGATCAGGCCTATTAGCACGCTGTGATTGTGGCCGCCCAGTCCCCCTGGCTCCCCGAGGGGGTAGTCGGGCCACCACACTTGACTTATGTGCCTCCCTCGCACTAACACTGGCCTGGGCTCCACTCATGGATGCCAGGGCAAACTCGACACAATGGTGAATGAACTGGCTGAATGCCGCCGTTTGCTGTTTTGCTTCGCAAAACCTGTCAGTGATGGCATTAACTGCACTGCCAAACAGGCCAGAAGGTTTAACACTGCCTCAGGCTCAATTCCCTCCCCTAAGTCGAGCTCACTAAGCAGGTAGGCTTGGTAGGCTTGCAACACTGCCATTGTCGGTAATCTACTAACTGTTCCACTATCCCACCTTAAATCTATGGGTGACAGGGCTTTTTATGTCTATGCTCCTTCACTTTGGTACTCTCTTCCCCCTGAACTCAGGGAAGCTCAGTCCTTTGGCATTTTTAAAGC
Source organism: Ameiurus melas (assembly GCA_012411365.1). NCBI lineage: Eukaryota > Metazoa > Chordata > Actinopteri > Siluriformes > Ictaluridae > Ameiurus > Ameiurus melas. The sequence goes on from CM022760.1 coordinate 15,322,359, forward strand.
TCTTCTAAAGACACACTTTTTTAGACTCGCATTTGATTCCTGATGTCTTTTTGATTGTTTTATATTTACTTTTTATTACGGTTGTTGTATTCATTTTAATGAACTTTTATTCGTTCTGTGATTTGTGATTTTATGTACAGCACTTTTAGAAGCTGCTTTAAAGGCGCTTTATAAAATAAAGTTTATTATTATTATTATTGTATGCAGTGATGCGTTGACCCATAAGCGAGAACCGCTGCCGCATAGGCATTGCCTACCAAAGCTGAGGTGGCCTTACATGGCTTGGAAGGTAAAGCTGGCCTTCCTAGCACCTCCTCCACCTTTGGCATAGCTAATTAGTGTTGTTCAGTCCACATGACGGCGGAATACTCCATGTTGTGGCATTATAAATACGGCTAGTGTATGGTTTTCCCCAGAAGCGTGACATTTTATCGTGCACTTCTGGGAAAAAAAGGGGAGTTTTCTGTGGTGTGAGGGAGATTTCTTTTCACTGGGGAAAGTCTTTCCCGGGTAAGTCTAGATAAAATTTTTCAACTGCCCTAGTAATCACTTCAAGCAGCTCTTTATATGCTTGAGAGCTGGTCTCTGTTTTTGGTGCAGTGGCATCCCTTGCTGACTCCTCAGAATCAGAGAAGGTGTTTTGGCTTTCCATAGCAGGAGGAGGAGTCATGACGCGAGCTCCAAAATCCGGCGGAAAACCCGGAAGACAGAGAAAGAGCTAAAGCAACGCTCTAAAGATCCTCTTCCAGATCCATACGAAGTCCCCAGGACCTGAGATCCGCGAGGCTCTGAAACCCAACTCCCTTTGACCGAGAAGTGAGCAAGCTGTGAGCGTAGCTGCCTAATTGTAAGGTATTCAAAACAAGCACATTCAGACCCCTTGAGGGCTGCCCTGGCATACTCTCTAGACACTTCATACAGAAAATCTGTCCATCCCCCATGGCACACTACCTGAATTCTATCTCACTCATACTTTTTTTAAAGGGACAGAAACGTAAGAGATTTTTCATTCTTTTTTTTAAAATAAAAGATAGGGAGGAAATGATTTTTATATTACGTGATGCGCTTAATGGCCATGTCACCTGATCATGGTAGGCCTATAAATAGGCATGATGTTACACAAGCTTCAGCTGCCAGTCACGTGTGAGGGTGCTTCCCACAGCATGGATCTCATGCAACATTGGGTTCCCTTTGAAAGGGACCAACAACAAAAACAACAAAACCATTTTTCCATACTATCAAGAATTCAAGAAATCCTCTGTCCTGAAGATTCCTTTGGTAGAAAATGTACTGACTGTTACAAAGTGTTGACAGTGGATCCTCTGTCCACAAATGTTAAAAACATGTCCCCTTACATAAAGTCACACCATGTTAACAGAAATAAGTTTTTGGTTGTTGTTGTTGTTAAATATTAGTATGTTTTGTATTGAATTTATTATTGGTCCACGTGATGTATTACAAGTCTCTGTGAAGCAATAATGTATTGTGAAGGGCACATTAACATAAACCTACTACCCTAAACATAAACCTAAAACTACTGTCTGAGCTGTGCCGTTATAGAAAATTAATCAACACCCTCTGACCAATCAATATTAATCATTGTAGACAGAATATAAGTGTAAAGAAATCTAATTGCTATTTAAAAGACATAAAAATGCTCACTTCTCTCAATGACCTGGCATATGGCTGTATTATGTGAACTTTTATTTACACCCAAGCTCAATTTTATAAACTAAAATTGTATTAGTATCTTGCAGTGCAGGTACTAAAATCTGCCTGTGCTGCAGTGCATTACAATCTTAAACATATAATGACTTCTTTCAAAGTGTTTGTTACATAGTTTCCACAGATGGTCACAATCTGGCTAAGATTTTTATGTTAGATTTTGAAATAAATCTAAAAAAAAAAAAAAAAAAAAAACCCTACCATTCAGGTTGAGGAAATTAAAACCAAATGTCAAGTCTAATAAAAAATCCAGAATGTTACTTTTACTAAAATGTTACAGTAAATAAAAACTTTTGACATTTTAATGCACATATGTACCTGTATTTTTTCTGAAATTAGGCAAATAACACTTAAGAATTCAAATAAAGTTTAATGGTGTTTCCACCAGTGTTCTTCCCTCTCTTTCCACCTTGAACTTGTTCCTTGGCCCACACGGCATGGGGAAGCAGATTAATGCCAGCTCTTTGAAATCTCAGTCACATATCCCTGGTGTTCCTACCTTCTTCAGCCACAAGCATAAATCACATGTTTCCCATCTGTCAGCATTGACTAATGTCTACTGCCAACTATCCAACCAGATCTAGTAGCCCAGACCCAATACATGGCACAAATCACTTTTACGTAAGCAGCTCAGGAAGCAGATGAAACAAGCATGTAATGGTAAAAAAAAAACCAGAATATACTACGGATGATATTACAATAATCACTTGAAATTTGATTTAGGTGAACAGCATAAATTATTACACATGTGGTTTTGATCTATAAAATGAGTACAAATCAGGACCAGGGTAATGGTCATACAGAAATCCATTTAGTCGACCATTTATTTTTGCCTCATACATAATTATTCAATCAACAAAAGCATGTTATTAAAAATGCATGATAATCGCAACCTGATGAAATTTTTTTTCTTTTTCAGTGTGCAAACTGTACGGACACATTTACGTAACTGGCTAATGTTGTAATTAATCAGTGCAGATGTTTCAGTTTCACTGTTATAGTTGACCATATACAATAGGTATCGTAAAACCTTTTTTTTAAGGTACACATATAACAGGTCAATTAGGGTCTTGTTATTTTCTTATTAAAGCTGACATTAGATAATTAAAGATTTATTGTGCTTGTTTTACAAGTAGGACTAATTAAGGATACACTGGGTATAATTGTTTATTTTCATTTTGCACATATCTAATAAAGATGTAGGAGAGTCTATCAAATGTGAATTATAATCACTCAATATTCGCAAGTCTGAGTTAAGATTGATTTTCAAAATTCAAGAATACCTCTCTCCATTTGTGTCTCTTACAGGCAATGGAGAGAAGCTCTGCTGCCTGTGAGTGGGTTATCTTTCCAACAAATTCTAAGATTTATGTTGGGGTCAAGGAGACAGATTAAGAGGTAAGTGCACCCATCTCTGCAGCTTTAGTGTATGTAATTGTTGGGTAGAAATGGCAGTGGTGTCTACTCCTGTAGACCATAGGTTGAAGTGTCCAGAGTGACTACGATTTCATACATTTATACTGTTTAAGATACTACTCCAATATTTTGAGCTAGAAAAGATGTTTTATAATAGGGGTTTTACAGTAGATTTGGAGTTGACCAGTTACTGCTGGTGTTTGCCTGCTGAGAATAAAATTGATCCAGAAAGAAACTAAAATGCCATGCCATCCTGAATATCTAACTACTCTCTTTTGCAGTCCATTAAGAACTATGCAGGCTTAAGGAGCTTGCTTAAATGCTCACTGCACATTCTTTTTTTTTAATGTTCATTTACATTTATTCATTTGGTGGGGGGGGCATTAATGGCAAGTACTTTGATTTAAATAACTCAAAAGGAAAGTGGAGAAGAATTTGATCATTTAGCTGTTAATTATGCCTTTTAAATACACTATTTTGCACTATTTTTCTTCCTGTTACTTTTTGTTAACATTGTTGCTGTTGCTCGTGTGTGTGTGTGTGTGTGTGTGTGTGTGTGTGTGTGTGTGTGTGGTATTAGGACAAGTAAAATTCAGCACCTTGTGTTCATGCAAACAAACCTCATCACAGTCACTCCGTGTGTGGCTGTTCCCTGCATTATTTATGAAAACAGTATTGATTTTGTGAATTAGCAAAGGTTTGGCAGGCCTGAAAGGAATGTGATGCTGTGCAAAAAAAAGAGATAGTGAAGACTGCTTTAATGGAAGCTAGAGGTAAGACACATGTTTCATCTTTAAAGCAAAGCATTTATTTTCTATGTCTCAATGGAAAGACATTAGTTATTACCTACATTTTTGTGATGGATAGAAGGGGAGGCTGAGGAAATCTAAAATTGCCGGAAACACAGTTAAAAGCAATTTTGCCAGAGGCAATGTTACAGATAACTATATGATAAGCAGCACATATTACAGGATTAAATCCTATAAAATCTACACATCTTACACATAACTGACTTACTGGATGATGTTATGCATAACTATATCTGGCCAACATATAGCATGTGTCTGTGAAACCTGAGATGGAATAAAACATCATAGAGCATACTGTTGTAGGAAAATAATCAAACATGAGGTGGTGTAATGTGTCCAGACACAATGTGGAATATTTTCCAATAACAGTATCCCAGAAAGTGCTTTATTCCTCTTGTACCAAAAAAAATTTGCCAACAATTTTTTAAATTAAAGAATGACACATAATAGTTTGTATTTATTATTATTATTATTATTATTATTATTATTATTATTATTATTATTATTATTATTATTATATATTTATGTTTAATGTTGTGGAATATTGTGAAATAAGTTCATGTTATCACTGTTATAACTGCTATAAATAGCCATTCCCTCACCGGTCTCTTTTTCTCTCTTGAAGTTAATAAGACAAAAAAATGCAGCTTGTCGTGTTAGAGAAACCACAACGACCTCTGTCTGAAAGACTTCCAAAGAGTTTTCTCTGACTCTTACAAAGCACTGACACTGCTCAGTAAAGCTCTCCTTACAAAAAACTTCACCAGAACCATGACTGCACATTATTTTAAGTCCATTCATGTAGAGCATTTACCATACGAGTCCATCTGTAATCTTTTATTATAGAAAAGGTCATGTATTAGAACAAGCACATTAATATAAACCTTGCAGTCAGAACTACTGTCCAACCAATGTTGTTAGAAACAGAAATTTAACCAACACCTTCTAACCAATGGAAATTGAGGATTCAACAGTGCTGTGGAATAATTCATCATCCATACAGAACCAATGATCCAAATAATTGTAGCAAGTAAAAAATAATAAAAACAAAGTGAAAACAAAATAATGGAGATTAAATCATACTCCTCAGTCTCCTGGAAAAAAAAAATATGTCAGACTTCTGGAGCGTAGACTCCCTCTGTTAGTTGAACCTAGGAGGAACAACACAGGTTCCATCCAGGTCGTGGAACAGAGGATGTATGATTTACTCTTGCACAGCTTTGTGAGGGGTTCTGGGAGGAAGCTAAACTACCGTATGTGTATGGCCTAGTTCTCTCCCAGAAATATGGACTGCTCCCTTCAGATGAGAGGAAATACCTTTCCTGATGGAGGAGTATATTGGGATTTTTTCATGAATAATGGAAAAAGAGAGCACAAAATGGAGAGGAGCCAGTGGCATGGTTTGTGCACCTTAAAAGGATGCCTGCCGGTCAGCTCCTGTTAGAGTAGTATTATACCCACTAGACTGAGGGAGACCCCAGGGCAGACCCAGGTCCTGCTGGGTTATACCTCATGGTTGGCTTAGGTTTGTCTGGGGATTCCCCTAAAGAAGCTAGAATCACTGGATGGAGATAGAGAACCTGGACCTTCTCAGCCTGTTGCCACTGCGACTCCACCAGGAAGCATTAACCCTTAAACGTATACCTTGTGACCTGGGATGTCACTCAGTACCCTCCCCTTCATTCATTTTTTCACATTAGACCTTCACCTTCTTACTATTCCTCAATCTATTTATTATCAATAATATAACAATATATATATTTTTTTATAATATCTGTTTTATAATTAAGTTATTGCAAAAAGTCTATAGGGTTGCTACTGACCCGGTGTGTCTAATATTGTAAGTATATTTTTCTGCGCAACAATGTTGAATCTCTCAGGGCTCAATAAGTGCAATTCACTTTTATTCCTCAAGGTGGGAATGTTTGGTAAACAATGACAATATAATGTGTCAATCATATTGGCCCCAGATGTAAAAGAAATGTTATAAAACTTAAAATGGTTCAGCGATTTACTGCAGAATAAGTTTCTCATCAAATACTAGCGTCATTTGATGGTAGATCTGATGATGAACCTGCCTGCGAAAAAACTATTTATTTTGATGATTATGAACACAATAGTAGCCTATTGAGAGTAAAGTATCCAATTTGTCAGATCTCAAATATGAGCCAGATGCTGAATTTACTGGGGGAAGCATCATAATATTGCTTGATAATATTGTTTTTAGACAATATCTGCCTGGGCCAGGGCATTAGGGGCTGTAGCTCCAAATAATTATCCAGTTTGTCACTATGTAACTGAATGTCAGTAAAAGAAGATAGTGTTGTAATTTTATATCTTCAGTGAACGGAGGTGAGACCAATCAGACAGGGTTTACAGGAAAATACATGCAAACACCAGTGGCTGGCAGCTCTTAATTCTGCCAAACCCTAGCTCACACAGTCAGTGTGAGGATAAATGGATATATGCCAATTTTTGTGTTGTTATTGTTGTTTTTTTTTTTTATACCACTAAAGAGGTTGAAACTGAAACAGCAACATCCTCTGATGCTGAGCAGGAAAACAAATTGTGTAAATGTCTACATGACTTCCAGTTTAGGTGAACATGATACGAGCAGAGCATAAGGAAAGATAATGTACTTTGCATGGCACTGTAGAAGATAACTATAGTTTAGTTGTGCCTCCCCTGGCTAGCAGCAAACTAGCCTAGTTAGAAAAGTATTATATTGTATTGGTCTGGTAGTCCTATAAACAGTGATAACACCACAAGTTTTATGATAAATGGTAAAGCTTTTTCTTATCATGTCACACATTGACAGCTAAGTTACCTTAGCTTCCTTAAAAATATTTTTATGGAAGGCTTGCTGAGCTGGAAAAAAAATGCATGGAGAAGAATCTGGGATCAGCCCCGGATAATTAATCCGATAATTAATGTGTTTATTGACAAAATGTCAAAATATAACTAAATATGCTGTATTTTATTTTGTATTTGTTAAAAAAATACTAGGGCAGTTTTATACTATTGGGGAAGTTTAGAGATCCATCCGCTTTAGATATAAATAATGATTGCTGAAACATGCATGCATTTAAGGGTTAATGAACAAGTGAATAAAAAATAGAATAATTTTAATAAAATAAATCAGAAACAACTGATACTTTATGTCATATGTTATGCCATATATAGTTAACTCCTCAGACTCCTGCCTTGTACAGTTTTTTTTACTGATTATTAGTGAATTATTTAGTGAAATTATACGGGCAATAGCATTTTCTTAAGGATATTTTGGATGTTTAATTGTTCTTCGCTTCCTAAAGGACTACTTTTGAATCGTTTTCTAAAAAGGAAGTGTTATATGGCTCTACCCTGGACTGTTGAGGTTTTCCCATTCATACACCCTCTAGGTGTGAGAAAATAATGTTTTTATTAGTTTTATTATGTTTTTATTTTATTAGTTTTTATAAAATGTTTTTATGCAAGTCTGGAAGTCTAAGGTGTTAAATTAAACAAAGTTGTAGTCTAGTTTGTTATAATCTAGTCAGGAAACTGACCAGAACTATGAAATTATGGGTTTAAATTACAGAAATTCCTAATCACACCTATTTGATCAAAGTAGTATAGATATAAATTAAATTTTCATTTAATTGTAGCTCCACTGAATACTGGGATGCCAATGAGTCTGTGACTGATAAACCAGGTATTTCATATTGTGATTTCAAGATATTTACAAGAAAGTGATCATTCTATCTGCAAGAATCAGCACTTCAAATTTAATACTTTTTAATAGCATATTCAAGAAAAAAAAATTGTCAGAGATGTCAAAGAGAAAATGTTGTCAAATTTACCATCACTCATTCAGCAGCTGTATTAGAAACCTCCTCGCAGCAGTGTTTTCAAGTTTTTTGTAATTTAATGCCAGGGTAATTTAACAAGTAGCATTATAAATGTACATACATTTTTGTAAATAAGAAAATATATATTTAAAGACCTTTATTATTTTGTAATATAACTATTGCACGAATAATACTTAATAATAATATTTTTTTTTTACTTGTGGTACAATAGTAATATTTTTTCTTGTTGTTTTTTTTCAAATTCACTTCTCATTACCAATTGGGTGAAATGCTGTAAACCTCTGCCGACAAAAATGTTTGAGATTATGCTAACGTAAAACCAAAGTGAATCTGGCACATGCAGGTTATAAGCAACTCAAACTCATAGTAAACACAGAGATGAAGTTGGTGTGGAGCGGCAGTTACTGTGAACCGAGCTGCTCTAAAATACAGTTGCACACAATCTGAGTGCAACAGTCACACAGCTTTACCATTTCAAAAAGTAACAAACAAAAATAAAATCTAAATCTTCTTACGGTGTCGGTTCAGTTGCAATTTTAAGACCTTTTAAACGTGAATTTAAAAATTTTAATGGTTTTTAAGGCCTTATTTTTACATTAAGGAATTTAAGACATTTTAAGACATTAAGTACCCGTGGACACCCCGTGTATTTCCCATTACATTTTTAATTTAGAGATGTTTGCTACACTCCCTGAATTAATGATGCAGTGAAAGTTGTTTCCCAGTCACAGCTGACTGGGAAACAACTGGGCAGCTTCAATTATTTAGAGCTCTTAATTATGGTATAAACTGATTGTGATCCCCCTGTATATCTCCTGAATATATACACTCCATAGTCACTGATTCATTTAAAATACAGTGTACTGCAGTAAAATAACTGAATCATAGTTACTGTTCAGTTATACTTTTGTTTTTCTTACAAGCAGTGCATTTCAAAACATTAGTATGCATACTCTGAACAGAAGACCAAGACAAAGAGAATAAGTGGAAGAAGATAATGAGAAGAGCACGTTGTGCTGCCTCAGAAAAATGTTACAACTAGTAAATATCAAGGCATCATCACAAAATATGGAAGCTGGTTTATGCAGTGACAGAACATACTGTGACTACGATTTGCACTACAAAGTACCTTCAATAAAAAGGCAAAGAGAAAATGAAATGACAAAGGCATAGAGCTGGTATTAATACCACTAAAATAGAATCATGTAGGCGACTAACACATATTCATGATATATATCAACCATTTGCATTACCCATAATGACTACATCTTGTATATCTCCATAACACTCCAAAACAAGACATCAACATTATCGCTGCTTTAGTTTGGCATCAGCAGATGGTGACATTATTCATTAATTTGCAGTCCCCTTCTTTTGCAGTTATTTAATTTATTTATTTAAACTGCCAAAGGCAAAAGAAAGTCAAGATAGAGCTGCAAGCTTTTGTTATATAAGCAATGAGACTACGAGCATCATATTCATTCAACATAATCTATTGTACCTTGTTAAGTTATTCTTCAAAAGGTACATCTTTCATTCAATAGACAAGAAATCGGACCTTCATGTAAACCATGTCACGTTTTTTTTTTACCATATAACAGAGTTATAATACTTATTCCATTTGGCTCCAACAGTTTTTAAATGTTATTTGTCTAAAATAGTAGGCTACTGTTATAGATGACTGTGTGATAGGCCTTCCACATGGGGACATTAATCTTCTCTTGGTGTGAAGGTTAAAGTTTGTCTATCACTCTACAGTCTGCCATCGGTCACAGCCGCACAATGGCAACCTGAGATCCAACTGAATTCAGAGTGTGCCTCAGGGCACGCTTATTGTGCATGTGAAATGTGTCTGTTTAAGAGACAGAGATTGAGAGTGGGAAAGACATAGGGAGACAGACACCAAGAGAAAAAGCACACATACAGATTTTACATTAGTTCCAATAACTGTCTCCTCAGAGGGTATCTTATGATCTTTTTGGTTTACTGCATTTTAAATAATAACCAGTGGAGTAGAGGCAGCAGGGTGTCATGGGAGATGCAGTTACAGACTGGCACACATGCAAGGTCACTTATGAGCTCATGTGCAACACACCTCACAAAGTGCACTAAATTCCTCTCAGATTTGCCACACAGGCCCAAACCCCTGGGGCTGTGTCAGAGATACTAACATCTACAGTTCTCTTGTCCTATTCAATATAGAGAAAGTGTGCTGGATTTACAATGAATATGGCCAGTTACTGTATATCTGCTGGTCTCCTGAGCTGCTTGTCATTTATCTACTAAGACAGGATATTAAAACCTTTTATCACTCATCCATTCTGTAAATATTGTGTTGAAAATCATGAGTAAATGATTATAGCAAAAAAGCATTCATGTCACAAGTTTGTAATCCAGTGTCTTATTCACATATGGCATATTCATATGGATAATTTAGCAGATATACAGTATTTGATTGTGGGTGACATGATGGCATAGTGGGTAGTATTGCCACCTCACAGCTCCAGGGAATTACTGTGTGTAATACACATATAGTATCTTATGATACTATACCAGCTGAAGTATCACGTAATGATATGATACCACGCAATATTGTGTTATGTCATCATTCAAATATACAAAGAGAACCAAATTTACAGAAATAAATAAATATAAATGAAAACAGACCAACCAGTTTTTCCTCTCAATACTTTATTAATGAGAATGAATGGCTATTGGAGAAACTCATTGCAATCATACAATTGGCTCTCATACCGCTTACCCAAGTTCAAACCCTGGTGCATCCACAAAGAAGCCTATATTCAAGCTGCGGACCCGAGTTCAAATACTGACCTCGACGACACAATTTCAACAAACATTTCTCTCACACCCTAACTTCCTCATATCTTAAATAAAACCAGTTTTACCCTGAGCCAAAGAGATTGAATCCAGAAAAACAGAAACTGCAAGCATTGGCACCTGAAGAAAGGGGACGTTCACTGTGTTAAGGAGCTTCTAAAGCTCCTGTAAAATTTGCCTAAGACACCTATCCAAGGCATAGCCAAAGTAAAATTATAGCTGTTCTTGATCCATTTAGATTACATGCATGGTTTTGGTCTCTTTTGAAAGCAGACACTCTGAGGTTTCATTGAGAAATAGAAGTTTGAACACACTGAAATAAAAGGGATTTTTTTATCACCTAATGTTTTATTAATTTTTTTTTATTATTTTTATTTTTTTTCATTGAACCACAGCATGAAGTCTTCCCAAGTCCAAGTTCAAAGTTGAAAGAAAATTTATATTTTACATGTTTTTCTAAGGGTATGTCCATTTGTTTTACCAAAATCACCTTTTGGAGACTCCAAAGGCCCCTTGATAACCATGTACACATACCTCGGATAAAAAGGCTACTACTCTTGATTTTTCACACTATGAGCTATCATATCACATTGAAACCTTTGCGTACTTTTACGCACATAAAAACGAGACACTTGCCACTGGTTACACAGCTTTACGCACAGACTTTTAAATTGAAGTGTTCAAACTTGCCCTTAAAGCAGCATAACATATTTTTCAGTCATGCACACAATTTGTTGCAATAGGCTTGAGCTTTCCACAAAGGAAAGTTGGAAGGCACTTCCCTTCAGCAGGGAATCTCATTGGCTGTTGAAGGCTATGAACAGGACATGGAACCTCCTATTGGCTCAAAGGAGGTGTCAATTGAAAGGTCATAGTCCAGCGGCCATTTTGAAATGAAGCAATAAGGAATATTCACAAGCAAACTGAAGTTATAATGGAGAATATGTGAAGGATTAGGTACATCTGCCAGTAATGTGAAATGATGCAGCAAAAGTCTGTGGGGATTTTCTGATGTAATAATGTGTTTTAAACTAAATATCTTTACATAATTGGATTGTTTGAACGTTTGGCAGTGACACGACCTTAATTCGAGATCATACCGAGTTTTTACAGTTCATGTTCTCCGATATTTATAATGCGAGTCAGTTTTCTTTTTTGAAAGAGAAGGTGGCGATGGTGCAGTGGCATTACACAGACGAGAGACTGATTAAACCGCTGAACGCTAATGTTTTCATCGGAATTTTCACTACTGCATAAGCTAGACTTCAGCTGTACAATTTGATGGATCGATTGGATCAGCGTTGTTTGTACACAGACATGGACAGCATCATTTTTAAAAGTAAGGAAGGTGACTGGATGCTGCCCTTAAGCGATTACTTGGGTGGTCTTACCAGTGAACTAAATGATGGCGATCAAATCGTAGAATTCGTAAGTGCAGGTCCTAAAACCTACGATTACAAAACCGTAAAAGGAAAAACAACCATGAAAGCTAAAGGCATTACTTTAAACTGTATCAATGCTGAAATTGTCAATTTGAAATCACTGACAGAACTGGTGGACGAGCGAGTGAAAAATCCGGATCAAACCGGTCAACTTGTAACCACTCAATCAAATTGTGAGAGATAAAAAGGAGTTTAATTTGAGAAACAAAACACAGATGAAAAGGTTTAGGATTGTTATACGTGTTGGCAACCTCTGTATGATGAATTGATGACCAGAATAAATTAAAATTTTCTTCAAGAAATCCCTGATTCATCGTGTGATGACGAACTATTTCTGCCCAATAGAAAAAAACTTGTTGGTAATCAATAACTTGATGGAATCTGCCAGTAAAAACGAAGTAGAAAAGGCTTTTACAAAACACACCCACCACAGAAATCTGAGCGTCATCTACTTCATTCAAAACTTGTTTTTTTCATGGCAAGACTAACAGAACTGTCAGGCGGTAAGGTTGAGGCAGAAGCATTCGCAAATTTTTAAACATTTAATATAACCAAAAGACAACTAGACAAACACTAAGACAACTTCACAAGATACTCTGGCAGGAAACAAACCAAACCAAACCAAAATGAAAGAAGGGAGTCTCAGACGACGAAAGACCAACAGAGAGTGCAGACAAAGACTATATATACACGAGTGCTCATTAACAATAACGTGAAGCAGGTGCAGTTGTGGTGCATGTGGTCATGTGGTGCAGTGCAGTGGCTGATGGGAAATGGAGTCCAGATCTCTCAGAACCCTGACAAGAACAATCAACCTGAATACTGAATAATCAGCATACTGAATAATCAGCATACTGCCTCGTCAAATGTATCCGGGTATCAGCAAGTATTTTCTAGAATGCTTTCTCGACGCCGTCTCTAGACCTTATGGGTATTTATTTGTTGACCTGAAAGCACAAACGGCAGAAGAACTTTGTCTCAGGTCAGGGGTGTATTAGGGGGAGAATCCGGTGGTGTATATTCCTAAGAAAAAGAAAAAAAACTTTAAAGTATCGACAACAAATGAAAAAACCCCTCCCACTACTGAATTCATTACACAGGTCTCCACCCTAAAGGAGAAAGGGTATATTATGTGATGCGTCCACAGATCTCATACTGAGCATATGTGAACTAGCTGTAAACGTACTTAGACGTAGCATAAAACAGTACTGGGTTTTAAAAAGGCAAAAAAAAATGGATCAAATTATTGCAGATAGAAGAGCGTCCGTAGAAAGAAGGAAGAAAGTTATTAATCAATCCGGAGGATTTCTTCTGCCTTTGCTCATTGTAGCCATTCCTTTTATAAGCAGTTCAATTGCATCCCACAACAATTAACACTGAGACTGCAGAGAAAATGTATTTAGTCCCTCAACATCAGATCGATAAACTTAGAAACATCACAGCGGAGAAGGAAAGCTTAAGAAAGACTGTCGAAAACAACTTGGACAATGCAATACGAGGTATTTTATCAAGGACTGATCTGAGCGATTACGATAAGGCGAAACTCTATGCGTTGGTAAAATAATTTTAACTTGGTTAAAGTAAGAGAACAGGAAACCGCTCAACTGACCTTGTCCCTGCCTAAAATACCGGAAAGCAAAACAGAAGCAGCGGTGACCGAACCACCCAAGACAAGATCGTACAAGAGGTGCTCGCAAACATTTCTGCGAGAAACAAAAGAAACGCTTCGTATGTTATGGAAAAACTTTTAAAAGCCGGTGCATCGTGGAACAATAGCGGTGAATTTATTTTTAAAGTAAACACTATCAAAGGATCTCACATGGTGGATCTGCTTAAAAATCTCACTGCACATCATAGAGTATCCGATGATTGGAGGCCTTTAAGCTGGAAAGAGATCTTACAGACAGTAGACAACCTAAATATACCCTTTTCAGCAATACCTAATGGTGGTGTTCGACACAAAATATCTGACATAAAAATATCTAAAAATATCTCTCATCTTGTTTCCTGACCTAAAAGCAAAGACTATGATTTTGAGCCACTTTTTAAATCCCCCGTTTTTAACAGTTCTGACTGGTTTGGTTTTTGAAATGATGATGGACAACGAATGTTGTTTTGTGTTACCCTTTATAAACTAACTTTTGTTTAACAATTTCTTATGAAGCGTCATCATTTATCATTCCACTACACATGCAAATGAAACATATCTAGACAGTTAGCACATTGTACACAAGTAAATGAATGTTTTTATTTACTCTAGGGTATATTTTTCTAACAAAAGACACGACACCATTATCATTTCTATCTAAATCATTGCAATACATAGACATAATACGGTTAAACGAATAACCTCTAGCTTTGTGACACAGAAAAAACACGCAGTGTTCCCCACAGCAAACTTAAGTAAAGTTTTGAACTTGTACAGAGTTATATTTTATTTTGCAACAGTTCTTTGTCAAAAAATAATGAATTGATCGAGGAAAGAGTTCGTAGTCTGGAGGGTTTCCATACGAGTCCAAAAATTATCCGGTGGTTTCATCATTAAGGCATAAAGCTAGTTCGCCCTGCATGTGTCTCGGATGTGTGTTTACGATGAACAAAGCGGGAAACTTTCTCAGCGTACTCGTAGGTAGCTCGTCACAGGCCATCACACCATGAAATATTTTTTCTATTTCAGGACAACTTCTCATAACCTCGGTTAGTTCTCTGGTATCCATGCGTTACTGGTAATCGATGAGCACGTTTCTTCGATTGTTTATTTCTAGAATACTATCAAAACTGGTGTACACGATTAGATTCACTGTGCTCGGAAGCGGTTGTCAAAATCTGAGTTCCAATCGCATATTTCCCGACTTTATTAATGACAAATGTTGCCCACAATCGTCGTCAGGATTCAGGTTGAATTCGAATAAAGTATATCTGTTCAGGTACTCTTCTCTGTTTATTGACAAAGCCTGATCTTTCAGCTGCTTTCCTGATGCTAAAATTAAAGAATGGAATTCATGGATGGCGTTGCCGGACTGAAAAACAGGCTGAAAAGGTTTTGCAGGTTATTATAAACCATCTACATAGAGAGTGATAAACTCTTCGTCGTAATGTTTAAAATTAAATGGCTTTTTAATGTACGACCCACTGAAGGCATCGTTGTCTACCATCCCGAAGATAATGGTTTTAGGTAAGGGGCCGAGGAAGAGGTTCTCTTGTGAACAAATGCGGCTCCCTACAGCTAGACTGAAGGTCTTCAAACAGACTCTTTCGATCGGGTACTTGGCTGTGGCACTGAGAAGAGCTTGCCCGTAAATGACGGTTACTTTCTTCACAAAAAGAGAAGCGTTGAGTATTTTCAGAAGGAAATTTGAATTTCCTTCCTTCATCAAACAGAATTCAGCTTTGCTGCGAACCATTTTATTTCTCAAATCAATTCCGTTCAGTAAAAGTTTATCCCGAATAAAAATATATATTCAGCCGTCTGGGTCTGTGACATCCATATGCCCAGGTGTGTCTTTGTAGAATAGCCCGGTGCAAAATTGTGTTTCCATGGTATCTTTTCCATAGTTGAGAAGACTCTTTTCCATACTTGATAAAGGTAGCTCAATATGGGTATGTACTGCTAGACTGAGAAATAAGACGATCCCCGAGCATGACATCCACTTGTGAAAAAAGTGAGGCTACATGGTAGTTAACGACCCCAACCTTTGCATTGTTAGCTATATTGGAACCGTTGGGATTCACGATTTTACAGGACAGATGTAAAAAAGTGTTGTTCAAGTCGAGGTAATCCTCCCCGTTTCCAGCCACATAGAACTCCAGGGGCCCGTTGTCCGTAAGAGCGGAAAGTGGAGGTATTTTGCCATAAATGTACTTTTCAATACTCGTTTGAGTATAAGGTAATGTGAAAATAACCTATTCTGTCTTGGTACACTCTGAGGATAGACTGTGTAAGAAAGCCATGATGTTAGAAAATGTTCAGCCGCTTTATCTTGTGAGAGATGGAAGGATGTCTGTTGCCTCTCTGCTCATTCTTTTTCACACTGATCTTGGTTATAGTAGCCTTACCTCTTTTATTCTGAATCACATGTCGATGTCCTGGGAGCTTTTTAGATTTTTTACACGCAATGCAAGGCCTGATTCGTCTTGATTCTTGAGTTTGTGTCTTGCTCATAATGTTGCTCACTACGTCGCTTACAAAACCTTTAGCTGCTGTTTTTAAATGAGGTTTTGCAATAGCAAATCCCCTTTTGAGGAATGGAACAGCCATTCTAAATAGACCCTTGAACAGACCTCCTAGCCCCGACCCATACATGGTGTTGGCGCCTTGAAACCCCGGGAGTCCATTTCCAGCCTGATGGACATGTGGGTGTGCGGGTGAACGTAGCCCCTATCCATCATTTTACATACAGAACGAATGTTCAGTAACTAAACGGTATAGGCTTGTTCTGATCCGTTTTGACTTTGATTACTATATTGGTGATGTGGTTCTTGGTCAGAGGTACATAATGCAGCTTATCATAAGTATTTGTGACGACTTTGTTGTCTCCCATTATATGCACACATCTCCGTAACGGGGCATCTACATACATTGTGTAAAAGCCTGTGTGAATATCAGCGGGGTTAGGCGCGTCTGGTTCTCGGGATGTTATCGGAACACCAGGGTGCATACCAAGCATATATGCAAATTTTTCCTTAGCTTTGAATGCAAAAAGTTTTTGGGATGCAATGTGTAGTTTTATTTTTCATTGGGTTATAGGTTATCTTTATTCCAAGTTCCAATTTCTTCATGTTTTTTGTTGATTTCACTAATCAGTTCCTCAATACTTTTGTAATATCCTTAAGTGATATTAAAGTAACTGTTTTGTGTTTTCTTTCCATCCCTCTGGATAATATGACACGGACAGTTTTCCTCTGTTAACGAGTACCAACTCTGGATATATTGAACCTCTGCGAGCAAGACTTCCCATATCCCATTCATCAAATTGATTGGTTTGGCGAATTAATAGTGTAGTGCGAGATCTTATTATTAGGGTAAATATCCAGCGACGCGTTGCTTGGAAGCATCACAAAGAACCCGCACTCTTCCATGTTTTAATGAATATAGATTTCAGTTTTGTTCACGACGATCCTTTTGTTATGTTAACTACGTCTTCGACCAGAACCCAGTAATTAAAGTCATCGGGCCACCCATTTCACCAGACTTTTTTCCGGTTTCTGGCCTTTTCAGAGAAGATTTTCTCAATTTTAAACGACTTGTCCTTCCCGATAATGATCTTTTGTAACTCGGGTTCATAAAATGTTTCCTCAATTTTTTCGCCATCATGGTCTTGTAATTAATATACATTAATTAATATCTGTTCGGAGATTGTAAAATATTCATCCGTAACGTTTTGCTCGTATCCTTTTTCAAACTGGCTTTTCAAACGGGAAATTCTAACGATATCATTGACTTTAAACTTGAATTTTAGTTTCTTTAATTTAGGTGTGAACAGTCCGTAGAGGGTTTTAAATACTCTGAAGGAATTGGCTTTGTTGACCTCGGTTTCATTTTGGTGCTGGAATGGTAATTATGATTGTACGCTTGAATCAGATCCTGGACTACGTCGAGTAAAATATCTCCACATCCTGGTCTTTAGCGTTCTGTTGAACCTTTCACACACCGATGCTTTTTGCCCCATACCTAAAGCAAAGTGAACAATGTCATGTTTTTTCATTAATGTTTGAAATTTTTTGTTAAAAAACTCCTTCCCTTGATCAGTTTGTAGTTTTTTGGGAACTCTACCTTCCTTTATAATGGAATCAAAGGCTTTAGTTACCTCTGGTCTTGTTTCGTAACACACATACCCAGACATATTTAGATAAAATATCTATGTACGTGATCATAAATTGCGCATTGTCATTGCTCTCTGACAGGTTGCTCATATCGACTAAATCAGCTTGCCATTGTTCATTAAAGTTCTTTACAAAAACCTTACAAAAAGGGGGCCGAATAATTTTGCACGCCCCACTTTTCATTTTTTTATTAGTTAAAAAAGTTTCAAAAATCCAATAGATTTCGTTCCACTTCACAATTGTGTCCCACTTGTTGGTGATTCTTCACAAAAAATAAAAATTTTATATCTTTATGTTTGAAGCCTGAAATGTGGCAAAAGGTTGAAAAGTTCAAGGGGGCCAAATACTTTCGCAAGGTACTGTACACACCAGCCAAACTGCTAACAGCTGCGGGCAATACCAAAACACACGTGATTTGACAACACATGACAAGACGGGGCGAAGACATGACGTCAACCAATATGCATTTCTTCGTGTGTTTTCCCTGATGAGGGGGTGTGCATGAAACGCAAAACGACTCATCTGAAGAATGTAGTGTGAGCACGTTAGATTTAATTTGAACAGTTTCATTGGTCCACTGTGACCTGTTGGGTAATTTCATTTATCTGATGTGACAAGGCTAAATGTTTTGGCAGCATGAAACTCGTTAGCTCGTAAAAATCCATAAATTAGCCGCATCATTGTTTAAGCCGCAGTGTTCAAAGCGTGTGAAAAAAGTAGTGGCTTATAGTCCGGAAATTACGGCAAACATTTTATCTCAAAACACATGAGCATGGTATTACATATTCAATCAAAGTAACATTTTCCATTCTAAGCAATTTATATCAAACACTTGTTTAGAGACATGATTAGTTTTACATTCAAATGTTTGAGCAATACATGTAAGATAAAACTTAATACAAACAACGTGTTAAGGTCACACACATACAAATGTCTTCTCTTTTCTCACAGTCAGAATAGACGTAGCGTGTTTTGAAGTTTCCCACGAATGCAGTGGGTCAGCGGGTTCCAGAGGTGAGTGAAATGTCCAGTAGTCCACAACGTCTTCGTACACCTGCTCATTGAAAATGTCTTCGGTTTTCTCCTTGACCTCGTTCAGAATCGTTTTTATGTGAGGCTCGTCTTGCCATTCACACATGTTGGCTTCAGCGATACCTTGAATTTTTTCCAGGGATGGAGTGTGTTTGATACCACACAATTTCAGACTTTCAAACTTGCCAACGTGTATTTGAACCACAGTTTAAACAGTTCTTTCCGCAATCTGTAGGTGTTTAGGTGCAGATAGTACTCTTCAGGATCGGAAAAACATGCGTGTTGGAGTTGACTCGGATGATTGATCGCGCAGCCGTGGCAGTTGTCCTTCAGATCTCGTTGTATAATTCTGTCCAACAGTTCTCCAGTAACCGTGTGTATGATGGCTAGCACGGTGCTGTTTATACAGCCGCCTGTTTCATTGTTCGTCTTCAGATAGGTCAGGTTTCTTTTTCCTAGGTATCATACAGGGAAGCATCAGAGTTGTAGAAAACAGGTCTGAGTTCAGATGCCATATTGAATGTTGCTGATCAGAATGTAATGACTCGATATGTATTCATTGTCAATTATATATCATGTGGGAGGAGCCTTGGGAAGATGGGTACCCATCCAGGGAAAAGAAGTCCATTCTAATAATGTAGTCAAAATCCTTGCACCATTTTCTGAACTTTTTCCAGTCACACTCGTTAAAAGTTACGCTCTCAGTAGCACAGTTCCAGTGGATGTGACCCGGGACCAAGAACTTGAAAAGCACAACGGTTCCTTTTTCTGCATTGAAAAAAAATTCGGCTGTACATCCGTTTGACAATACCCAATATTGAATCTTTTCATGCTCTAAATATTTTTGTAATCTTCCTAAAAAAGAGAGAGTTTTTTCAGTGCATCAGGACAAGCAGCAGACATGTGGTAAGCTCACACACAATCTTCGAAGTGCAGAGTATTTTTAAACCTAGAGGGTGGGTGAGGCCTTATTCTTCTTCTATAAACTTATGGTGCTTATAACGTCACCTACCGGATGGAGCAATTTTATTTTCTTTTGTTCTGATTCCACAGGTTATGTATGTGTGAGTGTATGTGTGTGTGTGTGTGTGTGTGTGTGTGTGTGTGTGTGTGTGTGTGTGTGTGTGTGTCTGTGCATCATATTTTTGGTAGGACGTGTACAGAAATTCATTTTTAAACATTTAATTATTTTCATCAGCCTTATGTGTGTGTGTGTGTGTGTGTGTGTGTGTGTGTGTGTGTGTGTGTGTGTGTGTGTGTGTGTGTGATATTTTTGGTTGGATGTGTATGGAAATTATTTACTTATTTTCATCATCCTTATGTATGTGTGAGCGTTTGTGTGTGTGAGTGTGGGTGTGTGTGTGTGTGTGTCTGTTTGTGTGTGTGTGTCTGCGGAACTTCTTCGGAGCTATAGGAAAAGCTATAGGAATGAACATGAATCAATAATTATCATTGACCTTTTTTGACCTAGGCCTAAATCAGGAAAACAACTAACAACTTAAGCAGGGAGGGATGGGAGTAATATGCGTGTGAAATCTATAGCTATGAACATGCAGCAATAATTATCATTGACCTTTTTGGCCTAGGCCTAACTCATGAGCGTATCACAATCTATGTGAAAGGAAACAACTTGTGTGTCTGGAATACATCTGGAATACATCGGAATCGGATTTAACGTAATTTTCATTGGTTATAATGACCCTTTGACCTGTCATTATATGTAAGAGAGAGAGAGAGAGAGACAGAGAGAGAGAATGAGTCTCATATGCACACTCACTAGTATCTTTTCACACTTTCTCCTATTAGCCTTTGTAGTTAAAAAATAATCCTAGCATTTTAGTTAAATGTTGAGTGGTTTATCTTCACTAATGATGTATGAGGATTGGTTTTGTACATTTGTGTAACTCATCATTTCAGCTAACCACACCAAATCATTGCTATTGTCTCTTTCTATTAAAGCCCATGTATAGTTTTTGCTGTTATTTTGAATGGATCAATTACGACAGATTAATAGATCATATTACTGACACTGTTTGTCAAGGACATTACATTTGGTGTAGATTAGTAATGAATCTACCCATTTATACATTTGGTAATGGTATGCAATGTTATGATGAAACAATGACTGAAGTTTTTTTCATATTAAACTACATAATACACAGCTCAAGAAATAACAGTCAATGTATTTGAAAAATACAAGCCAACAATAAATGTAATAATACAGCATGGATATAATAGCAAATTGTTGTCCCAGATAGAATGAACAAGAAACAGATATTAATAAGAATTCCAAGCCATATAGAGCATATAATAATGAGAAATGTATGTGATTAGATCTGTTTTAGATACTCCTATTAATCTACTTCCAACAGTGCAGTATAATCTCTCAAAATGGAAAGTGGCAAGTGTGTAATGAGGACAGAATAATTTCTGATTAGTTATGTTTGAAGAAGTATGGATGTGTAGGCATTAGGAAGCAAAGCAGACAGAGAAAATTGCCATGGCTGAGTATATATATTTTTTGTTGTCTATGTCTGCATTTCTCAGGCTGCCCCAAGTGGGACAGCTCGTTGATAGCTCTCACAGTCAAGCACAGCAAGTGACCCTGATAATGTCTCCTAAGAGAGCTGCTGTAGATGGACTAATAACACTAAATCTTAATTTTATGTTGGGGCAGTTAAAAGCTTTGACCCTTTGCCCTTTATGGGTCCAAATTCATTACATGATATCATGGCCATAGATTTGTCTTGAAGGTTACACTGAGCCTATGTAGATAATTTTGTCATATAAACCCCTGAGACAAAATTATTCACTAGCCAATCCTGACATGAATGCAATTAACACTGGTGTTGATTGTATGTTCCTTGCAAAGGGAACTTCGACGTTGCATTCAGCATAACACTATGTGGAGCACTTCTCATGCACGACCGGCATCTGAAGCTTGTGTAAAATCATTCCTATTTATAGGCCTGCCATGATCAGGAGACGTGGCAATTAAGCACGTCGCGTAATATAAATATGGCACATGTGAACCACGCCATCAGCCTTATTATCTTCAGCGAAAGACTGCATGTTGGTTGTTTGTGTAAAGAAACAAAAAGACGCTTCATTTCCTATCTATCAGTTCTCAAAATCTCTGGACTTTTTTATCCCTTTAAAAAAATAGAAGAAAAAAAACTGAATGAGCGAGAGAGAAAAATATGAGTGAGAGAATCAGGAAGTATGTTACAGCTTGCTTCCATTTCATCATGGGAGTAGTGCACACTTTCTGGGTGAAGTGTCTAGGGCAGGGGTCAGCAACCCGCGGCTCCGGAGCCGCATGCGGCTCTTTGATCCCTCTGATGCGGCTCAGCTTTTGAAAATAATTAATGAGTATTTAATTAAAATGTATTTTATTTTAGTTCGTTCATTTTCAAAATGTAATTCTTGAAAGATTATGGTGGTCTTTTAACATCTAAATAAAACGTGTTAAAATATTTTTGTCACTCTTAATACACGTCACAACCTCCAATGTGCAACACCCGCCAGTGTGCGGTTTCTTGAACTTTTTGACCCCAGGTAGGCCAACTATGGAGAATTCAAAGAAAAGAAAAGAAAAGTGTCTGAAGAAAACAGGACGTTCAATGCTATGTGGGGAGATTAATTTGCTTTCACTGTCCACCTGATCTTGAGATGGAACTGGCTGAAATAGCCAACAAAGACATGTGGGTGTCCAAGTTCAAGCGCTTGACAGCGGACCTTGAAGATGTTTCACGTCAGAAGGCTGTTCTTGCTCAGAATCACAAATGGCGTGATATTGAAAACCTCCCCAAACCAGAAAAACTTGTGTTTGAAACTTGGAATGCTATCCCCGACATTTATGTGAAAATGACAAAGTATGCACTTGGAGTCCTGTCGTTCTTTGGCTCCACATATGTATGTGAGCAGGTGTTCTCCAACATGAACTTTATTAAAAATAAACATCGCACACGCCTCACAGATGACAGCTTACAATCCTGTGTGAAGATGAAGGTGACGGCACACAGCCCCGATGTGCAGATGCTGTGCGCTGAGGTTCAGGAGCAGAAATCCCATTGACTAAGTATTATAAATATTTTAATTGCCTATTATTTTGCATATATTCATATTTTTTCATTGTTCAGTGAAATAGACATTTTATTATTCAGGCTGACAGGTGACTGCACGGTGCCAGTAAAAGGATGACGGCACACAGAGAAAGGATGGCATTTTTGTTTGCTGCCAGTGGATAACTTAAGTTCTGCGTTTTTTTTTTTCATTACTACAAGGACTCAGATAGACATTGAGTATTTTACTTAACCTTCAACCCAACGTCTTTTTTTCGTAGTTAAAAATGTTTTGTTGCATGCAGAAATGTTATTTCATTTTCTCTGCAGTCGTTCATTGATTTCATAAATGTAACACATTATAGTTTGTTTATACATAGCACAAAGGCAAAAAAATATATATGCAGTGTTATTTCATTTAAATTTCAAAGGGGTTTTGTGGCTCTCATTGTTGTCTTTACTGTGTGAAATGGGTCCAAATGGCTCTTTGAGTGGTAAAGGTTGCCGACCCCTGGTCTAGGGGGTGGAGTATGCGATGGCAGCCTCGAGAGGCTGGGCATGGTAATGCCTACATTAGGTACATTAGGGGATCTCTTGTGTATCTGGAAGAAGAGACGGAGACGAGTGCCACTCTATCTGTTACGCTGTCTTCTGGGTCTGGCTTTTCGCTGGATTTTGGAGCTGGCGTCATGACTCCTCTTTCCACTATGGAAAGCCAAAAGGGGGAAAAAAACAAACACACAAAAGTATAATAGTAATAATTCCTCTCTGACTCTGAGGAGCCAGAAGGATGTGCTAAAAACTGTGAGCAGCATATAAAGAGCTGCTTGAAGTGATTACTAAGGCTGGATGAGCCTTTTTCTCCCCAGTGAAATTAAATCCCTCACACTGCAGAAAACTCCCCTTTGTTTGAGAAGTGCACGACAAAATATCAGGCTTCTCAGGGAAAACCATGCATAAGCCGTATTGATAACCCCACAATGTTGGATTATTCAGCCACTGTGTGGAATGAATGGCATGGCAATTTAGCAATGCTGAAGGTGGAGGAGGCACTTGCAGTTACCTCTCTCCATCAGCAGCAGGTAATTAGGGGGGCCGGCTTTCCCATCCAAGCCACTGTGTAAGGCCACCGTGGCATTGGTGGGCAAGCGTAGTAGTAGTCTTGCAGTAGTAGTCTTGCTTGTGGGTCACTGCAAACAGTGACAGTGTTGCAGGCCTACCAAGCAGACCTGCTGAGTGAGCTCGACATATGGTGGCATTCAGCCAGTTCCTTCCCTGTGTGTCGAGTTCACTCAGGCATCCACTTGTGGAGCCCGGGCCAACACTAGTGTGAGGGAGACACAGAAGGCCAGTATGGCAGCTCGCCAACCCCCACAGACAGCCAGGGGAACCGGGCAGCCACAGTCACAGCCATCTAATAGGCCTGATCTGAGAATGGTTATAAAGGCCAAGCAGGCAAAGAAGAGTGGTCCTGAGGGGCCGTGCAGGGACATATCAGGGGACATGAGGTTGTTAGGACAGATAGCCCCCAGTGCTACTGTAGGGCCTCCCCTAGCCAAGGCTGTCCCAAGTTTTCAGTGTTCTCTGGTCAGCCTCTGAGAAGCTACATACTCTAAGGTAAGGAAGGGGCAACAGAAAGAGCTTGTACTTGAGAGATGTCAGGGCAAGCAGAAGAGCTACCTTTAGAGTCAGAAGCATCTCAGAGGCCAGCCCAGGTCCTTGAGGCTCTGAAATCCGACTCGCTTCGGTTTCCGTTTTTTCGAGAAGAGCGCAGGTCGCGAGCTGAGCTGCTTAATGTAGCGTTAACATGCGCGACATCTCTAGGCTGCCATCGCATACTACACCGCTAACACTTCACCCACAAATTGTACACTTTTCCCCGTGATTTGAAACAGGAGCAAGCCGTAAGACACTTCTTGAACTCTTTCTCACTCATTACTTACCTCTCTTTTCCTTTAAAAAAGGGATAGAAAAGTTCAGAGATTTTGAGAAAATATATATTTTTGAGAAAAGCGTTTTTGTCACACAAACAACAGACATGCAGTCTCACTGAAGATAATAAGGCTGGCGGCGTGGTTCACAGGTGCCATATATATATCATGCGGCGTGCTTAATAGCCACGTCACCTGATCATGGCAGGCCTATAAGTAGAGGCATGATTTTACTCAAGCTTCAGATACCGGTCACGTGCACAAGGCGTTCCCATACTGTAATGCCAAATGCAACGTTGAAGTTCCCTTTGAAAGGGAACAGACATAGCCTGTCATGTTATTGAGAAACCAGAATGTGTCATGTTACTGAGAACCCAGAAACGTCTTTATCATGAAACTTTCCAATTTTTAAAAATATTGTTTAATAAAGTGAAACATATATGTTCATGTGGGGAAGTTTTCTGTTAGGAGATAACATTTAAGTAACATTTACGATTGTCTACGCTTTTAACAGTCGGTAAGTTTCCCACATTAACATGTATGTGTTATTCTTCATTAAACAATATTTTTTAAAATATATTTAGTATTATCCTTAGATTATGTGGTGCATCCGCCATACAAACCCTATGTAGGAATGATACTGTGTGAGTAAAAGCTCATTAATTAATATAAATCTATAGTTTACAGTATATAACAGCCTGAATGACTGTCAGAGCCATGCTAATATATAACGTTAATGCACACCTTCTGATTTGAGAATTCAACTGTGCTATGCTATAAGCTTAGATATTAAAGTTAGAGACATTTGGTTTTACTTGTATGTACTTAAATAGAAGCTAAAGTTCGTAACAAACATTTTATAGCAATGAAGCATAAGTTTTCCTACAGGAGTCAGTTTACATCTAGATGGGATTTATAGCTAGCTTTAAAAAGTAGGTCTAGCTAATTATATTCTAACTAATATCTAGTTAGAATAATGTGTTTAATGAAGCAAAGGAACAGAAATGTTGCCTTTTATCTCCACAAAACAAAGAATAAAATTGAAATGAATGATTTCTGAGACAGTTTCTAACCCAGTCAGCTAGGTTAACATAACTAACATAACATGCATAAATAATTTTATTTTACCTATCATGTAACATCAACATTCAGTCAAGCTTCTAAGACACTCAAGGTTTGTGCTGAGTCTAACTGAAGTATGTGCTGACACCTAAGGATAGCTGTACTATTGTCTGTTTTACCCTTAATTAAAAGTCCAAATGTTGGTAGAGACATTTCAGCTATCATGCTATTTGGTAGGTAGAGGTCTTTCAGTTATTATGACTATCCCTTTGATTCCTTAGTTTTGATGAAAAACTTTTGAACTTGGAAGTGATAGGCTTTCTGCAATACAATGCTTCTTTCACAATATCATGTATGCATATTTTATGTGCAGGCATTACAAGAGCACGTGTTATTTATTTTAATTGTAAGCATGTTTCACCAGTGAGGAACCAGGGCTTGAATATAAAATATTGAATAAAAAGGCCCTACAAAGGACCAAGTGTTAGCCAGGTTATAGTCTGCTGTGTTTCTGGCTCAAAATGACACTGTTATATCACAGTTGTAATTTTATTTCCTTTCCACCATAAGTCAATCATTGTCCAAGGCAGGAAAATTTTGATTTTCTGAGATTGAATGCATCGTAATACAGAAATGCAATCTACTTCAGACAGACAAAAAATAATAATAATCTTTTAAATTATAGTGATTGGAGATTTATGGCATTAAAGATAAGGTAGAAAGGTTACTGTTGTTTCTCCTTAGCAAAAATATATATTTTTTAATGTTGGAACAGCTTGAGAGGAAGGTAATTATTTTCAAATGCAAATCTTAAAACGTGTGGAATTCTAAAAAGGTAAAAAAAAAAAATTTAAGTCTGTTGCAACACTAGAACCTGGGTCTTGGTATAAAAATATAATATGAAACACACTTGTCAGGTTTTTAAAAAAATTAACTTTTCATTAATGGTAAAACACATATTTAATAGTGCGCACGTTTTGGAGACTAAAAATAGAGTTATTAAAAACTGCCACTTTTATTGAGTTGAAGGTAGAACACTTATGGTAAGGGTTGAGTACTAAAATGAGACCAAAATTCAGGCATAATTAATTTGTTCCCTTTCAAAGGGAATTCATCGTTGTGTAAGCTTTACGCTGTGGGAAGCGCAAGACCGGTATCTGAAGCTTGTGTAACATCATGCCTATTTATTTCTCCTGCCATGATCAGGTGACGTGGCAAATAAGTATGTTGCGTGATATAAAAATGGCACCTGAGAACTGCAATGATGACCTCTATTATCTGAAGCAAAGACGCAGTTCACATGCCCCAGTATGACACAGTCACGCTACGTCTCGTTACCTTTTAAGGGAACAGGGTTACATGCGTAACCCAGACGTTCCTATTCAAAGGGAACTCAACCATGTGTGAGCTTTACGCTGTGGGAACGAGTAGACCCAGTCAGTCATACTGAGGGCATGACTTGTTCAAAAGGTCTGAGAGGGTCTGGAGGGTCACTGCAAAACATTCAAGCATGGGTTGGAACATATATCCAGGTTGTAACATTAAATGAATGTGTGCGTCATAGACTCTTAATTCCCTACGATTCCCTGCGGCTGTACTCTTGAAATTGTGCTCTGAATCTAAGTGAAGTTTGCACAGATCAACATGCAATTGTCTTCAAGTACGCAAAAGTACCTTTTGCTTAGAGACCCGAAGCATGAGTTTGATGCGCGAGCTTTTAGCGAACGCACACTTTTGGGTCTTCACTAACATTGACTTTGTTTACTTTCTACATGTGCTTTTGTTATGGTTTTGTCCTGTCTCCGACCCTGTCTTGTCTGATTGTTTCCTGTAGGTATGGCATCATTATTTTCAGCTGTCTTGTGTTTCACCCCTGATTACGTTCGCAGTTTAAACCCCTTGTGTCTCTTTGTACCTTGCATAGTATTGAGTGTTATCTCCTTACAAAACGGTTGTTTCTTGTTTCTCATTTTTAATTCATGTAAATTGACATTGTTTCTTGTTTTTTATTTCTGATTCTAACCTCGCCCAGCCTGTTTGTAGATTGGCTGTTATTTCAACCATGCTACTGTCTCCTGATTTGGATTTGTCTGCCTGACTCTCTCAAATAAATGTCTTTATTTGAGACTTATAAACTTGCATCCGTCCTCACCTTCATAACATTTAATATGTGACAGAATACTAAGCCACACCATGGATGCAGCAGGAAGACGGCAGAGACGTCACACTAAGGAAACCAAGCAAACCATCCCAGCTTTGCATTAGATCCAGTTTCCTCAGTGTTTTTTTTGTAGATCTCCCAAATCGATATGATGGGTTTTTTGGCTACCCTGAATATTTTCTGGTTGACTGGCAAATCTATTTCTCAAGCGTAATGAACCCCAAGCCCAGCAAGAAGCAACGGATAAGTTTCATGTTGTCCTGGTTTTTTGGCTCAGCCTGCCAGTGGGCACAGTGTCTAGCAGCCATGGGATCCAGGGGACTGGAGAATGTAACTCAGTTTGTGGGACTATTCATGATGGTGTTTGGCATTCCAGAATCCAGGTCTGTCCTGGAGGATCTGTTGGGGAGGCCGGCCTCACAGAAACCCCGACCATGAGATTCACCACCTATTATGAGCGGGCAAACTGGGTGACCTCCTCCCCTTAGACCCACTATGTGGTCTCCTCTGTTGATCTCCAGACAGAGGTTAATGTTCCAACCTCATCTTCAGAGCTCTAACTTGAGACCCACAAGGTGGTCTCACCTGCAGAGCTCCAGCCAGAGGTCAACATGGTGACCTCCTCCCCAGTGCGCCAATCTGAGACCCATGAGGTGGTCTAACCTGCAGGGTTACAGCCAGAGGTCAACATGGTGACCTCCACCCCAGTGCTCCAAACTGAGACCCATGAGGTGGTCTCACCTGTCTCGTTACCAATCTCTGCTCATGCCCAAGTCTGTTGACACAGCCAACAAGTTCAGCATGCAGAGTCGATGGAGGACAATGCTCTGCCTTGCTGCTCCGTGGAAGGCATAAATGTCTTTATGGCAATGGCACATAGGAATGGCAATTTCCCTTTGAGCAAACGCTGTAGCATGCAGCGTCTACAGGGACCCGAAGCGTGAGTACAATGTGCGAACTCGAAGTGCGAGCTGATGCACGAGCTTTTAGCTTTTGGTTCTTCAGTGACATTGACTTTGTTTACTTTCTACATGTGCTTTTGTTATGGTTATTGTCCTGTCTCTGCCCCTGTCTTGTCATTGGTTGTTTCCTGTAGGTGTGTCATCATTGGTTTCAGCTGTTTCACTTTTCAATTTGTCATTTAAACCTCTCATGTCTCTTTGTACCTTGCATAGTAGTGAGTGGTAACGCTTACCAAGCAGTTGTTTCTTGTTTCTCATTTTTGATTTATGTTTATTAACCTTGTTTCCTGTATCTCGTCTCTGATTCTAGCCTTTTCCAGTTTATGCCTGTTTGTAGATCACCTGACCCATTGCCTGTTATTTCAACTGTGCTACTGATTTGGATTTGTCTGCCTGACCCTCTCAAATAAAAGTCTTTAACTGCACTTGCATCCATCCTCACCTTCATAACATTTAATATGTGACACATAAGAATATCATATTTTAGGCACATACTGTTTTATGTGATCAGCACAGACAATTGCTCTCCAGTTGTTTTACTTTCACTAACCACTTAAAGTCTCAGCATATCATCCAGGAACTACTCTGAATCATTACAGTGAGTACATAACTAATGAATTCATGTTATTACAAGAGTGAGGAATATTAATCTAGAAATATCAACAATGCCTGGAAATTTAAAGGTTAGATAAAAGCAGGTTAAGTCCATAAATTTCCAAATAATATGGTGTGAGTGTGAAGCTAGCCATCATTGTTGTGAGATGGTTTACGTCAACCCATTATTCTTTCATTTTATCTAATAGTAATGGATGGAGCTTTACAGTGCTAGATTGGCACTCAAGTGACACCGATTCCAGGGCATGTTGTTGTTGTATAGAAAATATACATTAAATAAACACAAGGGAGACTCAGCATGAGTAGTATGTAATTTTGTTGAAAATTCACTTTGCTGACGTTCACATAAGACACAATACACACAGATAAGCAAGGCACAAACCTTACATGTTTGATTAGTGCGGCAGGCCCCAGAGCATAGGTGGACGGTCAACTAAGAGACACACACACACATACACACAGAGGCCGATGCCACCAGGCACACAGATACAGAAGGAAAACAGAACATTATAAGAATAATAAAAGGAGTATTAAGATATTATAAGGATAATATGATGATATTATGAAGTATGGAGTACAGAAAAGGGGGTAAAATACTTGCAAGCAGTTTAACCAGATATAAAACAGAAATATGGAGCAAATATGAAAGAAAAAAAAGCATTATAAAACAGAAATACTGAAAAATGTGAAAGAAACTTACTCATAATGCACTTGAAGGTGTGGAGGATTCTTGTCTCACGAGGAAAAGTCAGAAGTAACACAGATGAAGGCCTTAATTTTTAACAGAGAACCAAGATGGGCCGTTTATAAGGGTAGTTAAGACAAGTTGCACCTGTGAGATAACCATCGATGGGAATGGCTAGGGCCATGAGATAACCGTCGATGGGAACAGCAACTGTTTCTAGGTTAAATATCACTTCTTTTACAGCAGCTGTAACTTACCACCATTCCAAACTATTTTTTGTATTGCCTATGCCTGCAGAGACTGGCAGATAAAATGCTTTCAACCATTCACCACTGTGAAAGGTTTTTTTTTTTAACTTTTTTTAGCCATTGTGAAATATTGACTTATTTGTATAAAGAGTCACATATAGACCACGTGTATGGGGCACACAGTCAATCATACACTGCTTATAATTATAATTATAAAGATATGTACATCTGAAAGGCATAGCATGAGCATAATTTTATGAATCTAAAATTTCCTGTAAAGATTCTGCCACTTTTGCATGCATTATATTTAGAATGGAAACTGCAAAGTATATAGTATAATAATCCACTGGTCTGAAAAAGGCAGTGAAGCAAAACAGGTAGAGTGAAATGTAATCATTGCTGAATCATAGTGATGTACAAAAACCATTTGCAAACACTGCATACCAATTCTGTAGGTCTAATGAAGTTTGGGATCTATATTCTGTAATAAAAATAAAAATTTAATAAAAGAAAAGCTCATTTAAAAAAAAAATGTCCCACAGACAACTGATACTGAACTTTCTCATTCTATTTTATGTTTAAGTCAGTCAAATACAGACATAAAAATGTATTTATTTATTTATTTATATATTTTTTTTAATGTGAACATTTACCACGAATCCAGGAGCTATAATGCTAGTAGTATTGCTAGCATTATAAAATTAGTATGTGTACTATTTATTTTGCAGAGTTGCCCTATACTGTATGTGTTAATGTCTATATGCTAATTATATCATTAAATGCCAACAAAAGAATGCTGAAACTAAACAACACCAATGCACATGCTAACAGGTGTAAAGGTAGGTATAGAAAGCAAATAATGGTCACTTTCTGGAAGATTGAATGCAAAAAAATCACAGCAGATGGTATCTTTCAACACAATTAAAAAAAACCTTTGCTATATCATATGGGTTCCTTGGGATATTCATAGAACACACCAAGAAGAATAAATAGATAGGTAAAGTTTGTCACGACAAACTTTGATGTTGGCTTGAAAAAGCAAGCCATCAGCTAGACCGTGTGCCAATAATCTTGGAGCTATGCACTGTCCCACTGCTTTTGGAGCTTAGTGGCATCCTAATACTATTTGAGCCACGGGGCATCCAAGTAGTTTTGGAGCCAATCGGTGTCTCAATACTTTTGGAGCAAGGCATTGTCCCAATACTTTTGGAGCAAGTCAGCGTCACAATACTGTTGTATCTAGATGGCGTCCCAATACTTTTAGGATGCAGGCCGTGTGCACTCAGGTGTGTGTGTTCTGACAGTTGGAGCCAGGCTCTGAACATTCCCTCAATGTAAGTGAATGGGAGTTTTGGGGAATTTTCTAATTAATAATAATAATAATAATAAAAAAATAAATAATAATAATAATAATAATAATAATAATAATAATAATAATAATAATAATAATAAAACGGGGGGGGGGGCGATGGCTTAGTGGTTAGCATGTTTGCCTCCTGCACCTCTGGGGTTGGTGGTTTAATTCCCTGCCCAGCATGCTTGGAGTTTGCATGCTGTCCCTGTGCTTCGAGGGTTTCCTATGGGTACTCTGTTTTCTACTCCCAGTCCAAAGACATGCGTTGTATACTGATTGGTATCTGTAAATTGTCTGTTGGGTGTGTGAATGTGTGTGTGATTGTGCCCTGCAATGGATTGGCACCCCATCCAGGGTGTCCCCTGCCTTGTGCATCAAGTCCCCTGGGATAGGCTGCAGGCTCCACATGACCCTGTGTAGGATAAGCAGTACAGAACATGGATGGATGGATAAGAAACCTGGCTAGGTGGATTTTAGGATAATTTGAGACCTATCTTAAAGCAGAAATTAACAAAATTAAAGAAGGACTATCCAATCATAAATCACTGGGCAAAAATCACAGACTACCAGATTAAATTATGCTGAAGACCATTTTAATTGTTACATAGGACTGTTTATTTACAGTCGTCCTGTCCCCTTAGCAGAAAAACACCCCCAAAGCATAATGTTTCCACCTCCATGTTCGACGGTGGGGATCGTGTTCTTGTGGTCATAGGCAGCATTTCTCCTCCTCCAAACACGGCGAGTTGAGTTGATGCCAAAGAGCTCCATTTTGGTCTCATCTGACCGCAACACTTTCACTCAGTTATCCTCTGGTGGTCAGATGAGACCAAAATGGAGCTCTTTGGCATCAACTCAACTCGCCGTGTTTGGATGAGAACCTCCTTCCCTCTGCCAGGGCATTGAAAATTTAAAGTAATTACTAAGTCATTACCAAGTACTAAGTCATGTTTTGCAGAGGGGTCAAATACATATTTCCCTCATTAAAATGCAAATCAATTTATAACATTTTTGACATGCGTTTTGCTGATTTTTTTTGTTGTTATTTTGTCTCTCACTGTTCAAATAAACCTACCACTAAAAATTATAGACTGATCATTTCTTTGTTAGTGGGCAAACGTACAAAATCAGCAGGGGATCAAATACTTTTTTCCCCCACTGTAGCTGTCTTAAGCCTTATTCAGACTGTATTATTTTATTAGGGGGTCATCTGTAAAAAAAAAAAAAAAAAGAATTAACGTCTCCTCAGTGATAAAGCTTTCACAAAAAACTTAACACAGTAGGAGTGAGTTTCTAGCAGGTTGTATATTCTCCCGGGTCCTGTCATGTGCGTCATTTGATATTTATGGAACTGGCAGTGATACAAGTCATTATTTATTGAAAACTAGAAGTGATACTGTGCATATGTGAATATAAAGCAATGTGTTATACCTGCACCTGCCATTAGAATGGTTCCTTTAATGGAATCCTTCAATGGTTCCAGTGGGATCTCACTTTTCTTAATTTTATTTTCTTTCTACTCCTTAAAATGCTGTCCCAGGTAGCATAGTCGATGTTTTAACACTCAGAAAAAATATACTGTATGGTTGAGTGCCTCTTCTAAAGTATACATTTTTCATTTTGTGATTCAGAAAATGTTTAATATTTGGAGGCGTGTCAATGATTCATTATACTAGGTAGCAGAAATCAAACTTATTTTTGTTCCAATGCAAGGCAACACCTGCATAGAAAATCACAGACATGTGTATCCAGATGGGACAAAAATGATCAGATGACCTCTGAGTTTGGTGAAAAACAGTAGGTAATTTGGACTGTAATTTTCTTGGAGGAGGACAGAGAAAAACACAGAAATGGCCAATCTGTACAGAAAAAAAATCACAGAGTAGCACTTGTAAAGTAGTCAATTACCTTGGGACCCCATTTAAATTTAATCCTCTTTGAATAGAGATATAGAGTTAATTTGTACTCATGAGTGCCAATGTGGGTGGTCAATGTGAGTTAGCTAGTGATCATGCATATATACTCCGGGACACTTAAATATGTGTTGCTTCTCATGGTGAATACATTTGGAAATAATGCAATGCTGAAAATCTATAATAAATGTCATCATGCACATTATGCTAAATAACCCTGGATATTTTGTTATAACTGTAACATAATTCTTAAGTGACTTCAGAGCTACAGTCAGTGAAAGTAAGATTTATCAATCAGATTCCCAAAGTCATAGCATGAAGACTCAGTGGCTGCAGAGGATCTGTTGATATTCCATCCAATAGTCCAGTTTATTTATTTTTTTACTACATTCCCTACATCTTTCATTGAAATACAGCCCTAGAGACCATTGCAATGCAATCAACAGGCTTCAGAGAAACCTGAAAATATGTAATCATGTACTTTTCACTAGCTATTATTATGACTTATTGGTATTTTTGTGAATGAAAAATATTACATATGGACTCTCTGTTAGCTCAGGCTTTCTAAATTTAGTTATCATACTATAACTTCAGGTATTTGGGTATAGTTGGTAGCCTTTCCATCTCACAGCTCTGGAGTTCTGTTTTCAATTCTCTTCTTGGGTTACTGTGGAGTGTTTCTATGTTCTTCATGTGTTCCCATGGGTGTCCTCTGGCTTCTACAGCTTCCACCCGCTGTTCAAAAGCAGTTTTTTCAAATGTATCAGAGCTGAAACCTTGACTTTGATGCTAGATTCTTCTAGATGCTGATCAAGCTTTGGACTGGATTTCTTTCTGTACCTTACGGACATGGACTTTCAATTAACTTCCTTCAACTTGAGCAGTTTCTTCAAAACTGATTGTTCGTTTATATATATTGGGATCTGTGTGAAACAAACACAAAAGCGAAATCATAGCAATACCAATATTCCTAAGCCAATTGAAAGCATTGTTTCTTTTTTAATCTATGATAATTGGAAAAAGTGTCCCCAGACAGATTGATCTTTGATTCATCCTCAGAGAAAGTGAAACTAGGGGAGTTTGTATGAGGGCGAGTTTGTTAGTCCTCAATGGTTCCACATAAAACATGTTTGACTGGTAAGGTTAGACAAAATTTATGCTGTCCTGGATGTTTATATGTCAGGATTCATAGCCTGTCATCATCACTTGCTCAAGTTGAAAGTGCTTTCACTTGGCTAAAGCCCATTGCTTTTCCATAACTCATGCTATAAGCTATTGCTTCAAAAGACGGATGACTTCAGTGACTTGAAATTTGGAAACTGTACCCATTTCATAGACTATTTTATTTTATATCTTGGTGAAGATAGTCAGCAAGGGTTCTAAATTGAAATGTGGCTTAATGTGTGCCTGGAAATCTATGCAGAGTAACATAAATACATTGTGTTGGGCATATGCTGAAGCACTTTTTTATTTGTATTTTTTTTTCATTGCTACTATTATTATATTGCAATATAAGCTAAATTGAGATAATATGAAAACAGATTTATTGTTGTGAAGTGATAAGGTTCACTGCTCTTAAATATCAGAGCTGTTTTTCTTTTTCTTTTTTTTATTTCTGTTTTTTTTTTTTGGTGCATTCACGCCTTGCCATGAGTGGATTTCACACTTTCTGTCACTGAGGCACGAGTTATTACAAAACATGGTTTTGAGTGATAAACCTATTTTATATATATGGCCTGGATCTTTGTTCACCCATGGAATATCTCATTTCTAAAGTATTCCTTGGAAGTGCAGTGGTAGTGATAAATGACCTGTGTGG
This sequence comes from Ameiurus melas, assembly GCA_012411365.1. NCBI lineage: Eukaryota > Metazoa > Chordata > Actinopteri > Siluriformes > Ictaluridae > Ameiurus > Ameiurus melas. Next base: position 15,358,109 of record CM022760.1, read on the forward strand.
AATATCTTGTTTTCCATGTACTCTGTGAAATTCCTTTTTTTCCCCTACCCAAGCCATGAATGGTACATGTTACAGATAAAACATTTGATTTCTCATCTGTAAAGTTTGATGATGCTGTTAGCTTTTAGTTATAGATTGATACTAGATTTCAGTTACAGGTTATTCATTTTTGTCACGATTTCCCCTCTTGGAAAGCGATGGAGCAGGCAGCACGCGCCAAAGCTCAAAGCATGAGCTTTCCGGGTTCCGGGTTTCAGTGACATTGAATTTATTTTCTTATAACACGTGTTTTATTATGGTTTATGTCCTGTTTCCCCCCTATTGTCATTGGTTGTTTCCCTTATGTACATCATTGTTCTCAGCTGGTTTGTGTTATCCTCCTGAATGTGTTTAGTATAATAACCTCTCATTTCTTTTTATTTGTCGCGAAGTATTGTTTGTATTCTTTAACGTACCAAGCCTTTGATCATCATTCTTGTTTCTGGTTTTGATTCTTATTTCTCATTTAGTGCTTAGCCTTGCCTGTTTTATGCCCGTTTGCCTGACCCTCTGCCTGTTTTTGACCATGCTTGTGTATCACGATTTGGATTTGTCTGCCTTTCTCTAATAACGCTCTTATTTACATTCTTATCTTCAACCTCCATAGGTGATAATTGGTGTTATTAATTAGATAATAAAAAGATGGAAGTAATATTCGTTCAAATGTTTGCATCTTCCTTTTTCGGGAAAATAAGTATTCTCCAATAATATCAATGTTCCCTTTTGTATTATTTCAATATTCACCTACTATTCCTCCTGTCATCTCTCTTTTAACACTGGCAGATTATTTGACCGGATTTTGCCCATTCTTCTTGAAAGATGTATTATAACTTTTTTTTTTTTTTTACCAGATGTCTACCCTTATATTTTTAATTATTGTTTTGTTGCAGGATATACCTTTTTATGTAAACTAATCAATTTCCATTAAAAAAAAACTTATGGGGAGTGTATATAATTTTGCATTCCACTCTATGCTGTAAATTTTAAATGTTATGTATTTTGATAGGAATGTAAGCAAACTTATTTGAGGAGAACTAAACAGGGAGGATGGAAATTATTTAATTTTATGCTTGTAATAGATCACTTAAACAGACCCAGCCCAACAGCTCCAAAGTTACATTGCATCCAGAAAGCATTCACAGCGCTTCACTTTTTCCACATTTTGTTATGATACAGCCTTATTCCAAAATGGATTAAATTTATTATTTTCCTCAAAATTCTACAAACAATACCCCATAATGACAATGTGAAATAAGTTTGTTTGAAATCTTAGCAAATTTATTAAAAAATAAAAGACAAAAAAAGCACATGTACATAAGTATTCACAGCCTTGATATTCAAAATTAAGCTCAGATGCATTCTGTTTCCACTGATTATCCTTGAGATGTTTCTGTAACTTAATTGGAGTCCACCTGTGGTAAATTCAGTTGATTAGACATGATTTGGAAAGGCACATACCTGTCTATATAAGGTCCCACAGTTAACAATGCATGTCAGAGAACAAACCAACCATGAAGTCCAAGGAATTGTCTGTGGACCTCCGAGACAGGATTGTATCGAGGCAACGATCTGGCGAAGGGTACAAAAATATTTCTGCTGCATTGAAGGTCCCAATGAGCACAGTGGCCTAAATTTCTGTGTGGCCTCCAGTGGCCTCCATCATCCGTAAATGGAAGACGTTTGGAACCACCAGGACTCTTCCTAGAGCTGGCTGCCAGGCCAAACTGAGAGATTGGGGGAGAGGGCCTTAGTCAATGAGGTGACCAAAAACCCGATGGTCACTCTGACGGAGCTCCACCATGTCTCTCAGGAGAGAGGAGAGCCTTCCAGAAGAACAACCATCTCTGCAGCACTCCACCAATCAGGCATGAATGTTAGAGTGGCCAGACGGAATCCGCTCCTCAGTAAAAGGCATATGACAGCAAATTTCTCTGGTCTGATGAAACAAAGATTGAACTCTTTGGCCTGAATGGCAAGTGTCATGTCTGGTGTCATGTCATGTCATCACCTGGCCAATACCATCCCTACAGTGAAGCATGGTGGTGGCAGCATCATGCGGTGGGGATGTTTTTCAGCGGCATGAACTGGAAGACTAGTCAGGATCGAGAGAAAGATCAAAGCAGCAATGTACAGAGACATCCTTGATGAAAACCTGCTCCAGAGTGCTCTGGACCTCAGACTGGGGGCGAAGGTTCATCTTCCAACAGGACAACGACCCTAAGCACACAGCCAAGATAACAAAGGAGTGTCTACAGGAGAACTCTGTGAATGTCCTTGAGTGGCCCAGCCTGAGCTCAGACTTGAATCTGATTGAACATCTCTGGAGAGATCTGAAAATGGCTGTGCATCGACACTCCCCATCCAACCTGATGAAGCTTGAGAGGTTCTGCAAAGAAGAATAGGAGACACTGCCCAAAAATAGGTGTGCCAAGCTAGTAACATCATTCTCAAAAAGACTAGAGGCTGTAATTGGTGCCAAAGGTGCTTCATCAAAGTATTGAGCAAAGGCTGTGAATACTTATGTGCATGTGCTTTTTTGTTTTTTGTTTTTTAATAAATTTCCAAAGATTTCATACACACTTCTTTCACGTTGTCATTATGGGGTATTGTTTGTAGAAATTTGAGGAAAATAATTCATTTAATCCATTTTGGAATAATGCTGTAGCATAACAAAATGTTGAAAAAGTGAAGCGCCGTGAATACTTTCTGGATGGACTGTATGCTACCAAATTGTACCCTTCTCATAGTCACCCAAAACCAATTCCCCAGCTCTTATCAAAGTAATTCAATTATCATTTTCTGTGACCTAGGTAGCTGTTGTCTGAAAACAACATATACACTTCTGTTTAGCTCAAGTACAAAAGGTCACTTCCTGGGCAGCTGCATGGCTGCTTTTTGCTGATCACACTATATTTGTAGCGGTTCTGTGGATGCCTACTGCATAAGAAAAGTCCACTCTGAAACATCATTAAATATGTATATACTATACATTTTGCAGTTAAGTCCTAAAAACAAAAGAGCAAGAATTTCTATTGTTATACATCACTTTTCAGTATTGTTCAAAGTTATATGAGAAATGTAATGTTCAAATAGAGGAAATGACAAATCAGTTCCAAGTTCCAGAATGCAATGATACAGTATATAGCTGGAGCTGTGGTCAGCAACAAACTCGACTCAGTATTGACTTGAGAGATTAAGTTTCAGATCCTTTATTTGTTTGAGTATAAATATGAGGAGGTGAGTAAGCTAGACAGACTAGATAGACAGAATAAATGATTAATATGCTGCTGCACTGAGTGACGTTTAGGTCACTTAGGTGCCACTATCAACAGGTAGTCAAAAAGGCATGTGAACACATTTCTTCAAAACCTCTGTAATCCTGTTATAGATACGAATACTGCTATGCAATTCCCCACTCTCTCTTGAAGAAATTTTAAATTCAGTTAAATCTATGCAATCTAACAAAGCTCATGGCCCGGACAGGTTTCCAATCGAATTCTTTAAAACGTTTATTGGAAAATTAGCTCCATTGCTTTTGGCTATGTTCAACGAATCTTTGGAATGTGGGTCTTTGCCTCCAACCCTGACACAAGCCACGATAGCTCTGCCCCTAAAGGAGGGTAAGGATCCATCTTCCTGTGGTTCTTATAGACCGCTATCACTGCTGAATGCAGATGTAAAGGCTTGGGAAGACCTGTTTTCAAATAACCCACATCAGAGAGGAATGATTTCTAAGATTTATGATTTTATTTTGACGCAAGGTAGTGGGTCGAGTAATAAAATTAGGAATGCGTGGAAAACGGAATTAGGAGTACAGATAAGTGAGGAGTGTTGGGAACATGCTATTGGGAGGGTACAGACAACCACTTCTTGTGCTCGTCTTGGACTTATACAGTTCAAAGTTTTAATAGAGTCCATCTGTCCAAGTCGAGATTTTCTGTGATGTATAAGGATGTAGAGGACAAGTGTGATAAATGCCACAGCTCTCCCCATATGTTTTTCTTCTGCCCTGAACGCCATGGTTTTTGGTCTGGCTTTTTTACCATCATGTCCACTATTCTCAGGGTAGATTTAAAGCCTTGTCCATTGATTGCGATATTTGGGATTCCTGAAGCTTCAATTCCTTTGAGCTCGATACAAAAGGATGTTATTGCTTTCAAATCCCTTACAGCAAGATGTTCCCTACTGTTACATTGGAAGTCAGCTAAATACCCATCTATCTCCCAGTGGATAAAGGACATGATGTTTTTTCTGAAACTCGAGAAAATAAGATATACCATGAATGGTTGTACAGATAAGTTTTTTTCATAAATGGCAGCCCTTTATTGCATACTTTATGGAGTTACAGACACTACCCACTTAAAGGTTGGTGCCTGTTGTTGAATTTTATAATATCTCTATAACCAGCGACAGTTAATGGGTAGCCATGATGAGCCGGAGGGGTGGGTTGTGGGTTCAATTTTGTTTTTCTTTGTATAAAAAGAAAAAAAATCTGTGAATATTTTCTGCTGGTGCTCATTTTGTTTGTATTTTTGGGAAATGGTGGGGAGGACAGAACAGAAAAGGCGATTTAGATAGGCTTAGTTCAACAGAAATGTTCATCCGAAGGTCAGCAAAAATGTTTAATAAAAAAGAAACGTAGAAATGTAGAAATATTCAATAAAAATTAAACTTTAGAAATGTTCATTAGAAATGTTTAGCAGAAACGTTTTGCAGAAATGTATAGCAGAAATGTTTAGCAGAACTGGTCATTAGAAATGTTTAGCAAAAATTGTTCAGTAGAAATGTAGAAATTTTCTGTAGAAATGTTCATCAGAAGTGTTCAGCAGAAATGTTCAATAAAAATGAAACTTGTAAAAATTCATATGCAAGTCAATCAAGGAATTTTCCTTTAAGGGTTCTTAGATTATTAAAAGGGTCCTATTTTTTCTATTTTTTAAATAGGATTTTTTTTTTTTACTCTTTCAAGTTTATTTAAGATGAGGAAACAAAAAGATTTGGAAATAAATCTTTTCAGCTATTTTATTTATTAATTTGTTTATTTATTTATTTATTTATTTTAACCAATGTTTCTTTACCAATATGTAGTCCCATACAAATACACTTTTACACTTTATTTGAGAATACAGTGCAATTAACAATTCTAAACCTTACAATGTTAATTTGTAAATGTAACCTAAAACACCATTTTCCTGACATCTTAAATGAAACTTTATAAACTTTTTATTCCTACAGAATTTCATTAGAGCAGATGCCCTAGCTAGTGCCATATGAGTCAGGTCTTAAACCTTTAGCTCACCAGCACATTACACCGTATTTGCCATATGGTCTGATTTGAGGGAGATCATGGGTTCATCTCCACTAGGACTGCCATATGAGTATGATTTCCATGCTAAATTAATCTCCCATGCTATGTATGGGTTCAATTAAAAAGATCTATCCCATTAGTAATGGTTTGCTGTACCTTAATGACAATCTACACATGTTGTTCGACGTGTTCTAACACTCACACAAACAACAATTTCAATGTTTCAATGTTTAAATCATATACATTTTGAGTCTACACTTCAGGATGTCCAGTATAGCTTCCTTTTTTGTAGTCATCAAAGTATTGCCCATACTACTGTATATTATTTCCCTGGTTTTAACATCATAAAAATCAGTCATAATAATGTAATTATACAATCCAATTATTGTACTAGCTGACAATTTAAATCATGTCTACATCATGCTAAAATGGTATGTTAGCCAAGTTCACAAAACATGTGAACATGTGGTCATCTGACCACCAGAGGACAACTGGGTGAAAGTGTTGTGGTCAGATGAGACTAAAATGGATTTATTTGGCATCAACTCAACTCACCGTGTTTGGAGGAAGAGGAATGCTGCCTATGACCCCAAGAACACCATCCCCACCATCAAACATGGAGGTGGAAACATTATGCTTTGGGGGTGTTTTTCTGCTAAGGGGACAGGACAACTTCACCACATGAAATGGACGATGGACGGGTCCATGTGCCATCAAATCTTGGGTGAGAACCTCCTTCCCTCAGCCAGGGCATTAAAAATGAAAAGTAATTACTAAGTAATTACCAAGTACTAAGTCATGTTTTGCAGAGGGGTCAAATATGTACATATTTCCCTCATTAAAATGCAAATCAATTTATAACATTTTTGACATGCGTTTTTCTGATTTTTTTTGTTGTTATTTTGTCTCTCACTGTTCAAATAAACCTACCATTAAAATTATAGACTGATCATTTCGTTGTTAGTGGGCAAACGTACAAAATCAGCAGGGGATCAAATAATTTTTCCCCCCACTGTACTTCTGAGCCCTGATCTACACATAAATGCACCTGTTGGATTATATGGGCAAGTAAATAAACAGTCCTATGTAACAATTAAAATGGTCTTCAGCATAATTTAATCTAGTGGTCTGTGATTTTTGCCCAGTGATTTATGATTGAATAGTCCTCCTTTTATTTTGTTAATTTCTGCTTTAAGATAGGTCTCAAATTATCCTAAAATCCATCTAGCCTGGTTTCTTATCCATCCATCCATTTTCTGTACTGCTTATCCAAATTATTGAAATATTCAAATAAACCTACCATTAAAATTATAGATTGATCATTTCTTTGTTAGTGGGAAAACGTACAAAATCAGCAGGGGATCAAATACTTTTTTCCCTCACTGTATACACATTCCAAAATTCCACTGTGAAACACACATACTGCAAATTGTTAATAAACTAGTCAATCCATATATGTGATATATTCCAACACATATATATGTGATATATTCCACCACAAGATAAACTATTCTCTGAATTAACAGCCACTGTTTAGCAGTGATTTCTAATTAAAATAAATAAATGAAATGTAAAAAAAAATAAATTAAAAACTAGCATGCAACTGGCAATATAATGTCATCTTCATATTGCAACAAAAACTTGGCTCAGTGTCTCCCAGGAGATTATACAGGCTAATGACATGAGTAGGTAGTGTGAGTTCTCCATCTGTTAAAACTCAATGAGCAAGTACCAGGACACAGAGCAATGTTTGTACATTTAGGACAGACATATACATTTCTGGGGGACAATAATAGAATAAAACATTTTAATAAACAACACTGTGGAATACTCCAACATTGGACCATCCTGTTGCTGATTTGCTATACCCTATAATGTTTTATTCCTTATTTATTGAATGGTTGAATGGATTTCCCCCATTTTGCTTCAGGGTTTACCTAAACCTGGAACATGAAAATAATAAACATCTTTATATAGTTAACTTAATTTAAAGGGTTCTCATCTAATTTAGCTGTGTTCAATTCCCACCTCATAGCTTCTGGCTTTTTCTTTTAGTACCAACCCTGAAAGGGTGAAGGCTAACACATGCTTCTTCTAAAAGTCTGGCTTTTTTATTATATATTTTATGTTGAGATTTGTTGAGGGCAAATTGGCTGACATAAACATGGGCTACAGAAACATTTTTAGTATAAGGCCAGGGTTTTTTTTGTTTGTTTGTTTGTTTTATTTTTTTGGTAATAGGTCTGCTAACTGGGCAAATGTCCAGTAAGCCTATTGACATGAAAGGTGAAGGATTAGATGTTTTGGCTTCCTTATACAGGCAATCCAGTGCTATTTTTGGATCCTTATACTTCTTAATGGGCTTTCAATTTGTGTCAAGAACAGATGAGTATGACCACCATATAAATTGAAATAGAGATAACTCAAAAGATAAATACGTTGCAAGTGAGAACAGAAAATGATCTGTATTGTGTTCAAAATTGTGTGTGTGTGGATCACCAAATTCATCAAAGCTTTTTATATAGTTGGTGATGCAACATGATGGTTTCAACAATCATAAAGATGAATTTCATCTTCCATGGCGTTTGAGCATACAGCTGAAACTGTCATTTAAGGTCCTGTGGCATGTAAACCTTTCAGCCATGCAAAGTACAAAATTAACTAATTAAATTTTATCATCTGTTAAATCAGATGTATCACAATAGGGGACTCTGTGATAATTCTGCTGTGGATGTTAAATATTGAGACATGTTCGATCACAATATATTTGCATTTAACTGTTAACATTGTTGCCCCCCCCCTCTCTCTCTCTCAAGCCTGCCATGTGGATTACAAACACAGTTCTTAAGTAGCTTGTTAATCCTCCTTGTCTCACCAGGACACAATAGGCGTATATCTGAATTCATGATGTAACCAGGTTTTGTGTGCGTATGAGTTTGTATGTACAAATACCCGAGTATATTATAGAAAATATTCACTGTTCAAGCAATGAGTGTATTGAGCTCAACAGTTTTTTTATTGAGCTCAAACATTGTTTTCTTGACTGGAGAAAATCTAAGACAGATAATATAATATGGAACAACTCCTACATTTTATCATTTTCATATGAGTGTGCATGTGTGAGTCTGTGATCTGAAGTAAGCCGACATGTGGATACATAGGCAGAGGGCACACTGACTATGTGAAGTACTCATTCTCTGTCATTTTATGTGTTTGTGTGTAAATTGCATAGGAGAAAAAGTCTAATATTTTCTTCAACTTTCTAATGGCTACACAAAATTGTGAATGACAACCATTGGCTAGTTTTTTCTCAGCACAAATTATATAGAAAGTTGACATTGACAATGCAATCTAATCATATTGCATTAATCCATAACCATTTCACATTTTCCAGCCTGTTTATCTCATCATGATTGTAACAGGCAGATCCATTATGGAACAGTCATGTTGAGTCACATTACATCCCTGCATTGACTACCTAAACAATCAGCTTCCTGTTGCACACAGCCATTTAAAATGAAAACCAGCATAGTTAGTTGGCATGTTATTTGAAAGTGCATCTATAAACTCTTCCAGTGTCAGGAGATAATATGGCGGAAGAACATTCACTTTTCAGTTCTGTGAATCTATTATTATTTCTGTTGGAAACCAGAAGAGACAAAATGGATGTAGTTTCTTTAAACTGATTAAAATGTTGTAAAAAAAAAAAAAATCTGGTCAATAATTTTATTAGTATTATTATTATTTATTATTAGTAGTAGTAATAAAAATAATAATAAAATAAAACCTCTCATTTATTTCCACCTGCTTGTGTCATGATAGCATCAAAGGGGCACTGAACAATACTACCCATCAGCCCCAGCACATAAAGCACTCTCACCTCTCTCTTGTGCCACCGTGATTATCACCACTATATATAGTTCATATATATATATATATATATATATATATATATATATATATATATATAGTATATAATCATATTGCCCCTAGACTGACTGTTTTTGCCTCATATACACAGTTTATGTGCGTGACCAAAACATTCATAGAGTTGTCAAATTGCTCTGGAAAAAGAGGAATAAAGCACTTCTGCATGTGCTGCTTAAAAAAAAAAACAAAAAAAGGACTTTGGAGTGGTAAAAGCACCATACCATCCTGACACAATTTTTTTTCAATTTTATTTTTTTAAATGTATATTTTAACTTATATTTAACTTACACAGATGTTAAAGAGATGTTGAAGTGCTAAAAAAAAAACATTCCTAACCCTAATTTTATTTTTAAATGATACATCACAATCAATAATTTTTTGTAAGTGATTGTACTAATATCAGAAGTTATTTTTGATCATACATTTACTGTTGCCTCTTGAGAGTGTGAAAATGCCATTGTGACCTCTCAGCATATAGAGTCACTGTCTCCCAAATCTCTTAGTGAGTGTGTATTCACTCTATATTGCACATCGCTCATTCATAATTGCATTGGATGTAATTCTCTCTGTCAGCACTATCTGATGTCTACAGATACTCAATGTCATTGCAAGGGACCACTTCTGCTGCCATTAGCTTCTTCGTCTCTCACAGGTATGTCTGGAGTTTACCTGCTCATGTGCCAAACAATACTCGACAGACTAAAGCAGAAAAATAGAGTAAACAGCCTCGGACCATTACATAGTCAGGTCTGAACAGGTTGTCTGATGATTAGATTTAGTTATGCATCAATTAAGAATTCTAATCTTGTGATATAAACTGTTTGCACATTAAGGTAGCACACATTACAGAAAAATAAATGTAACATCCAATACATACTGTACATCTTGCATTGCTAATGCCATACTTTGTATCTAATTGAAATAATGCCTAAAAGGATGTTGTGATAAATCTTTTCATCAACTGAAAATACCATATAATACACTATGGAATTTAAAATCAGATTATTCATTCATAACAATTAGTAAAGCATCTCAAGGAGAAGTCTGTTACCTCACCGTGAGAGAGACACTAGTTGTACATAATTAATTACATATTTTTCTACTACTACCTCTTACATGCAGTCAGTGTACCTATTCATTAAACCATGCATTTTTAGTGGCTGGCATAAGTATTCACCCCCTTGAACTTTTCATATTTTGTAGTGTTACAACTTGGAAATAAAATTGACTTAATTGACTTCATACATCATGAATCTACACAAATGTCCATTGTGTGAAAATAAATAGAGTTTGTTAGAAAACAATAAAAAATAAATAAATAAATGAAAAACTTCCAAACTTTGAAAAACTTCCCACAGCACCATTAAGTATATTAATATAAACAAAACAGGAAAGAATCTGGCATAAACTCTGCCTAGTGGATGCTGTCCACAAAAAAGTCAGAGAAGAGGAAACAGGATAGAGGTCATGAATCACATAAGCAACCAGACAACCATAACCCATATACTTCACAAAGCTAGGCTTTATGGAAGAGTGGTATGCCATGTGAAATCCCATTTGGAGTTTTCCAAAAGACAGGTCAAGCTTAAGCAAACATGTGGGAAAAGGTCCTTTATAGCTTTGGCACAAATTACCCTGAGAACAAGATCCCTATAGTAAAGGATGGTTGTGCTTTAGTATCATGTTGACAGTACCCCTGTTGAAACAGGTTAAAGAAAATCTGCAACCAAGTGCTTGACACCATGAAAAGGTTTCATTTAGAAAAGTTACAATTTTTTACTTGCATAAGCCTTTGTGTATTGTTCTTCAGTACATACTTTTGTAGAGCTTACAAAAGCAGTGAATTGTGTTCATGAACCATTTATATAAATTCTTCTAGAAATTTTGTTTTACTTTATGCCCTAAACATGCAAATGCATGTCTAAAAGAAAGAAAGATAGCTGGAAAGAAAGATAGAAATAAATAAAGAAAGAAAGAAAGAAAGAAAGAAAGAAAGAAAGAAAGAAAGAAAGAAAGAAAGAAAGAGAAAAAAAACCTTAGACAAACCTAACCGATATTTACTTTTCACTGCCCATTTGTGGTTTTCTGTATTCTATTTCTAAAATGCAGAGGGTTATGAAAAGTCAGTCAATATTTGGAATCCAATGCAAGGCAGGGATGCCAGGGATGTTAGATGCTTTTTTTAAATGTGTGGTATAAATTTGCTTTGTACACTGAGTTTTAAATTGCAACATAAACAATACAGCCTCGCCTCCAAAAACTGTGTTCCTCAAACGGACAAGGCCATGCATGCCTTGCATCTCAAAGCAAGCTGAAAGGACAAATATAACAATAGTACAAAGAAGACCAGGACACTCAGGATGTTTTAAATATTAATCATTTCATACATATTTTAAACTCTTTAGAAACTCCTTTAAACCCATTTATCCAGACACTTAACTATGTTTGATTAGTTGTAATAATAATCTTACTGACATCCCTGTGTGCTCAAGGAGATGTATCCACATGACTCACATATTTAAACCTCATAAGGCCACAGAAGGACTACACACAGTAGGTCCCTTGTCTCCACCTCTAACAGACTTCCTATGCAAAATATAGGAGCAGAAAACACCATTACACCACACGGAATACCTGTAGAGTAGTGTCATATCAGCATTGTTACATATTATGTCAGTACATTTGTGCAGAAGTGCTGCTTGCAGAATTCAGGCTAAACCTTATCTTGTTGTATTACATATCAGGTTTGCTGTGTGAATGCTACTCCACACAATAAATATTGATTTCTTTTGTTCATGTAAAGGGCAAATCAAGTATTCATTACCCTGCCATTATAACAAACAACTAGAGCAACAAATGCATCTACCTGCAATTAAGACTAAGTGCTGTCCATGGGTTAAAGTGTCATGATCTGAGATGATCAATACAGCAAATGTGTCAATATAAATTTAAACCTAGGCATTGACGGAGCACATACAAAAAAAAAAAAAAAAGTTAAAAAAAAAGTAGGTTACACTCTGATTTTAATCATTAATTACACCTATATGTCATGATGTCTATATAGTGCACACAGCAGTATGTGATTGTAGAAGATTAATAAATTGTGGCATTAATTAGATTAAGGTTAGGATTATTTGATTAAAATGATCAGGACTGTGTTTCAGAGACACCAGGTAAACCAAAACTGGTCATCCGAACTGTGTTTAATTACAATATTCTTCAGAGCACACACACACACACCCTGGTTTGCACCCTGGTATAATGATCTAACGCGATCATTAAAACAGAAATCTAGACAATTAGAACGTAAATGGCGCCAAACCAAGCTGGAGATATTTCAGACAGCATGGAAGGAGAGCCTACAGCAATATAGGAAATCTCTTGCAGATGCTAAAAAGATCTACTTCTCCACCTTAATAGGAGACAACCAAAACAATTCCACATTCCTCTTCAACACGGTAGTAAAACTAACTAGGAATAAAACCACTTCAGAGGAAAACACTCAATCATTTCATAGCAGTGACGATTTCATGAAATTTTTCATTTATAAAATTGAAAATATTAGAGATGAAATACAGGCCATTAAATTACAACCGGTCAGTAATGTAACAAACACACTAGATGACAATGTGGCAATACCGGATCAATGTTTAGCGTGTTTTGCTCCGCTTATAGAGACCGACCCACTAATCTCATCGGCCAACTCATCAACCTGCATAATAGATCCCATACCTACATGTTTGTTTAAACAGATTTGTCCAGGAGTAATTAAGTCACTTTTAAATATAGTAAATTCTTCCCTAACCACTGGCTATGTACCTAAATCTCTTAAATTAGCAGTTATTAAACCATTGATAAAAAAAACCTGACCTTGACCCGTCTCAATTGTGCAGCTATAGACCAATATCGAATCTCCCCTTCATCTATAAGATTTTAGAAAAGGTAGTAGCAAAGCAGTTATGCTCATACTTGGAAAGCAACAACATTCATGAAATGTATCAGTCAGGATTTAGACCTCATCACAGCACAGAGACAGCGTTAGTTAAAGTAGTAAATGACCTTCTTCTGACCTCTGATCAGGGTTGTGTCTCGCTGCTTGTGTTACTCAACCTTAGTGCAGCTTTTGATACTATAGATCACACTACTCTCCTTGATAGATTAGAAAATGTTGTTGGCATTAAGGGAACAGTACTCTCCTGGATCAGGTCTTATCTGACCAATCGTTATCAGTTCGTAGATATAAATGGTGATTTCTCCATGCGTAGTGAGGTTACTTTTGGAGTTCCACAGGGTTCTGTTTTAGGCCCACTGCTTTACTTTATATATGCTACCTCTAGGACAAATTATTTGTAAACATGGAATTAGCTTCCACTGTTATGCTGATGATACACAGCTGTATGTGTCAGCGAAGCCAGAGGACAGACAGAAGCTTAGTAAAGTTGAGGATTGTGTAAAGGACATTAGACATTGGATGTTAACTAACTTCCTCCTACTTAACTGTGATAAAACAGAAATACTTTTATTAAGACCACGTGTAGCTAAAAGTAATCTTCCTGACTACACAGTAACTCTGGATGGACTTTCTGTTTCATCATGTATAGCAGTTAAAGACCTCGGAGTGATTATTGACTCCAGTCTATCATTTGATGCTCATGTAGATAATATTACTAGGATAGCGTTCTTTCATCTCAGAAATATTTCTAAGATAAGAAACATATTGTCACTATATGATGCAGAAATACTGGTTCATGCATTCGTCACCTCTAGATTAGATTACTATAATGCCTTACTGTCTGGATGTTCCAGTAGGAATATAAATAAACTCCAGTTAGTCCAGAATGCAGCTGCTAGAGTCCTTACTAGAACTAGAAGATACGACCACATCACCCCGATCTTATCCACACTGCATTGGCTCCCTGTAAAATCTCGCATTAACTTAAATACTTTTTTAAAATACTTTTATTAACCTATAAAGCACTACACGGTCTTGCACCACAATATCTAAGCGACCTTCTGGTTTTATATGATTCGCCACGCCTACTCAGATCAAAAGGTGCAGGCTATTTGACATTACCTAGAATAGTGAAGTCTACAGCAGGGGGAAGAGCCTTCGCTTATAGAGCCCCACAGTTATGGAACAATCTTCCTATTAGTGTTTGGGACTCAGACACAGTCTCAGTGTTTAAGTCTAGGCTTAAAACATATTTGTTTACTCAAGCTTACCCTGACTAGATTATATCTCAGTACTTCACAGTCCTAATCGTTTTTCTCCCTCTCTCTCTTTTTGCCGAGCCCCACACGAATTTATGGAGATGTTGGAGATCCAGATACCTTCTGCCTCTGGATGAGCCCAAATCTTCTGCTGGGACTACGGCTGCTCCTAAGGCCATACTTCTCTTTTTCACATTATCTGTGTTACCTTCACATTCTGTGTTACCCAGATGAGGATGTGTTTCCCTTCTGAGGCGGGTTCCTCTCAAGGTTTCTTCCTCAAAAAACATCTTAGGGAGTTTTTCCTTGCCATCTTCGCCACTCAGTGGCTTGCTCAGTAGGGATAAATTCCATTTATACCTGTTTGTCTCTGTTTATCTGTTCCTGTTTGTCTCTCTTTATCTGTTTCTGACTGTTTATACCTGTTTTTTATTTCTGTAAAGCTGCTTTGAGACAATGACTAGCGCTATACAAATAAAATTGAATTGAATTGAATTGCATGGGAGACTCATTCTCAGGAACTTATTAATTAACATATAGTTCCTAATCTGCTTGGAGTCTATCCTTTCATAAAACACATTGGTTCCTTCCCATTTGCTATCCTGGTCACTATACATTTCAAACAGGCTCAGGTCTATTTAAGAAGAAGGCTTGTAAAACAAGGAAGGGGCTGATAACATCAAAAGTGCCTTTTTGCCATCAGGGCTTTTTGCCATTAATGCTTTAACATTGACCTCAGACAAGTTAATATAAAAGGCTAAAACTTGCACGTTTAAATGAAACCTAAATAAATTGGAAAGGCCTAGGCTTGCACATTGATATAAACCTCTGAGCTAACAAAAATAATTGTTTATTATAGGCTACATACAGTAAAAGCCTCTAACTTATCTTTTTTATAATGAAAGCTTAGCATGAAACTGTTTTAGATAATCAGAACACTGAGATATTATACTTCCAGCACTAACTAGAAGATTATCTTTGGAGTCAGATAATTTATTAAATGGAGACAGATAAGTAAATCATAAATTAAAACACGCATTCAACCATTGGCTGCACCTATTCCTGTCTGTGGTCATAGGAGAGCAATGGGCTAAGAAATTAACCCTTAATATTTTAGATCTACATGATAGATGTTGTTAGCGGTCACTTCAAAAAATATTTGGTTTTGGAAAATATACAATAGATATTATAAAATATACAATAGATGAGATAATTTGCTAATGCATAAATATCGCTAAGCCTAACACAGACACTAAACAAATATGACCATTGAGTATGAGATCACTGAGTATTCAAGCAACTTGGAGTCCTCCAGACTCTGGGATCTTGATTTCCAAATGAAATGCAAAGTTTACTTTCATCTGAAAAGAGGACTTTGGACCACTGAGCAATGGTGTTTTGAGTAAAAATGTGTTTTGAGTTAATTCCCTTATTAGAACTCTTCTCAGGTCAACATTGCTTCATTATAAATTCTTTATTCTAATATTTTTGAGATACTGGACTTTTCCTGTGCCTCATTTCCATGAACTGTAAGCCATAATCATCAGGATTAAAACAAAAAATGCTTGAAATATTTCACATTATATGTAATGAATGTAGACTGTATGAAAGTTCCACTTTTTGAATTCAATTCTGGGGGAAAAAAAAAAAAGAACTTCTTCACGATATAATTTTTTTTTAGATGCACCTGTATACATTACAGCAAAGTGAACGTTTTTGTCAACATATCTCAGTTTGTTAGGAAGCTCGGTTAAGAGCACAGGGTCAGCCATGACCCAGCGCCCCTGGAGCAGAGAGGGTTAAGGGCCTTGCTCAAGGCTCTTGCTTCTTGCTAGTATTTTAGATTAATTATTCAGTAACAATTTTATTCAAGATCAAGATCACAGGGTATCCAGGGCCCTTTCCGATATCTACTGTATACTAGATGGTAGCCAGTCCATCACATGGCACCATGCAAACAAATTCAATATATTGTCACCAATCCACCTACCGGCATGTTTTGGATAGTGGAAGGGCAAGCATAGAAACTGTAAAATCTATGAGTGACAGGGTTTTTCTGTCTACATTTACATTTATTCACTTGGCAGACGCTTTTATCCAAAGCGACTTACAAATAAGCAAAGCGATATATCAAGCAGAGAACAATACAAGTATCGCTACTATACAAGATCCATTAATTAAATACCAGAGGAAGCAAAGTGCACAGAGTAGAGGTGTAAGTGCGTTGTGTTTTTTTTTTTTCTCTATGAGTTGGTTAGGTGTTCACGGAAGAGGTGGGTCTTTAGCTGTTTTTTGAAGATAGTGAGAGATTCTGCAGTCTGGATTAAAATTGGAAGTGCATTCCACTACTGGGGAACGGTAAGCGTGAAGGTTCTGGAAAGGGACCTTATGCTCCTTCACTTTGGAACTCTATTCCTCCTGAACTAAGGGAAGCTCAGACCTTTGGCATATTTAAAGATCAACTTAAATCACACTTTTTTAAACTTTCATTTCACTGCTGATGTATTTCATTATTATTATTAGTAGTAGTAGTAGTAGTAGTAATAGTAGTAGTATTATCATTATTATTATTATTATTATTTATGTTGTTTTTCTTATGAACTTTTATATGTTTTATTTTTCTGTGTCCTGCTTATTTTGTGTACAGCACTTTGAGAAGCTGCCTTTTAAGGCACTTTATAAAAGAAAGTTTATTATTATTATTATTATTATTATTATTATTATTATTATTATTATTATTATGGAAGTATAACAAAGTATAAGCTCAAGATTTTACTGGGTACTCTGTAACTGTGAGGCAGCAATACTAAGGCTGAAAAGGAATTTTTTGTATCCACATCTGCACACGTGAAATAGGTTAAAGAAATGCCACAGGTGTACAGATGGTCAAATTCTTTTTTCCTCCAAATAATTGGGAGAAGTTCTATAATTAAATGGGGAAAGTCCAGAAGCACCAGGAAATGATTTTGAGTTATCTTGTCTAAGTCATTCTGCTCTAAATTTGAAAGATTACAAAAAGGACTAGATGATAAAGAGTCATTGATTGTGTGAAGGCAAAAGGAGTGATTAGAATGCAATAATAAGTTAGAGAGTATTTTGCCTGGAGTTATAATTGTTATTGCTATGTTGCTAGTAGAGATGGCTATCAAGGGCAGTGAAGTGACTCTGAAAGGAAAGAATGGGCTTCCCTGAGGACCTTTATCCCACTGCCTTAAGGTAGAATGGAAACTGAAGCAGTCGACCCGAACTTATTAGAATATGTTATGGAGATTTTCAAGGTTATCTGAAGATCCATGTCTAACAGCAAGCTCCTCATAAGAGTTGTCAGACAGTGTAGTAATCTTTGAAGAAAAGCAGTGTGATACACATTGTATGCAATAATACAATGCAATAATTACTTTTAATTTGTAAATGCATATTTTCTTTTGGCTCAAAGTGATTTACCTACCTACCTTTTCTACCGATTTCCTTGATTTTAATGAACAATTTGTGAAAGATTAAAATAGAAATTAAAGTTAGACCATGGCTTACTATATTTTACTGTAATTATTATTCATGTACTGTAGTAATGCAACCATAACAAAGAACAGTTCATGGCAAACAGGTCATAGATTTAGGGCTATAGTTGATAATTGGGGTGATCCCTCCGGCACCGGTCTGCCTTTCGTTTGGCGGTTGGGGGGCCTGCACTAGCTGTTGGTGGGTGCGTTCCCAGACCTGTTCATTCCCGTGGAACCACTCATCTATCGATGGTGAGTCAGTGGGGGAGGCGTTCCAGGGGAACAATGGCAGCTGAACACTGAAATGGGGTGAGCTGGGTGGCGGAATGCAGTAACGAATTCTGTGCATATTCCGCCCATGGTAGGAAGTGGCTCCAGTCCCCTGGATTGGTGGAGCAGAAGGTTCGGAGGAACCGTATGAGCTCTTGGTTGGCCCGTTCTGTCTGTCCGTTGGTGTGGGGGTGGTACCCGGACGTGAGGTTAAAGGTGACCCCAAAGGCTTCCACTCCCGGCACCATGCATACAAATTCAATATATAGTCACCAATTCACCTACCAGCATGTTTTTGGATAGTGGAAGGACAAGCATAGAAACTGTAAAATCTATGGGTGACAGGGCTTTTTCTGTCTATGCTCAGACCTTTGGCATTTTAAAAGTTCAACTTAAATCACACTTTTTTAAACTTTGATTTCACTGCTGATGACTTCTTTTATTATTATTATTATTATTATTATTATTATTATTATTATTATTATTATTATTATTATTATTATTATTAACGTTGTTTTTCTTATTAACTTTTATGTTTTATTTTTCTGTGTACTGCTTATTTTGAGTACAGGACTTTGAGAAGCTGCCTTTAAAGGTGCTTTATAAACTAATGTTTATTATTATCATTATTATTATTATTATTATTATTATTATTATTATTATTATTATTATTATTATTATGGAAGTATAACAAAGTATAAGCTCAAGATTGAACTGGGTACTCTGTAACTGTGAGGCAGCAATACTAAGGCTGAAAAGGAATTTTTTGTATCCACAACTGCACACGTGAAATAGGTTAATGAAATGCCACAGGTTTACAAATGGTCATATTCTTTTTTCCTCCAAATAATTGGGAGAAGTTCTATAATTAAATGGGGAAAGTCCAGAAGCACCAGGAAATGATTTTGAGTTATCTTCTCTGAGTCATTCTGCTCTAAATTTGAAAGATTAAAAAAAGGACTAGACGATCACTAGTATCACGGTATTTCCCTGTGACTCCGCAAACACACGGTACACACGGCCCCGAGGTGGACTGGCCCTGGGTAGGAGGTCGATGGCACAGTCGTAGGGTCTGTGAGGTGGTAAGCTACTTGCTCTCTCCTTGCTGAACACCCCCGGGAAAATACTTTTTTTTGGGAGACCCCCCCCCCCCACAAAAAAAACAGACTCCCCCCACAATAATGATCACCAAAAAAAAACCCCCCCCCCCCCCCACACACCAACAATATGGGGACCATTGCGTAAGTTGTTTGTCTGTCCAAGAGGTTGGGGGGTTGTGCAGTTCTATCCAGGGTAGGCAGAGAATGACAGGATGTCTGGTAGAAACCGTGATGTATAGGACAATGGTTTCATTGTTGATGCCGCTAACTTGGATGTTGATTGGCAGCGTGCTGTGGGATATTACTCCTCCACCTACGTGAACTTCTGTGGACTGAAGTTCACGAGGTCCATTAGTGAGGGTCTGACACCGCTTCCTTGCTCCCACTCCGCCGTAGCCCACGCCAGGGTACGTCCAGTGAGCAACTCCATGACGTGGGTCTATTTACGGACTTCCGGCACGTCTGAGTGGCTTTCAAAGAACAGTACGCATTGTAGCAGGAAGGGCTTGCATCATTCCGGCTCCTCAGCGTATCTCTCTGGTGTAGACAGTGGCAGGTGGTGCACCGCTGGTGTGACTGGAATGTGCGCAGCCGGCGCCGGCTGGGCATACGATGGGGCAGTTGGTAGTGGATACATCGCCATAGCAAAAGGCGTCGCGTGTGAAATGCGGAAGCGTTCAAGCGTGAAACTTCCTCGCCCAATTGTGATATCTTGTCCTACTGCACAGCTAACGTGCAGTTTTGGTCCCAGATGTAACGTTGCCACTCAGGCGTGTCCGCTGCCTCCATAGAAGGTGAAGAAATCTGTTACTATACCTGGGCAGAGACAAGCTTGGACGAACAGTCTAGAATGTGTGGGACAGACGAAAGATGAAGTATGGCTGGAAATCAAGGTCAGGCGATCGGGCAAACAGGTAACACTAGGCTTAGGCAGAATCGTAATCATAACACAATGCCGAAATCAAGACCAGGTTGGTGGATACGAAAACTAAGGCTTGGTACACGACAGAGATGATGCTGCTGAGCATTTACTTCGTGAGATGCTGAAGTTCACGAGGCCTTTTAAAACTTATGGTGCCGCCCAGGTGTTCGTACTCAATATTCCGGCGATCTTGAACGCAGGCATGGTTGGGAAGTGTAGTCCTCGTCTGCCATGTTTGTAGGCAGCACTGTAAGATGAGTACTGCGGCCACGTATTCGCCGTGGTGTAACAGCCTTAATGTTGAGACACATATAAGAGACAATTTAGTTCCTGTTCTGACCCAATTTATAACTGCGATTTTCTCATCAACATCTATCTCTCTCTCTCTCTCTCTCTCTCTCACTCTCAAATAAATAAAATAAAAATGCAGCCTCTCATTTTGCTGAGAAGTTTTTTTTTAACTTCTATAGAGAAGTAAAAGACAGACTGGAATGATTGAGAATTTATTGCCATCATAAAAGAATAACAGCAACTTACTTGCTTCACAGATGTTCCATAACATTTAGTGTAACTATAAACTGATTTAAACAACAGCAAAAAAAAGTACAGGATGTCATTAATTAATTTATTAATAATTAAAAAAAACTTAAACATTGGAAAAACCACTGGAAAATTTTTGTAAAAGCACACAGTATATGGTGTTGTAGGAGAATATGGGTGGTAACAGCAACACCACCTAGACATTGATAATTTTCTTATAACAGCATGCTCCATCATGTATTATTTGTTCTACTATTCTTCTATTTTAAAATACTGTACCTATAAAAATAGGTGCTTGGGCATATATGCTATAATCTACAGAAATTCATTAATATAACATAACTTTTCTGTAATAACATTAATCCACATTTATTTAAATTGTATTCGGTTGTAATAAAGATATTCATATGAAGGAGTATTTTGGTTTTAATGATCTTAAGGTCTGAAGCTTTGGTCTATGATTAATTAAACTATGATAAAATACCAGTGACACTGCTGCCTATGGCATTATCAAATGCTCTAGTCCTTATTCCTGATATATGAAGGAAATGCAAATGGATGAATAATGTAATATTAAAGAATTTTCCAATTATAAAATTATGATTGTATTGTGAGCTTTTTCTATCAGTACAATTAGTTGGAAATAATTTGCCTGTGGATATGTGTAGACAAATTGAATCACCCTCTGCAGTTTTCAGGAGGCTATATGGCTGCATAAGTCAACAGTCAAGAAACTAGAGAGGCTGATTTCGTGGCTTACAGTTTCTTGCACTCTAATCAGAATTATCTGTTCATACTTCTAAGCAGTAAACAGCACTCCCTCTTTGTGTTGTGTGTATGCCTGTGTGAGTGTATGAATGTCTCCGTGTGTGGCTGTGTGTGTTTCAGAAGTAAGAGGTGTGCATAAATATCTCAGTGACATGAGCTAAATTGAAAAAAATGGCAGTGCTACTGAATAATAGAAAAATAATCTCTCTATCTCTCTCTCACTCTCTCTGTCTCTCTCTCTCTCTCTCTCTCTCTCACACACACACACCGTGCCCAACAGCAATGTAATCACCAAAACATTATTAGCATTCATCTGTGGCCACTACTGTCCTCTTCCACTGTATCTATGTGATCAAGACTCGACCTTCCCACTGTGGTCTAGCATATAAAAGAAAATGAAACACTTAAAGTGTGTGTGAAGTGCACCAGCACAAACAAGTGTTTTAGCCTGGGTAAAAGTATAAAGAGAAGAAGATTGAGCCTAATAAATTGCTGTGGTACTCCTCTAAGCTACTGTATGTCTACACTGTGTGCTGGTTAGCCAAACAGTGTTATAACGGAGATCAGAGCAGAATAGATCACACATGGATACGCACATACAGAGTATTGCAGTCAATAAATAGAATGTGATTTCTGACGAGTCTGTGTGATTTTATATGCTGTAAAAAAAAGTCACAAATGCGAACCCAGCTAAGCTTAAAGGAAAACCCACCCGGAACTTTCATATTAATATTTTAAATCATCTCAGTGGTGTTCAAGATTTTCTTTTCTAATAAAATTGAGTTGTGTTGAGTTGACTTTTTTTTTTTACTTTGTTTAAACTTCTTTCAGTTACATGTTTGTCTATTTTTTGTTTACATTACCCACAATGCCATTCAACAACCTGCTGATAGTGGAGCCAGAGGGATTGAGCTATTGCATAATCTATACCTAAAGAGAATGATGCAGCAGTGCTTAGTCCTGTAGTCTGTACAGCTCACTCATCTTGTAATCTGTACACTATGCTCAAACAGATCAGGATCCAAAGCTCCTACATTCATGCTTGTCATATCATAGATCACTAACTAGTCATTTTAATTCTCTGCCATTGCATTCTGGAACATTGAGTGTAATGTTCATAGTGTCTCCAATACATCTACGAAATGGTTGCATTTTGTTTTATCCAACGTGTTTTATGTACTATCATTGCATTTCATCAGCAGGTTATAAGCTTATTCAATATGATTATACAATCATATGCACTATGAAGCATACACCATGTAAACTAATTCCAACACCAATGACAATTAACAGTTATATGCAAAAAACTGGCCAAGGAACAAAGTATTTAAAACATTGAAAATATGCTGTAAATATTTCAGCATCAGCAGAAGTGATATTAACATTTCTATGCATCCTGACTGGGTATAGGTTTGCTGATCTTTGGGAAAGGCATTTTAGTGGTCTCTGGCACATTTTATGGCTGCTCTGTCCTCTTGATTCATGACTGATTGTAGTTAGATTGTGTATATCGGAATTTGAGAGTGTTGGTCATGTGGAGGTACTGAAGGAAGGAGAAAGAGCATTTCAGATCAATAGGGAAGCATCAATCAGAGACTGTAAACCTTCACTGCTGTTTACCGCTCTCTTGCTCTCTCGCTCACTGTTCTACATTTAACTCATCATAATGCATGGTTAAATCCAGTGCAATTGTTTCATTAAGTGCCAAAACTCAGCACTTAAGTATGCAATGTAGCTACAGTATATAAAGCAGATTAAGCTTAATCCTGTGCTTCATTTAAAATGTGCACTTCATCAGATTTTATTCCAATTGAATGATCAGTTTCATTATTAACTGATTATTAGGCTGCATGCAGACATAGCTACTGTTGCACCAATGACTACTTGAAAAGTTAGCTAGTTCATTGCTATGGCATATCTGGTTTATCATATTAACACTGACAATGTTTTAGATTGATATTTTGCTTTTAGGCATAAACGCAGTCATCTCCTAGTATTTGATTCAATAACAATAACTTTATAATGTTCTGTGACGGTGGGCCTCCAGTCCAAGTGCACAAACCACTACATGCTCCTCACACAACTGCCACCACTTAAGCACCACTGTTGTAGACTGTGAAGAAGCACACAACCCATGGTGGACCGGGTGGACAAATACTACATGTCTGGTGGCCAATAATGATTATGGCAGCTCCTCACCATCACAGAGAAGACATGAGATTATTAAAGGGTGCTGCAGCCACAGCAAGGGGAGTAGTTTCTCTTTTCCGAATCACACTGACCCCTTAGTCTCTCTTTATTAAAAGAGACCAAAAGCAGCGATGACCCAATGATCAACTCCTGTGCCAGTCACCCATTGGAAAGCCCCGGACCTCTTGTCGCCGTCACCCACTGCTGCCGGCCCATGCCTCTAGGCTTGGCCCACTGCAATGTACCTCCCTAGCACCCAAGCACAGTTCATGGACCGGAAAGCCAGTGTGGGTGGAGACTTGTAGGTGGACAGGAGGGCATGCTGTGTTCCTGAGTCTGCATGCATGGACATGTGATCCTCCACCAGTTGGACAGCCTCAGTCAATATGTCAGGATGGTGGAACTGGACCAACTCTGACATACTGGTCAGAACCTGATGGATGAATTTTTCCTGTGCCACCCGCTCAATGATCATCTCTAGTTGGACATTATCCAGTTACAATGCTTGTCAGAATCAAGCAGTCACTGGGCATGGGTAAACAGTTGATCTCCCTTCTAAAACGGCATGGATTGGAAGTACTGATGATGTTCTTCCAGTAACAATCTGACCCGTTCTAGCACGGATTTACTCATGGCTGTGTAATCCAGCTGGCAGTGGAAGACTGCACACCACCAGGGTTCTCTCTTCAGGAGAGCCTGAATGTTCAGCTCTCACTCTCCTCTCAGCCATCCACATCTCGATGTGGTATTCCTCGCCTTCATCCTGAGGTGTCATCCTTTCAGAGAAAAGGAGCTTAAGGAGGGGTTCCTGGAGGAGGAAGAGGAGGAGGTCAGCAAACTCTGGATGGTGGCTTGATATGCAATTTGCCGATCCACCACTTTAATCAGTATCTCTGGCTTCTGCTGCTGTAGATTCATGAGCGCCTGATGCTTTTGGTCCTGCATCTCCACTAGCAACTAGAGAAACTGAGTGAGAGGACTGGTATCCATGTCCACATGACACCTTTCTTCAAGCTGGAGGAGATGACTCGTGAGCATCTATTACTGTCCGTGCACAGCACTTTATCAAAAAGATAAAACAAAATTAAACACAACAGAACTTTCCAGCTTTCTAGCAGCTTGCTTCAATTCAGTTAAGAAGCAGGAGTGTCACATTCATTTGCTCATTCCCCTACACTCATGCTGCAGATTCTCGCTACACCACACCCTTAACTGCTACAATAGGCTTTCACATGGATGTGCTAATAACAGTCTGAGTTGAACCTATGCATAATTCTTTCTTGGAACAGGTGCTTTCTTTAAAATCAGTCTTATCGATAGGATACTGCAATGAAAATTCATTCATATTCATTTATTTATCTTCAGTATCTGCTTTATCCTGGTCAGGGTCATGCTGGATCTGGAGCTTATCCCAGGAACACTAGTTGTGAGGAGGACCTGGATGGATATACACTCCATCACAAGGCATTGTGCACACACACTCATTCACACCTACGGTCAATTTAACATAGCCAATTCACTCTCTGGCTTGTTTTTTTGGAGGTGGGAGGACACAGGGAGGAAAATGCACAGAAACTTAAAGACACTTTCCTAAGCTCAGGATCAAATCAGGGACTCTCGCTTCCATGCCACCCACTAAACGAAACCTGTACATTTACCAAAAAAAGTGGACCTTTCATATTTTCTATATTCATTACACATAAAGTGAAATATTTAAAGATTTTTTTGCTTGTTTGTTTTAAGCTTGATGATTATGACTTACAGCTCATGGAAATAAAAAATCGAGTATCTTAAAATATTCGAATAAAGAATTTATAATACAGAATTTAAATGTCAACCTGAGAAGAGGACTAATCAGCTAATTAACTCAAAACACCTTTTTACTCAAAACATCATTGCTCTTTTCAGAGTCCTCTTTTCAGATGAAAGAAATTTTGCATTTCATCTGGAAATCAAGGTCCCAGAGTCTGGAGGAAGAGTGGAGAGGAACAGAATCCAAGTTACTTGAAGACCAGTGTGAAGTTTCCACAGTCAGTGATTATTCGGGGTGGTATGTCATCTGCTGGTGATGGTCCACTGTGTTTTCTCAAATAGAGAGTCAATGCAGGGTCTACCAGGAGATTTTAGAGTACTTAATGATTCCATCTGCTGACAAGCTTTATGGAGATGCTGATTTCCTTTACCAGCAGGTCTTCCTGCACTTGACAACAGTGCCAAAACTACTAGTAACTGGTTTGCCTACGAGGGTATTACTGTGCTTGATTGACCAGTTAACTCGCCTGTCCTGAACCCCATAGAGAATCTAGGAGATACACCAGACCCAACAATTCAGACAAGCTGAAGACTGATCAAAGCAACCCGGGTTCCATAACACTTCAGCACTGCCACAGGCTGACTGCCTCCATGCCAAGCTGCATTGATGCAGTATTTCCTGCAAAAGGAGCCCTGACCAAGTATTGAGTGCATAAATTAAAATAGTTTTCGAAAGGTCGACATTTCCGTATCATAAAGTCTTTATTCTAATATTTTGAGATACAGTGCCTTGCGAAAGTATTCGGCCCCCTTGAACTTTTCAACCTTTTGCCACATTTCAGGCTTCAAACATAAAGATATAAAGTTTTTATTTTTTGTGAAGAATCACCAACAAGTGGGACACAATTGTGAAGTGGAACGAAATCTATTGGATTTTTGAAACGTTTTTAACTAATAAAAAAATGAAAAGTGGGGCGTGCAAAATTATTCGGCCCCCTTGCGTTAATACTTTGTAGAGCCACCTTTTGCTGCGATTACAGCTGCAAGTCACTTGGGATATGTCTCTATCAGTTTTGCACATTGAGAGACTGAAATTCTTGCCCATTCTTCCTTGCAAAACAGCTCGAGCTCAGTGAGGTTGAATGGAGAGCATTTGTGAACAGCAGTTTTCAGTTCTTTCCACAGATTCTCGATTGGATTCAGGTCTGGACTTTGACTTGGCCATTCTAACACCTGGATACGTTTATTTGTGAACCATTTCGTAGATTTTGCTGTATGTTTGGGATCATTGTCTTGTTGGAAGATAAATCTTGTCCCAGTTTCAGGTCTTTTGCAGACTCCAACAGGTTTTCATCCAGAATGGTCCTGTATTTGGCTGCATCCATCTTCCCCTTCAATTTTAACCATCTTCCCTGTCCCTGCTGAAGAAAAGCAGGCCCAAACCATGATGCTGCCACCACCATGTATGACAGTGGGTATGGTGTGTTGAGGGTGATGAGCTGTGTTGCTTTTACGCCAAACATATCATTTTGCATTGTGGGCAAAATGTTAGATTTTGGTTTCATCTGACCAGAGCACCTTCTTCCACATGTTTGGTGTGTCTCCCAGGTGGCTTGTGGCAAACTTTAGACGAGACTTTTATGGATATCCACTCTTCCATAAAGGCCAGATTTGTGCAGTGTACGACTGATTGTTGTCCTATGGACAGACTCTCCCACCTCAGCTGTAGTTCTCTGCAGTTCATCCAGAGTGATCATGGGCCTCTTGGCTGCATCTCTGATCAGTCTTCTCCTTGTCTGAGCTGAAAGTTTAGAGGGATGGCCAGGTCTTGGTAGATTTGCAGTGGTCTGATACTCCTTCCATTTCAAAATGATCGCTTGCACAGTGCTCCTTGGGATGTTTAAAGTTTGGGAAATCTTTTTGTATCCAAATCCGGCTTTAAACTTCTCCACAACAGTATTACAGACCTGCCTGGTGTGTTCCTTGGTCTTCATGATGCTCTCTGTGCTTTCAACAGAACCCTGAGACTATCACAGAGCAGGTGCATTTATACAGAGACTTGATTACACACAGGTGGATTCTATTTATCACCATCAGTCATTTAGGACAACATTGGATCATTCAGAGATCCTCGCTGAACTTCTGGAGTGAGTTTGCTGCACTGAAAGTAAAGGGGCCAAATAATTTTGCACGCACCACTTTTCAGTTTTTTATTTGCTAAAAAAGTTTTAAATATCCAATAGATTTCGTTCCACTTCACAATTGTGTCCCACTTGTTGGTGATTCCTCACAAAAAATTTAAATTTTATATCTTTATGTTTGAAGCCTGAAATGTGGCGAAAGGTTGAAAAGTTCAAGGGGGCCGAATACTTTCGCAAGGCACTGTACTGGATTTTTGATTTGCATGAGCTGTAAGCAATAATTATCAACATTAAAACAAAACAAAACAAAACAAAAAGAGCCTTGAAATATTTCACTTTATGTGTAATGAATCTAGAATATGAATATATTTCATAGAATATATGAAGGTTGAATTGAATTATAGAAAAAAAAAATCCTCAATATTCAAATTTTTTGACATGTACATGTAAATCAAGAGGTAGCATTCAAGTTTTTCCCTTCTATTAAGCACCACCAACAAAATTGCTTCAATTTCTGCCCATCTAACTGATGAATGAATGTTTCATCCAAGCCCTCAATGTCATCTTTCTTTCTTTTGTTTTATCAAAAGGTGAAGTGTTATTTTTCTCCACTTCTTTTTGCCCCCCTTTGCATGTTCCCCTCTTCTCCTCTTGTTCTATTTTGCTGTATTATTCATTACATTTCCCCTTGGAGCAGATGAGAGGGAGTGAGCTGGATTGCTGCTAGCCTTTACTGTACCTAAGAAAAGTCACAAGGGGAGAAAAGACAGGGCTAGGCATGAGAGACAAGGGGAAAAGGCAGAAGACAGAAAGAGAAAGGGAAGATAATGAAAGAGAGCAAGTGTCAGGGGTTATGGAAGAAATGAGGAAAGAAGACACGGCCATGGACGAAAGATGACAAACAGCTTTTAGAATTAGACTCTGTAATAACACAACTGAGAAGCAGAAAACGTGAGATTTGGAGTGCTGACAAAAGATGTGAACAGAGAAAGAGAGAGAGAGAGAGAGAGAGGGTTGGTGCAGGCATGACAGGCACTCAGTCAGCTCTGAGCTGGCCAATCCGAGAGCTAAGCTGCTGCAGTGGAAGAATCAGTGAGGATTCTCCCTTGTGCTCACACACACATACACGCACACACACCAAGTGCACAGAATGGAGAGATTCTCATTTGGGGAGTAGAGCAGCACAACGGAAATGGTGCGAGAGGCACGGAAAACTGGAGTTGGACATTCAGCAGGAGAAAAAATGCTTTTCTGGAACCATCTCACAAGGTATAGTATCACACTATACCACTAGAGCTGCTATTTGGTCAGAGAACACTTTTGGGATTTTGAGAGACTGTTGTTATTATTTTAGTAACTGTGCACATGTACACATACAAGTAAGGGTGTCTAAAAAGGTGTAGATTAGTTTATTTCATCATAGACATCTAGCAGTTTGGGGAGGGGATTTGGTATGTTGATAGCTACCAGGGATAAATAGGAGAGACTGAATAAGTCAGGAACTGAAAATGAAATAAAGTATAGCTGCAGTGAGCAAAGAAGAGTGTCAGCAGATGAAATTAATGTGGAAAGAATGATAGATAATTGTATGTGGTTTTCACAGATTGCATATGCTATATTGCATGCACGACATGCTTCTGTGGAGTTTCTGTGCGTTTTTTTTGGACCGGTGTGAGTGTGATGTGTAATTGTGTGTCCATGACTGTGCTACTCTACTCTGATTTATGTGATAAGTCTGTTCTTCTAACTGGCACACAGTGTAGACTCCTTATGCTATTATCTAGGCTGATACACACAATTGTGCTGGTGCACCACACACACACACACACACACACCAAATGTTTTATTTGCTCTTTTGTGCACTCTTTTTGGGAAGATTGAGTTCTGATCAAGCATAAGGATGAATTCTAAATGTTTATGTGATTAGACTGCTGATAATTAAGTGTGTGTGTGTGTGTGTGTGAGAGAGTGTGTGTGTGTGTGTGTGTGTAGCACTGCCCATATTTCCTCACTTTATACTTCATCATGTCACATTTAAGATATCTATGCACCTCTCTTGCTCACACACACAGACATACACAGAACACACACAGGGGGAGGGCTGTTTACTGTGAAAAGCATGAACGACTAGAAGTGATTTGATTCCA
Organism: Ameiurus melas; assembly: GCA_012411365.1. Lineage (NCBI taxonomy): Eukaryota > Metazoa > Chordata > Actinopteri > Siluriformes > Ictaluridae > Ameiurus > Ameiurus melas. Next base: position 15,387,927 of record CM022760.1, read on the forward strand.
TGAACTGTTGATTGTGAGATCTATGAAATAGAGGTAGCATTCTCTTGTTTTTTGGTCTTCAGTAAGTGAAAATCGATTTATCTCTCCTTCCTGACTTCCCTAGTTCCAAAATGATTCAGCTGAGACCAGGAAGAGCATTCAGTAATGCAATAGCTGGCAGTGAAGAGCATTCTGTAGGGAGAGCACTGTCCTGCAATACATAAACCCCTCAGGCAACAAGCACACAACTGGCCTGTTTGTATATAAGAATAATAAGGCAAGTTAGCATGTGGGAATAAAATGCTAATAGATTTACAATAAAGCTGAGCATTTTGTTCTCATTCCTTAATAAGAGATTGATACTAATATATATATACATATATATATACACACACATATATATATATATATATTATATTATTATTATTTTTTATATGAGTGTAATAAAATAAAAAATGCTAACTCCACGCCTAAACCCAAGCACAACATATTTGATTTTTCATATAAAATTCATAAGTTAAACAAACAAATAGGCAGGCAGGCAGATGGATGGATAGATAGATAGATAATCTGACAAGTTTTCATATTTTTATTCAGACATCATATTGATGAAAAATGTTCCATTTGCCATGTCCACTGATGATATCGCTAACTCTACTATAGCAACTACAACAGTTTCAGTGGGACTGGGAATTGGAATTGAATGTCATTGGGATGTGATTGAAAGCATTGAAAAAGGTCTTTCAACAATTCCTGGAGACATTAACCTTTAGCCTCTGTTTACTCACTAAACTAAAGCAATAATGCACTGATGAATCATCAGAGTGGAAAAGCAAGTAAGCATGAGCCCTTTACTGACAGATGATTACATCTTTAAACTGTTCTTATTGAATGAGAACAGTTCTCAATTCAAAAAGTCTACAATACAATGACTAAACACACACAGACACACTTCTTCTGTTGAGGTGCAAATCAGATGTTTGATTAGACATCACATTTAATCTTTAATCTTTAAGACCATAGTATATAATAGCTCACTACCAAACAAGGGATATCACATTTAACCGTTTCTTTTTGTGTCAATTAAGTAAATCTATTATTTTTCAAAATGACCCAGGCACATATACAGTAGCATCATATTAGAAACATACATACACATAATTTTTTTTTTTTCCACTTCCTAGGAACAATATTGGAAAACAAAATGCACCAAACACAACATATTGTCCAGTATGTGTTAAGCTTGATGCATTTCATAATACACTTTTAAACTCTTTACAGTGAATTAAGAAGTAATAATAGGCAGAGAATGTGTGAGAGAATACATAGGGCAACCATTGTGTTTGAGTGACTAATAGTTTCAGAGTGCTCCAAACACTTCAGTATGACTGTAGTTTGTTTTCTACTCTTACACATTAGATCTGAAATGAAATATTCTAGATTCATTACACAAAGTGAAATATTTCAAGCTTTTATTGTTTTGTTTTAATCTTAATGATTACGGCTTACAGATCAAGGAAATCAAAAATCTAGTATCTCAAAATATTACAATAAAGAATTTGTACTACAGAAATGTTGACCTGAGATGAGTTCTAATCAGCTAATTAACTAAAAACACCTGCACAGGTTTCCTGAGCCTTTTCCACAATATTCTAATTTTGTGAGATGTACCTGTATCTTAGGCAGCAAAAGAGCATTCACTTCTCAAAGTCGATATGTTGGAAGCCAGGAAAAATAGGCAAGCATAAGTATGAGTGATTTTGACAAGGGCTAAATTGTGATTGATGGACCACTGCTTATCATGAGAGCATATCCAAATTGGCGGGTGGGGTGTTCCCAGTATGCAGTGGTTAGTACCTACCAAAAGTGGTCCAAGGAAAGACAACAGGTGAACCAGCAACAGAGTCATGGGTGCCCAAAACTCACTAATATGCATGGGGAGAAAAGGCTTGACCATCTGGTCCGATCCCATACAAGAGCTACTGTAGCATAAGTTGCTAAAAAATAAATAAATAATAAAAAAAGTTATACTGGCCATGACAGAACATACTGCATCACAGCCAGCTGCATAATAGGCCGTGTAGCCACAGAGTGTTCCCTGCATAGCCTATGCTGACCCCTGCCCACCACTGAAAGCACCTACACATGAGCATCTGAACTGGACCATGGAGTAATGGAAGAAAGCCTGTTCTGATTTAATTAATTTTCTTTTACATCATGTGGATGGCCAGGTGCATGTGCATTGCTTCCCTGGTGATGAGATGGCATCAGGAAGCACTATGGGAAGAAAGAAAGCTGGCAGATGCAGTGTGATTCTCTGGACAATTTTCTGCTGGAACATTGGGACCTGGCATTCCTGAGGATCTTACTTTGATAGCAATGGCATATAGCAATGGAAGTACACCCGTTTATAGCAACGGTGTTCAATAATGGCCTCTTTCAGCATGATAATGCGGCATTGTTCAAGAATGGTTTGAGGAACATGACGTAGAGTTCAAGGTACTGATTGGCCTCCAAACTCCCAAGATCTCAATCTGATCTGCGGGATATGCTGGAAACACATGTCCAATCCATGGAGTCCCCATCTTGCAATTTACAGGACTTAAAGGATCTGTTGCTAACATCTTGGTGCCAGATACCACAGCACACCTTCAGAGGTCTTGTGGAGTCCATACCTCCATGGGCCAGAGCTGCTTTGGTGGCACAGTGGGGACCTACACAATATCAGTGAGGTGGTTTTAATGTTATGGCTGATCAGTGTTTGCCAAAATACAAACTATAAATAATTACAAGCAACCCAAACTTACCCAGTAAAACAAATGTGATTACTCATTCATGCACAAGTGAGCTAACAGCAAATATTGAGCTGTTTTTAAATTAGCAAAGCAAGTCCTGATGTGAACATCCAGAATAAATGTGGCAGATTGTGACAAAAATAAATAGGCAACACAGAATCATTGCTTACCTTTGCAAGATCAGAAAACATTTATTTTCTAATTCATAGAAAACAAAAAAGATTAAATCTGGAACCCTTTGATTTGTACCTTGAGTGGAATCCTTAAAGATTGTATACAGAGTTCCACAAAATAGATGTTTCCCTTTCAGTTGCAAGTGGAACCCATTTAGGAAGAAATCACTTTGTCATATCCCCAAGGAACTTAATTTCCTAAACTGTCCTGCTGACTATCACACACAAGCCAACCCAAGTTCACCAGCTAACTAATCACACTCACCTGCACCTCATTTATTAATCAGTTTATCAGCTTAAATACCTGTCAGTTTGGTTGGTTTGGCCATAGCTAGGTTTTACAGAAGTATTTGATCCCCTGCTGATTTTGTATGTTTTCCCACTGGCAAAGAAATGATCAGTCTATAATTTAAATTGTAGGTTTATTTGAACAGTGAGAGACAGAATAACAGCAAGTTAATCCAGAAAAACGCATGTCAAAAATTTTAGAAATTAATTTGCATTTTAATGAGGGAAATAAGTATTTGACCCCCTCTCAATCAGAAAGATTTCGGACTCCCAGGTGTCTTTTATACAGATAACGAGCTGAGAATAGGAGCACACTCTTAAAGGGAGTGCTCCTAATCTAAACGGGGCCATGTACTGTCAAATCTTGGGTAAGAACGTCCTCCCCCAGCCAACACATTGTAAATGGGGTGTGGATGGGTATTCCAGAATGACATTGACCCAAAACACACAGCCAAGGGAACAAAGGAGTGGCTCAATAAGAAGCACATTAAGGTCCTGGAGTGGCCTAGGCAGTCTCCAGACCTTAATACCATAGAAAATCCCATAGAAAAATGTCCGCCTCGAAACCTTAATGACTTGGAGAAGATCTGCAAAGAGGAGTGGGACAAAATCCCTCCTGAGATGTGTGCAAACCTGGTGGCCAACTACAAGAAACGTCTGACCTATGTGATTGCCAACATGGGTTTTGCCACCAAGTACTAAGTCATGTTTTGCAGAGGGTTCAAATACATATTTCCCTCACTGTATGTGCACTTTAATTTTTATTCCTAAGCAACTTTCCAAATGCTTATGTCCTGTGTATGACTTTTGATGTTTTATATATTTGCCCTTTATATTTTCTTTTTGTGCTAGCGCTAGGTTTTGAATGTCTTTCAGTTATTTAGTTTTTAAACTCTGCCTGGTTGTTTCACTTAAATTTTCAAAACTTCAAAATAGGAAGTGACATTGGAATCAATTTGTTCACATTTCCAATGGGCTGCATTATCTCATAATTATCTCATAAAAGAAAAAAAATGCCACTCCAGACCTTTTGGGAAGACTCCTATGTGACTGACTGTGAACACAAGAAGTGCATAACCATTAAATGACTTTGGATTATGAAATTATTTATTATTGTTTAGAATAACTGGTAATTAACAATTCTTTTTTGTATTGGTTGGTTGCTCATTTTGGTCAACTGCCTTGCTGGGAATTGTTTTAATCAGTGGCTGTTGAAAGCAGGTGTCCTCATTCATTCATTCAATCATTTGTTGACAGAATCACTGAAAAATGCTTTCAGTCATGCATGATGTGGGCACAGAAGTTACTAAGCATGGCTTTAAAGGGTTCACCATAAAATACAGACCAAAACCAACTACAATTATCACTTTTTGGTTCCTTATAGGCAGTGCTATAGACTTCATCACAGTGCTGACTCATTCTGCACAATAATGGCATTTTTAGCAATACTACCTGTTGAGAGTGTGTATTGAGTGAGACTCAAGACAAGAGGCATTCTTACTGTATACTTTCAAGCAATTATGGAACATGGGAGAGATTTTGGGGCTGTAGATCTAATCTTAGCTACAGTATGTACAGTATTGTTAGGTATGTAATAATACTCCAAATGCATAAAGAAGATTTTTATTTTTTAAATAATTATTATTATTGCAGTAAGATGCATGAAACAAATGCATAACAGTGTAAATGTGCTTATGCTAAATCACAAAGAAATGCATCAATGAAATTGTAGGCCCTCAAACATATCTGCAACCAGTAAGGAGAAATATTGTATTCAATGAGATTACAGAATTGCACAAGAGGATAACTTGGCACTTTAATTTAAGATAGCATTTAATCCTTGCTAACATGAACAATGTGATCTCATATGTCTCCTAGTAGCTAACGTATATACATTAATCTGAAACATTTTACACAAGTAGAATTTTAGAATCAGTCTTTTCTTCCTTTATTTTTTTTTATTATTTATTTATTTATTATTTAAATGGTACCAAATTCTCAACCTTGTGCTAGAAAAAAATTATCTAGTTAACCATAGGGACTATAATTGCATTTTTACTACTTGACTAGTAATTCAATAAAGTAGTTGACTAATCATATTTAAATCAATTAAATCAAAACATGATTCAGGAGATCTTTATTTTATTAAAGATGTAAAGAATATGTCAAACCACACTTGCACAACTTACAACTCGCATTTACAGCTTCTATATTTCTTACACTAGACTGTTAAAACAGTGCAAATAAATAAGTAGAATAAAGACATATAATAATTTTGTGCATCATATTACACTCTTTTTTATTCTTATTTACCAGTCCTCCTTATAGCTCAGTGACTGACTTTCTTGGAAGAGAGGATGCTATGTCTACAGCAGCATCGTGGAATCTTTTCCATCTTGTTCATTATCCAATCCCACTAATTCAGTGGGATTGGATAATGTCATGCAACCTGGGGCATCAAATGCAATCATACAGTGCGAGGAATTGCTTCATGAGTGGGTGGTTATGGGGATGAAAAGACACATCTTTACATTCTATACCACTTGCACACACCTCTACATGTTATACAAAGTTATATCATACAAGTGATGTACAGTATCTCACAAAAGTGAGTACACCCCTCACATTTTTGTAAATATTTGATTATATCTTTTCATGTGACAACAATGTAAAGTAGTGAGTGTACAGCTTGTGTAACAGTGTACATTTGCTGTCCCCTCAAAATAACTCAACACACAGCCATTAATGTCCAAACCGCTGGCAACAAAAGTGAGTATACCCCTAAGTGAAAATGTCCAAATTGGGCCAAATTAGCCATTTTCCCTTCCCAATGTCATGTGACTTGTCAGTGTTACAATGTGTCAGGTGTGAATGGGGAGCAGGTGTGTTAAATTTGGTGTTATCGCTCTCACACTCCCTCATAATGATCACTGGAAGTTCAACATGGCACCTCATGGCAAAGAACTCTCTGAGGATCTGAAAAAAAGAATTGTTGCTCTACATAAAGATGGCCTAGGCTATAAGAAGATTGCCAAGACCCTGACACTTAGCTGCAGCATGGTGGCCAAGACCATACAGCAGTTTAACAGGACAGGTTCCACTCAGAACAGGCCTCGCCACGGTCGACCAAAGAAGTTGAGTGCACATGCTCAGCGTCATATCCAGAGGTTGTCTTTGGGAAATAGACGTATAAGTGCTGTCAGCATTGCTGCAGAGGTTGATGGGGTCAGCCTGTCAGAGCTCATATGCCACACACCATCAAATTGGTCGGCATGGCTGTCGTCCCAGAAGGAAACCTCTTCTAAAGATGATGCACAAGAAAGCCCGCAAACAGTTTGTTGAAGACAAGCTGACTAAGGACATGGATTCTGGTCTCATGTCCTGTGGTCTGATGAGACCAAGATAAACTTATTTGGTTCAGATGGTGTCAAGCGTGTGTGGCGGCAACCAGGTGAGTGCAAAGACAAGTGTGTCTTGCCTACAGTCAAGCATGGTGGTGGGAGTGTCATGGTCTGGAGCTGCATGAGTGCTGCCGGCACTGGGGAGCTACAGTTCATTGAGGGAACCATGAATGCCAACATGTTCTGTGACATTCTGAAGCAGATGATCAGTATGCAGTATTCCATCATGATAACGACCCCAAACACACCTCCAAGATGACCACTGCCTTGCTAAAGAAGTTGAGGTTGAAGGTGATGGACTGGTCAAGCATGTCGCCAGACCTAAACCCTATTGAACATCTGTGGGGCATCCTCAAATGGAAGGTGGAGGAGCACAAGGTCTCTAACATCCACCAGCTCCGTGATGTCATCATGGAGGAGTGGAAGAGGACTCCAGTAAATAAAATATTGACACTTTGGGCCTAATTTGGACATTTTCACTGAGGGTTGTACTCAATTTTGTGCCCAGCAGTTTAGACATTAATGGCTGTGTGTTGAGTTATTTTGAAGGGACAGCAAATTTACACTGTTACACAAGCTGTACACTCACTACTTTACATTGTAGCACATTGTCATTTCTTAAGTGTTGAAAAGATATAATCAAAGATTTACAAAAATGTGAGGGGTGTACTCACTTTTGTGAGATACTGTATATACTCAGCAAAAAAAGAAACATCGTTTTTTCAGGAGACTGTATTTTACATTTAATTTAGTAAAATCCAAATAAGCTTTACAGATCTTTATTGGAAAGGGTTTAAATAATGTTTGTTTACATGGTTGAAATGCTTGTTCAATGAACCATAAACAATTATTGCACATGCATGTGTAGAACATTTCTTAAGACACTAACATTTTACAGGCGGTAGGCAATTAAGGTCACAGTTATAAATAAATTAGGACACTAAAGAGACCTTTCTACTGACTCCAAAAGAAATGCCAGAAGAAAGATGCCTAGGGTGCCTATTCACCTGCGTGAACATGCCATAGTCCTGCTACAGGGAGGCATGTTGACTAATGTAGCCAGAGCAATAAACTGCAATGTCTATAACGTAAGACGCCTAAGACAGTGCTACAGGGAGACAGGAAGGACAGCTGATTGACAAGATTGCAGTAAAAGCCGATTGCAGTGGAAAATTACATGTAACCATGTGTCCCCCCAGACTTGATCGAGAACTTTCAAACGCCTTGGGGGAAGAGTGGGTTAACTGACAGCAAGAACTGATTGTCACGGTTCGGGAGGTTGGAAGGTTGAGGCAGAAGCAAACGCAGATTTTAAGTATTTAATAACGCACAAACAGACTACAAAACAAGACACGTGGCAAAAACGCTGTGGCATGAGACAAAGACACTGACATAAATAACGTGGGTCTAAAGACAACGAAAGACCAGGAGAAAGTGCAGACAAGGACTATAAATACACGAGTGCTCGTTAACAGAAACGTGAATCAGGTGCATGAGGTAGCGCATGTGGTCATGTGGTGTAGTGCTGTGGCTGATGGGAAATGGAGTCCGGGTTTCCCAGGTACGTGACACTGATCTGGTGCAGTCCATGAGAATTAGATGTACTAGTACTTAAAGAAGCTGGTGGCCACACCAGATACTGACTGTTACTTTTGATATTAACCCCCCTCCCCCCAATTTGTTCAGGGATTCATTATTCCTTTTCTGTTGGTCAAATGTCTGTGAAACTTGTTCAGTTTATGTCTCAGTTATTGAATGTTTTTATGTTAATACCAATATATACACATGTTAAGAAATTTGCTGAAAATAAAATCTGTTGAATGTGAGAGATGCTTTTATATACTTTCAAGCATTATCTCACACTGTCTGCTGCTAACTGTAGAATTAGCATCATCTACTCTTAAATATGTTCCGACTAACAAAGTCCATTTAAACTGCTTTCTTTACCTTCTTTACCATCTACTTGCATTTTATCCTCCAACCCTGCTGATCATCATTTACATTATCACAGCACAACTGTGAAAGTGATGCTTTTATTGAGTCATTTGTTTTTGCATAAACTTGAACTTGTCTCTTTATGGAAATCCCATTTGTCACCAACTCCAACTAAAATTCAACTCTTTTCTCCGCTTTTACAACAGCCCATAAGTGCAAAACACATTAACAAATAAAAAAATGCAACCAAAATGAAACAAATAATGCAAGTAAAAAAGAACAAACAACAAATTAAAAAAACCATGATATATGTGAAAAATGCAACAGAAAAACCAAAAACACAAACATTAAATGAACATGTTTTGTGTTTTTGCATTTTCTGATTTGCCATTTTTGTTTTGTGTTGACCCCCATATGAATGTGTATAGTACATTTCAACCATCCAGCTTCTCACTGTCTTGGTGTCATGTCCACATCAGAATCTGCACTGAGCTCCACTTCCCACAATGCACCTTTTGCCTACAAACATGGACACCTTGGACTACAACACCCACATACCACATCTGTTGGCTGCATCTGGAATCATGTACTGTTTGTTTAGCACTGTGTATTCAACCCATGACTGTGTGTGATGTTTCTGGTTTTTACCCTAGTGTGCTACCTTGTTTCTGGATTTTTGACTTGATCATTGATACCCAGTTTGCACATTGCCTGACCCACTTCCTGTTCTCTGTTTTTGGCGTTTGCCTAGTGATTTGGATTTGTTTGCATTTGGCAGGGTTTTTTTGTTTGTTTTGTTTTTAAAATAAAAGTACTCTCTGCAACTGTCATCATTTCTGCTGCCTGTCATTTTGGTGTGAACCTGATACAAAAGTGATATGTGTGAAACTGATACTGTGTCAAGCACGTGTATCAGCAGTAACTGTGATGCAAATGCTAATTAGTATTTTCAATGGGACTTCCTTGTTTCCACCCACCAGCTATATACTCTTGTTCAAAGACTGGTTTTAAGCAACTCATTTCTATGAGTTCACAGATGTCAGCCTCTGGTCAGGGTATTAAGCCAACGAGTATAATATCAGCCTGTCTTTTGCTCCAACTGCAGTTTTAATCTCTTATCTCTCAAGTCCAAACCCCAGACCAGATTACAATATAAATGCACATTTTTCATACTACAATGTTCACATTACAAACAATCTGAAATGTTTTTCTCAAGCAGCAATTTAGGATCAGTCAGCCATCACTTCCAGTTTTAATAGCATGGGTCTAAACTTTAAAGAGGTTGAATAGAAAGAGTAATCTATTTAGCCATAATGTAGAGTTTACAATGATGTCGGAGTTATATGTTGGTTGGTATTGAAATTGAAGGGCACAAATATTATTGTAAAAATATCAAGGTATTGCTTGAGGCTTGCACATAAACTGAACTGAATGGTGATTATCACAGGCAGAGACTGTGTTTACTGTGTGATTCATGTTTAAACATACATTTTTGCCAATGTCCTTTCTTATAAAGTAAATACATTTAGATAAGGCATATTTTATATCCATCCATCCATCATCTACCACTTACTCCTTTTCAGGGTTGCGGGGAACCTGGAGCCTATCTCAGGAAGGAAGCATTGGGCACAAGGCAGGGTACACCCTGGACAGGGTGCCAGTCCATCACAGGGCACAATCTCACACACACTCACACACCCATTCATGCACTACAGACAGTTTTAGACACGCCAATCAGCCTACCATGTATGTTTTTGGACAGGGAAAGGAAACCGGGGTACCCGGAGGAAACTCCGCAGCACAGGGAGAACATGCAAATTCCGCACACACATGGTCCCGGTGGGACTCGAACCCCGGACCCTGGAGGTGTGAGGCGAATGTGCTCATATTTTATTTTTTAACAGCAAGGACTGTTGTAGAGCGTGAGTGCACAAGCGCACGTAAAGAAGACTCTTATATATGGACATGCGCCTTTTGTTTGTTTTGGTTTTCCCTCTGTTTGAGCATTGGCCGATTTAATCCAGGTGTCTGTGTTTTAGTTTAATTATGTTGGTTATTTAAACCCCTCATGTTGCTGTGCACTTCGCGCAGTATTAGATCTATATGTTTGAATGCAGTAGCGAATGCGTGTAGCATGCTAGCGGTCTTATTTCCATGTTCCGTTCTCATGTAATGCCTAGACTTTAGTATCATGTTCAATCTAGTTAGCCTTGTTCAGTATAGACCGCATTCCCTGTGTTTTGTTTGCTTGGTTTGTTAATAAAGACATTGCTCCTGCGCTTACTTCCTGTTCACCATCTCCTGTCGTAACACATATTATGTAAGAGACCACTTTTCCGAAAAAAAAGCTTGATATATATATTTATTTAAGGGTTGTCATAACAAATATTTACTTTATTACTGTTTGCTGCTTTTAATCATTTTTTTTTTTAAATAGAGAAACATTTATTTTAATTATTTTATTATTTTTGAAGGCATGTTTTCTTTACAGCATTTCTTTGCATGTGCCTAAGACTTTTGCACAGTACTGTATATTCTCAGGGCTAACAGCTTGCTTCTCTACTAGCAGCAGGAGAAGTACTGACTTCTCTAATAATGACAAAGACGAATTAAATCTAATTAGTAAGGAAAAGATAATATAAGTAATACATGAGAGTTAGATGCATCACACAGCCCTGTAATATACTGTCATGTCATCCAGAATATATTTCCACCTCATACCAAGTGTTCCTGGGATAAGCTCTGGATGTATACTCACCAGGATAAAGTGGTTACTGCAGATGAATGAATGACTGAATAATTCACAAACACAGAACAATGTTAAACTTATCATTTAAGGGGATTCATTATCATTATCATAGTCTAAGACAAAAAACATTTGTTATAATACTATATTACAAATTCATATGAACTGTATGATACTTTGTTGTTGTGAAACTTTATTGGGCCTACAAGGCTGATAAGTCTCTGTTGATGCATTTGAATAGAAAAGGCCAATAGTATGATGAACTGAAGGTCTTACAGTTCATTCATATGTCTAAAGAAGAGCCTGGATGTGTGGGCAGTTTGCCATCACCTAGGTAAGCATGTAAATAACCTCTACTCTAAAAAGAGATGCAGAGTTTCCATTTGCAAAGAAACTTTGTCCAGTGGCGATCCCCCAGGGACCAGCTAGCCTGAGAGTGTCTGAGAAGAAAAATATCTAGCATCAAAACTTATTGGGATCAAGGGATGTTGTTATTGGTGGAGTACTGAAAAGAATGATTTTTCCATTTAAACTAATATTTTAAATTACTTAAATTAAATACATTTTAAAATTCAAAATATTAAATGCACATAGTATGCTAAGTCCTTAATAAGGAATTTAATTATTTATTAATCATGGCTATATGATATTTCTGTTACACCAAAGCTCCTTCCAATAAATATTGTTTTCCTCCTCTGAATGCAAAAAGAACTTGGCATTTAGTAATATTTGATCAGCATGTATATCTCTATTTATGTGATGTATGGCAGAAGATAACTCTGGTATAATGAGCTAATACTGAGGAATATACAGATTACTTCTTTTATCAGACCTAAAATGATTTTCCATGGGAACTGATGTACGTGAGTGATTACATATTAGCCCTGTAGTTCCTGCTTATCCACAGTGGAGTGTACCTCATTACTTATGTTTATTGTAAATACTGCAAAGTATATTTTAAACGGCTTTTAAACATATAATATATTTTAAACAGCTCCTAATGTAGCTTAGTTTTCATAATATAAAAAAAATTAATTCAGTCTATTCATAACTGGTTATACAAAATGATTTTATATTTTTAATTTAATGAAAATTATGAAAAATGAACACTTCACTGATAATAGAAAACAAAAGCATAGTTATATTTTGCATGGATGTAATATATATATATATATATATATATATATATATATATATATATATATATATATATATATATATATATATATATATATATATATATATATATATATATTGCATAACGTAGAACTTCTGCTTGTTTGTATGTATGTGGAGAAATGTCATGAGGAGGGGCAAGAGAAGAGAGGGCTGGTTTCTGGTGGATGAAAATCGGGTGGATGGCTTAATAAAAATAGTGATGTTTGGTTATGAGAAAAAGAGTGATAGAGAGGTAAAGAGATAGTGAGTGAGAAATTGACGGCCTCTCTCTATCGATTTTCTAGTCCTTGATAAGATGAGAAATGTGCCCTGGAGCGATCTATTCACACATTACTGACTTAGTGACCCTCTTGACACACATATACACACATCCACACTCCAATTCACCCCTACCACTAGCTTGATTCATCAAGATGAAAAACTTGCACACACACAAACATGCATTCCACTGTTTCTCTTTAGCCGCTGTGCCTCAAGCCCTTAGCAAAATGAGTCTATTATAAGGGAGCTGGCCTGACACCTACATAGACCAACACCTACAGGCCAAACACGGCTGAAAAAACACAGCTAAATTTAGAGTCAATCATGGCAACATTATTTTGGGCTAAAAGTGGCCCATTTGAAGCACACATTTAAGATGTTTGTTTATTTATTTATTTATTTATTTATTTATATCATTTGGAATCTGGGTCAGAAATGCACAAAGACAACCAGTGCTTGTGTGGCATTTGCATTGCAGTAATCCAGCTGTAAGCTCGGTTAAGCCTGGGAAACATACTGAGTTGTAACTGAGTTCTGGCATCCACATTTGTATGAGCTTGTCACTGTCATTCCACAGTGATATGTGGTCCAGATTAAGTAAAGTGTGGGTCAGCAATTGACCATGTTTAGAAATTTGAGTGTCAAATGCAGGGTAGCAACAACTCCTTGATATTGGATTGGAGGGCTAATATCTATCAATAGCTTGATGACAAATCTTCTAGACACATAAGCTTTTAATGTTTTTTAAACCCTGCTTGTTTCATGCTGTGTTTTCCCTGAATACTACACATAAATAACTTGTATAGAAAACTTTTGTACAAAGAGACGATAAACTTCCAGTTCTGGCATCTACACTTGTACTTAATTTATACTTTTGATTGGAAGTGTGCATAGTCTATCTATTTTTAGTTTCTCGTCAAGGCATGGGGCAAAATGGGGGGGGATTGGTTGTGATAGAGTAAATAATTCAACTCATTCCCATTCATTACACCTGCAGCTGAATTTCAACTGCACCCTCTCAGTCACTGTTGATGTATTACAGATGATCCAGTGACATGGGCTGAAAAATATCAGCCCAAATTAAAATCAAATCAGGGGCATTTCTTCTTGTCTATTTTCTGCAAGTATTCTTACGGCCATTGGTGTTGTTGTTAACTCTGGTAGCCCTTGGATTTTGGAATTTAATTCACAGATTTATAACAGGATGCATCTAGCACACACAACACATTGAATACCTACACTGCTGCTGACAGAAAACAAGAATATTTATATTCTTTCATCAGACTGACTTTGGTCAACTCGATCTTATTACAAAGCTTTATCACAATGCAGCATATTTGGACTTGAGGATATAGGTTATGGGATACTGATGATTGAATTGGTCATGCTAAAAATGCGGGAGAGCGAGAGAGAAAGAGAGAGAGAGAGAGAGAGAGAGAGAGAGAGAGAGATAAAGTAAGGTTTAAGGGTAAACAGATTTTGTCATAATATAAAACTTACTCACTGCCCTATAGGCAGTGTTCTCCTGTGATGAGAATGTCAGGAGAATCTATTTCCTTTGGGTTTTGCCTTTTCTCTTTCTCTAAATATCCCCTTTCTTTCTTAACCTCTTTCTCTCTCTCATTCCCTTTTTAATTAGATCCCCCAAACATATACACACAGGATTCCTATTAATATCACCAAATTCATAACAAGAGAATTGAACAAAGAACATTGACTTGGCTATTCCAAAACATTAACTTAATTGTTCTTCAACATGTTCTTTAGTAGAACGACTTGTGTGCTTAGGATGTCTTGCTGCATGACCCATTTTCTCTTGAGATTCAATTCACAGACAGATGTCCTGACATTTTCTGGTATAATTCAGAGTTAATTATGCCATCAATTATGGTAATTCATCCTGGCCTAGATGCAGCAAAACAGGTCCAAACCATGATACTACCACCACCATATTTCCCAGATGCAGTTCTTATGGTGGAATGCAGTTTTTTTCCTTTCTCCAAACATAACCATTCTCATAATCTACTGTGCATCCAGAAAGTCTTATTCCAAAATGGATTAAATTAATTAATTTCTCAAAATTCTACAAACAATACCACGTAATGACAACATGAAAGAATTTTGTTTGTAATCTTTGCAAATTTATTAAAAATCAAAAAGCAAAAAAGCACAGGTACATAAGTATTCACAGCGTTTGCTCAATACTTTGTTGAAGCACCTTTGGCACCAGTTACATCCTCAAGTCTTTTTGAGGATGATGCTACAAGCTTAGCACACCTATTTTTGGACAGTTTCTCCCATTCTTTTTTGCAAGACCTCTCAAGTTCCATCAGGTTGGATGGGGAGCATCAGTGCACAGCCATTTTCAGATCTCTCCAGAGATGTTCAATCGGGTTCAAGTCTAGGCCCTGGCCCAAACGCATTGCCTGTGAACCCATTCTGGACCCATTCTGGACCCAAGGACATTCGCAGAGTTGTCCTGAAGCCACTCCTTTGTTATCTTGGCTGTGTGCTTAGGGTCGTTGCCCTGTTGGAAGATGAACCTTCACCCCAGTCTGAGGTCCAGAGCGCTCTGGAGCAGGTTTTCATCAAGGATGTCTCTGTACATTGCTGCATTTGATCCTGACTAGTCTCCCAGTTCCTGCCGCTGAAAAACATCCCAACAGCATGATGCTGCCACCACCACGCTTCACTGTAGGGATGGTATTGGCCAGGAGATGAGTGCCTCCTGATATGACGCTTGCCATTCAGGCCAAAGAGTTCAATCTTTGTTTAATCTTTGCTCTGAGAGTCCTTCAGGTGCCTTTTGGCAAACTCCAGGTGGGCTGTCATGTGCCTTTTACTGAGGAGTGGCTTCCATCTGGCCACTCTACAATTCAGGACTGATTGATGGAGTTCTGCAGAGATGGTTGTTCTTCTGGAAAGTTCTCCTCTCTCCACAGAGACATGCTGGAGCTCTGACAGAGTGACCATCAGGTTTTTGGTCACGTCCCCGACTAAGGACCTTCTCCCCGATCGCTCAGTTTGGCTGGGCAGTCGGCTCTAGGAAGAATCCTGCTGGTTCCAGACTTCTTCCATTTACGAATGATAAAGGCCACTGTGCTCGTTGGGAACATCAATGCTGCAGAAATGTAGCCTTCCCCAAATCTATGCCTCAATACAATCCTGTCTCAGAGGTCTCCAGGCAATTCCTTGTACTGCAAAGCTTGGTTGGTGCTCTGACATGCATTGTCATGGCAAAGACTGTGAATACTTATGTAAATGTGGTGTTTTTGTTTTTTATTTTTTATAAATTTACGAAGATTTCAAACAAACTTCTTTCATGTTGTCATTATGGGGTATTGTTTGTAGAATTGTGAGGAAAATTATTTATTTAATCCATTTTGTAATAGGTGTAACATAACAAAATGTGGGAAAAGTGAAGCGCTGTGAATACTTCCAGGATGCACTGTAATACAGTACAAAAATAAGTATATATTAGGGATGTCACAAGAACCGCTACTTCGGTACCAATTCGGTACCAGCATTTGTACCATTTCTAATGGACCTGAAGGGGGCAACAAATACATGCAAGTGTTTAAGTCGGTCCAGAAGTGGTGAAGAAGAACAACAACAACTTCAATCACACTGGAAAAACTGCAGAAGTTTAGCTCTACCGCAACTCGTTGAGAGGAAACGTGCTATGGAATATGGAAATACTTCACATTTGAAGCAGATAACAACAAATATACAATTGATGCTGTGAAGCCAGTGTACAACTGATGCTATCATTCAATTCAAACAAAGCGAGGAAACACCTGGAGTTTGGCGAAGCATCTGAAAGATGGCTCCTATATAATGTTTGTTTGAGGCAGCTGGCATTGTTGCTGTGAAACCAGCTAATGTTATGCTACATGTAATGTCAGCGATAGCCAGTTATTTGCCACTAACGTATAGCAATGTTATAAACTACCTCCTAATGGGCCACCATGAATCGCCCTTTAGCCCGTGTCCTGTCAGCAAAATGTAGCCTAATGTGACTAATAATTATTCAAATGTTAATGCTTTTAACAAACTTTTTGGCATGCCACCATATCAGTGAATTTAAACTAATGCTTGCATTCAGAGTATAAGTTATGTGTGTGTGTGTGTGTGTGTGTGTTTACGAGTGCACCTCCACTCATTGTCATACAGTGTTTGATGACTAAAATCTCTCTCTCTCTCTCTCTCTCTCTCTCTCTCTCTCTCTCTTTGCCGGTAACAGCCAGAGGAGGATGTCCTTAAGGAGAGTTTTTAATTTAATTGTTTTTAAATGAATTTTTTATACCACACCATTGTATCGACTTTGGTATTGAGTATCGTGTATTTTTGGTGGTATTGGTACCGGCTTCTAGATTTTTGGTATCATGACATCCCTAGTATATATTGTAGGGAAATAGCCCATGAGGGGCGGAGCACAGACACACAGGAGGCCGTTTGTCAGGTGGTAAGGGAATTTTGTTTTTATTTGTTTTAAAGTGTTAAAACAAATAAAAGTGTTTTAAGTGTTAAACAAAAGTTTTAAAGTGTTTTTAGGGGTGAGGATGTGTGTGTGGGTGTGCGGGGGATTTGCGTGTGGCTGACGTTGCAGAGTTCGTCCAGGGCCCTGTTGGTGCTTCCGTGAGGGCTTTCTCGTGCCGTCAGGCAACGCCGTGTGTGTGTTCAGCAAGCAGCGGCCTCACCTGGGTCCGAGACATCTGGAAGAGAGAGAGAGAGAGAACACAAAAATGCACAGAGAGAGAGAGAGAGGGCGATTAGAGAATGCAGAAAAAAGTCAAACAAATGACGGGTATTGGGGAGAAGCGACGTGTACATGTCACCCGAGATACTTCTCTCCGGACGAGCTGAGGAGTGGCCTCTTATACTATTCCCTCATCTACTGGATGGTGGATTTTTCTAGAATGGCTCACCAATCGCCGACTGTAGGTGTGTCGGCGCGACCGCCCTACAGTCACGTGTTTTCGGGTCACCATCGGTTTTGATGCAGGTTTGTCCCTTCTGTGCCTGCATGTAGTCAGAGAATTAGTGATTTTACTACCCTTGCACGCCGGCTGTCGGTCCGTCGAACAAGTACCCCCACCCACCCCCAACTCCAAGTCTACTACCGCTGCGTGGCAGACCCAGAGTGCCCATCTGCATTCCCGTGATGGGCCCCCGCTCGGTGCTGGACCTGGAACGAGAAATCTTGCATGGCCAAGAACCACATGGTTACCCTGGCGGTGGTGTCCTTGGCCATCCACTGGAGTGGGGCGTGGTCGGTCACTAGGACGAACTGCCATCCGGCCAGGTAGTACCGTAGTACCTCGATGGCCCATATAATTGCTAGGAACACTCTCTCCATGGCCGCATATCTCCTCTCAGTTGGGGATAGCTTTTGGCTAATGTAAAGGTCTGTGAGAGGACCGCGCCCAGACCGGTCTCAGGTGCATCTGTGTGCATGGTGAATGGGAGGGCAAAGTCCGGGTTATGTAGCACAGGGCTGTTGGTGAGGGCTTATTTTAGGGCCTGGAATGCTCACTCGGCATCTGTAGACCATTTCACCTGGTTTGGCTGGCCTTTCTTGGTGAGATCTGAGAGGGGGGAGGCTATGGAGGAGAAGTTAGGCTCAAACCTACGGAAATACCCCGCCTACCCCACGAATGCACGTACCTGTTTTTTTGCGGCTTCAATTTTCTTCGCCTGGGGCATGAGCAAGCCCCGGCCAATACGGTACCCAAGATACTGTGCCTCAGTCAGCCCCAAGTGACACTTTTTTGGGTTGTCTGTCAACCCGACCTTCCGGAGCTCTTTCAGGACTTTCTCCAGGTGGAACAGGTGGTCTTATCAGGTGGAGGAGTGAATGACCACATCATCTAGTAGGTGGCAGCGAAGGCGCGATGGGGTTGCAGGACAATGTCCATTAGCTGCTGGAATGTCACGGGCGCTCCGTGCAGCCCAAAGGGGAGGACCCGGTATTGCCAGTGGCCGTCCGCCATAATGAAGGCCGTCTTTGGTCTCGCTTTTGGTCTTCCCCTATGTCCCCTTTTTTTGGGACACCCTGTATAGCGGCCCCCTTTGGTATCAAAAGAAATAGGCAGAGAGTTTCTAACAGGTGCTCTTTATTCATTCATCTTGGATGTTATAAACTTTAATGTTGAAGATGCCTTGTTTTGTTTTGAATAATTTCCATGCATCACAATCTTTTACAGCGTCGTGTTTAACACAGTGATTCACTTCATTGCATTCATATCACTTCATAGAACCTCACAACACCGTAAAGCATGGTAAAACTATACAGAAATACAAAAAGGTTTTATTAATTTATCATTCACATTTAGAAACTAGCATACTGTACAAGTAGTATATAACATATTTGTAACAAACATTTAAAAGTATCAAATACTGATTTGACAAATGAAAATTTTACACACTCAGACCAAATTAAAAGATATTTCTTTCAGAGAAGATTGAACATGGCAATAGAGGGGGAAGATCTAATATGAAAAGGGAGACTATTCCAGAACCTGGGAGCAGCTCCGAGAATGCCCGGTCACCTTTGGTTTTAAAATGTGAATGAGGGACTGAAAGGAGTAGTTAACTGGATGATCAAAAATATATTGCAGCAGTATACAGGGTAAGGAGATTGCATATGTACTGGGGAGCAAGCACAAACAAAGTTTTAAAAACTAATTGCAGAATTTTCAAAATTACTGTGGAAATTGACTGCCAACCATTGTAAAAAGGTGAGGACAGGAGTTATACGCTCACGTTTTCTGGTGCTAGTCAATAATCTAGCCACCAAATTTTGTACCATTTGCAAGTGATCTATAGCACTTTCAGGCAATGCAACATCGAGGGAATTACTGTAGTCTAACCTTGATGTTATAAAAGCATGAATAAACATTTCCAGGTTCTTCTTAGAGAGCATTTTTTTTCTTTTAGCAATAGATCTCATCTGAAAAAAACTGTTTTGACAACAGCACTGATCTGCGTATCAAAACATAACATAGGATTTAGAATGACACCAAGGTGTTTTTACACAATCATCCACATTGGTAGACAAATGACCTGATTGAAAATATGAAAATAGCAGTAGTTGAAACTGGTGAGCCAAAAATTATTATTTCAGTTTTATCACTATTTATCTTTAAATAAATTCATGTTCGTCTAGCATTTAATGTCATGAAGACATTCAAACAGATTTGACAGAACAGCTATTATTCGAATTTATAGGAAAATAAAGCGGTGTGTTGTTAGCATAATAGTGATATACGTTTTGCTTCTGAATGATGTGACCATATATTATATATATATATATATATATATACTGTAGAGCAAACAAAATAGGTCTTACAATGGAACCCTGAGGAACACCATAAGAGATCTGTGCATGAGATGAGAAACAATTTCCTACATTAACAGAAAAAGTCCTCCCCTTAAGGTAAGATGCAAACCACTTCAACACAGGTCCCTGAAACCCAGCCACATGATTAAGTCTCTTTAACAGTATGCCATGATCTACTGTATCAAAGGCTGCACTTAAATCAAGCAGGAACCAGCATCAAGAGAGTAAAATGTCTTTGTTAACATTTAGCAAAGTATATTTTGTACTGTGTAGTTCCCTAAAACCAGACCGAAATGTATCAAAAATGTTAAACGTACTCATGTAAGAAGAGATCTGAGAATAAAAAAACTTTTTCCAAGACTTTTGAAATAAAAGATAGTTTGGAGATGGATGTGTAATAATTCAGATCATGTTGGTCAAGATGATGCCTTTTTAACAATGGCTGGACTCCATTTTCTAGGGAGCTATTAATCATAGCAGTAACAACCAAACTGGAACCCTCTTTAAAAATGCGTGAAGGCAAAACATCTAAAGGGCAGTTTGTGGACTTAATATTAGAAACAATATCAGAGAGTTTTTAAGGTGACACAAATTAAGGTGACACAAAACTCTGGCTCTCCGTGCACGGCACAAGCCACAGCGCCATCTACAGGGGGGATCATGACAGAACCCTACCAAAGACACTCCCCTCCAATGGAGGTCCTGGTCCCCTGGGTAACCTGTCCTCTGATGAACCAGGAAACTGAGTGGCCTCCACCGTGAAACGGATAGGCGGAACACTGCCCTTGGTGGGGCAGGAGCTCGAGGTGATGTCCTCGGCAGGGCAGGAGCTCGGGACGGTTTCCTCGGCCGGGCAGGAGCTCGGGACGACTTCCTCGGCAGGGCAGCGCAGCAGGGAAAACTGCACCAGGGGCCGGTGCATGGCCCAGCTTATGACAACAGAGCTCTTTGCTCTGTTAAACTATCGAGCTGATCTAGGCGTTTGTTTATCACTTTACTCTGTTTGTAAAAGTATCGACGCCATTCCACAAATAATGTTGACCAAGCGATGTCCATGTCTATCCGCTGCTTCCGCGTTTTTGGGCGCAATATTCTGTTACGATTCTGGAGTCGATGTGGAAACAGTTGTGGATGAAAGACTTTATTTCTCTAACAAAAGGTCAGAACAGAAAAGGAGATCTAAACATTAAACTAGAAATGAGGCATGGAACAAGAACCGGACATGGAAACTTAACCGTACCTAAACACTCCATTACACCTTTACTCACTGACTCATTTACCTTCATATACTCATTTAGTACTGCGTGCCGTGCGCAGCAACACGAGGGGTTTAAATAACAAATGTAATTTACCTTGAACACCGACAGCTGGTAACAATTAATGCACCCTTGATACATCCATCAATAACTAAACAGGGAGGAGTCAGAACAAAAACCCAAACAAACTCAAGTGTCCATTACAAACAAAGTCCCTATCATCTATGTGCACTCTGGCTCTCCGTGCAGTTCGCATGCCACAGCACCATCTGCAGGGGGGATCGTGACAGTTTCTAAGAGAATATTCGATATGTATTATCGATGTTAGCGTTATCGATGTGTATTACAGACATGTAAACAAACACCTTAATCACATTATTAACATCGTGTGAGAGTTTTCACCGCATTTTGCGACAGGACACGATCACACACGGCAGTGCTCAACCGATTTACGGCAAACAAGAGAACATGGCTGTGTCTGAAACCGCATACTTACCTACTATATAGTAGATGAAATACATGTGTATATAGTAGGTGAAATACATCTATCTCAGCTACTACTGTATATAGTAGGTAAATACGCGGTTTGGGATGCAGCCCATGGCTTCAGGCAGTCGTCTATTTCCACATACAGCATGACAAATAATTAACTGCACTTGAAGTGTTAGTAAACATTTTAAATAAAAACATCCAAAACTGTATATGGTACCATAACAAAGACGAAGTGTATGTTGATCCGTGAAATTCTGGAGGGACGTCGGACGTAATAATGGCGTGGGGATGTAATAATGTGCTGTTAATCGAACTATGCTCTATAACATGTAAAAACAGAAACACGAAAGGAATATTCTAAAAGCGACTCATGTAAACACCTTAATCACAATATTGTCTTACTCAGAATAAGGTCAATAATTAAATTAATGCTGTCCATGTAAACGTAGTCTATGTGAATAAAATAATTAGCAAATTGGTCATACAGGACAGTAGAAGTCTGTAAAGGGCCACTTGAAGTAGGATTTATAATGGCATTAATTGTACTAAAGAGTGTCTTTGTGCATTTTGCGCAATTAAATTTGACATATATTTAAACTGTGCTTCTTTAACAGAGCTCTGATACTGCCTAAGACAATCCCTAAGAACTTCATAAGATATCTGTAGCTTCCATTTGTGCTCTGCATGCCTACACTCCTGTCTAAGGGCACAGGTGGACCCAATTAGACAGGGCTGAACTTTATGCATCCCCTTGGGTCTTTGTGACCTAAGGGGGACATCTGAGTCCAAGGAAGCAATGCAAGTACTTTTACTTTTACAAAGACGAACCAATTCATCAGAATTGACACAAGAGGATAGCACTTTCACAGTATTTTTGGCGGTTGAATGGATATATAGACATCATTAAAAAGCCTGGCAGTAGTGGGATTGAAACTTCTGAAACAACATGGTAGGTTATAAGATTTGGACATAGCACATGACAGCAGAGAGTCAAAAACAACTGGACAATGATCAGAAATATCAGCATCACATATTTCGAGGTCCATCCATCCAACCATCTTCAACCGCTTATTCCTTCCTCAGGGTTGCGGGGAACCTGGAGCCTATCTCAGGAAGCATCGGGCACAAGGTAGGGTACACCCTGGACAGGGTGCCAGTCCATCGCAGGGCACAATCATATGCACACTCAAACACCCATTCATACACTATGGACAATTTAGACACGCCAATCAACCTAACATGCATGTCTTTGGACTCGGGGAGGAAACTGGAGTACCCGAAAGAAACCCGGAGAGAACATGTAAACTCCGCAGACACACATGATCCCGGCGGGAATCGAACCCCGGACCCTGGAGGTGTGAGGTGAACATGCTAACCACTAAGCCAGTTCGAGATTTGCCACAGAAAAATACAAATGATAGCACTAAATCAAGAGTATGACCATTTTGATGTGTAGGTACAGAAACAGAGTGGACTAGCTTAAAAGAATATATAAGACATAATAATTCCTTTACCAGAGGTTTTGACTGGCAACAGACATGTATATTAAAATCGCCTAGAATCAGAAGTCTATCAGTATGTGGCACCAGAGAGGCCAGAAAATCAGAAAACTCAGATTTAGGTGGTCTGTAAACTAGCGTACGTAGCAAGGTGGTGGGAATATCAACCTTAAAAAGCTGCACCTTGAAGCAGAAGTTTATTTTGAAATCACTTGTGGAAACAACCATAATGAATATTTTAATTCAAGCTGTTTCCGTCTTCTCAATAGTGTACAGAAATTACAGAAATTTATTGCATAACTATTCCTGTCTGGTGGATGTAGATTACCAAAAAATACAAGATGCCTTTCACAGCATTTCTGTCCCTGTGCAGTTGTCACGTTTATATGTAATATAAACATAATATATTATATGTGGTTACTTGACTATATTTGACATTAATCTTTCTATCTGACTTGTTCTTTCTGTCTCTGTTTCTCTCAGTATGTTTGTGTGTTTGTGTGTGTGTGTGTGTGTGTGTGTGTGTGTCTGTGTGTGTGAGTGTGTGTGCACGTGCATGCGTGTGTGTGTGTGTGTGTGTGTGTGTGTGTGTTTGTGTGTGTGGGAGCAAGCACCTGTTTGTGCATATTTCACAGTGGAGGCTGAGAGACATTTGGCTGTTAGTCGACATGAGCTACAATAAGCATACTGTGGAAAAATGTGAGACTTTTTCACCCATCTGTATCAAACCTCACCCACACAGTTACATCTCACTTCGGTGTGTGTATCTATTTCTGTTCAGTCTCCTTTTTAATAACTCTGCTTGATGTCCTAATCTATTACCAGATTAATAAATGTATTGCTTCCTGTTCATTTTATCTCCAATATTATCTGAAAAGGGTAATAAAATTATGAAAATTAAATTATTTAAAAATTAAAATTCCCCCTCCATGCTATACCTGTCCAATTAGCTATTTTTTTATTGCTCTTCCCATCTTGTGTACATCGGTATTTATCAATGCTGCTATCATCATGTGTCATCTGACACACACACACACACACACACACACACACAACACAACACAACACAACACACGTGTATATACCTTTCAACTTTGCTAGTGGGCAAATAGTTTCCTCCAGTCATATTGTTCTTTGAACCGCCATTTGCTACAAACATGCTGTCTTTTGTTGACCATAGCTGAAAGGCAGGTGCCAGGGAAACAGAGAGGTTTGGTTGTTGGAGGATGAGAAGAGTAGGTATGATGAGGTGTTTTAATTACAATCAGACCAACAGCCTACTTAATGAAAAGCTGCCAGGTTTCCCACACACTCGAAATTGTAAGTGCACACTGCCAAAATCCAATCCAGGAATCATTAAATAACACAGTTATAATTTTTTTTCAGCAATTTCATAAACTCAATGTGAAGAAAGTGGGGGTTTTCCCCCTAATGCATTCCTGAAAGTTTAACTTTAAATTTCTTTCTCTCTGCATACTTTGTCTCTATATTCTCTCTAGATGTTCTAATTTTTTCCCCTTCATGCTTTTTCAAATTTATCTAGTGAAAAAGTAGTACTTGAATGAATGTGGAGTGTGGTTGAATTTTGTCTGATTTCAAACAAAGGTTTGGGCACTAATCCTACTGCTACTGCTAACCTTTGTACCTTTTAAAAGTGTTTTGTTTGTTTGTTGTTGGTTGGGGGTTTGATTCCTGCCATTGCCCTGTGTGTGCAGAGTTTGCATGTTCTCTATGTGCTGCAGGGGTCAAGATACTTGTATAGTAGGCTGTGTCCAAAGTGTCCATAGTGTATGAATCGGCGTGTGAATGTGTATGTGATTGTGATGTGCCCCCTGCGATGTGCCCCATGCTCCCTGGAATAGGCTCCAGGTTCCCCGTGACCCTGTAGGAAAAGCAGTATAGAAAATGGATGGAAATGGTTATGAATTTGGAAATGCCATAAAGTGTTGGGTTTATAGGAATCACACTTTGTATTAAGAGCTTGGTTTGTAAAAGCTGGATTCTTACATGTGTCAGCATGTAAGCGATGCAGTTTTGCATATAAGCATATTCAAATTATTAGGTTATTTTTAAAAAAAAATCTGTAATTTATCACCTCAAATTATCATACTCTGGTATCCTGCATGGGGGGGGCTGCACTGGTAAATCTGTAAATGTTTGTCTTCTTGAAGTCAATGTATACTATAAATCCATATGGACATTTGAATGCACTTTAAAGTAACCACCCAGCTTCTAGCAATTGAATTCATTCAGCTTTAATCTAACACTTGTGTTCAGAAAAGTATAAACTGAAAAGGGAACTTTAATGGATATCTTTTTGTTAAATAAAGCTTGACATTTTCCATGAACATTGCAAATGCACTCTCAATAAAGCTTTGTTGTACAAGCATGTGACAATCTACATACCCAGAGCAAAACATATCCATAAATCATCCTTAAGTACTGTCCATAGTATAGGCTGTGAATTAAACAATTCTAAATTTTATAAGCTACAAACAGTTGTTTCTGGACATACTGTGAGTTTGTATGCATGAATATGGGTACACATCAGTATTGTGTGCAATATCCTCCTTGTGATACTAGACAGCTAACTTAATTTTCAAGCTCATAAATATAATTATTTTTTTGCTTCTCTAGGTATTTCAAGATGGCCTGTGTGTCTGCACAACTTTGCTAAAAACCTTTCTAAACCCAATACCAATTGTTTCCTGAAGCAGAAGTCCTCTGAGTCCATTATGTAAATGAATTTGTAAAGCTATGCTGATATGGATGACTGAAACATGAGCATCATAAAAGCTTTCTGGACCTCTGACTCTAGCCCTTCTCTCTTCTTGGATCTCATTTTTCTAAAATAGAACCAAAGGAAGGTTACAGCTGTGAGGGTTACAGAACTGGCTGTAGGGGGTGGATGAAAAAGAAGCTCATGAAGAAGAAGATAGCCCATATCCATAGGAATATACTTGCTTCTGGATTATCTCAATCATTTGGAATATTGTGATACCTTGGGAAAACACATTATTTTGGAATACTGGAAATATTGTTATTACTGACCATCATGAAGGTGGGTCCAACTTCTTGTTTGTGTCCTGTGCTTCTCTGTCTCTGCTTCCTGGAGAGAGGCTATGGGGTAAGTCACCACGGACAGGCCAGGATGATCTCTAGGAATCACAACCTGACTCACAGTCACAACCATACAAAAGACGGGGAGACAGAAGTCCACCACAGACCAAAGCGGGGATGGATATGGAACCAGTTCTTTGTACTGGAGGAGCACATTGGACCAGATGCACAGTACGTAGGAAAGGTAAGCAGTGTACCTTAATCTCTTATGCACCTTAAATATGCCTCTTGCAGATCTAAAATGGTGTACTCTAAATGTGTTAGAAGAATATAAAACAACACATAATCCTATATGGAAAAAAATCTTAACAATCTTTTCTTGATTAGTCACTATTGAAGTCAGATGCTTTTGTCCAAAACATACTTCCAGTGACTCTGTTTAGAAGAAAAACATTTGTTTCGAGTTTCTGAAATACTGACACACTACATTAAGACTGTAGTGAATTCAAGCCATTTACACAAAATGAGTTTGGAGCATGAATTTGCACCGTGTCATTGATTATTTTCCTATAAAAGCATGTCCTGTTCATTTTTATTCCTTAATTCATTGACAAATCATAAAATGTATCAATAGAGTCCAACTGAAATTGAAATTGTGATAAGACTAGGGATATATTGATATAAATCAGCTATTGATGATCTACTAAACATCAAGAAATCAGAAAATCAGATTTTTTATTTGAAAAATGAGAATGAGAATTCATCAAAAAAAGAACAAGTTGATAGTTTATAAATCTGGAAAACTTTAACAACCATAGGAATAAGACAATAAGACAGTCAAAATCAAGGTTCTAATTGTAATCTAATAATAAATGTATAACTAAAGCAAAAGCAATTGTCTTTTTTATGCACAAAAAGAAAAGTAGAGTTGCAGTACTTTCTTCAGTTTTTGAAATGGGTCCAGGTGTTTTACCAAGACGAAGACTATATGAACAAAAGTATGTTGACACCTGGCCATGACAGTCATACTGTGCCCATTCCAAAACCTTGGGAATTAACATAGAGTTGGTCCCCCCCTTTGCTGTTATAAAAACCTCCACTCTTCTGAGAAGGCTTTCCACTAGATTTTGGAATGTGGCTGTGGGGATTTGTGCTCATTCAGTAACAAGAGCATTAGTGAGGTCAGGTGCTGATGCAAAGTTAGAGAGTATGCAACTGCCGTTCCAATTCATCCAAAAGGTGTTCAGTGGGTTGAGGGCAGGGCTCGGACCACTTGACTTCTTTCACACCAACCTAGGCAAATGTCTTTATTTACCTCTCTTGGTGTACAGGGGCACAAATCATACTGGGACAGGTTTGGGTAAAAGGAAACTGTAATGCTAAAACATATTAAGACATTCTAAACAATTGTGTGCAACAGTTTGAAGGGAAGGCCTATATATTAGTGTGATGGCCAAAAGTATGTAAACACCTGACAATATACTGCATGTTCTACAGTATAGAAAATGGCATATATAAAACATGTGCAGTAAATATGAAGGGATCCGGAATGCTGCCACATATAGTTATTTGTTTTTGCTGATAAAGTATCTATAATATTTAAATATATATTGATATTTAGTCAATGGACTGATGGCATGCAGCTAAGTTTTAAAATAATGTGGATATCAGTTATAGAAATCTTATAAAAGTGTGATGGTCAGGTGTTCACATACTTTTGGTTATATAGTGTAGATGGTAAAAAAATAAAAATAATCTAGACAAGTTATAATAATCTAATATAGACATAATGATTAGAACCAACAGAGAATCATTTAGACATAATTTCATGATTGGTTTTCCAAACAAACACTTAATTATATTATTTTAGGAAAATATGCAGAATGGGAATTTAAAAATTCTCACTTGATATTCTCACATAAAAGATAGAGGACGAACAGTGCTCAACAATTTGCTTTTAAAATATTTGTGTTGTTTTTTTTTGTCTGAAATAAAGATCAGGCAGATCTTTATGGCTTGCACAATGAGACAAAAAAGCTACCAACCAGTTACCTAATATGTGTTAAGTAGAAATGTTCCTGAATTGCAACACTCATACTGTGCTTCAGAAGAGAGAAGACATGGAGAGATAAAAATACACAATGATACAACATTGTAACAACACACAGCAATTTAGTATATACTGTATAGTCAATGTCTATGTTGGGTAAACATATCAATCTGCTTTCTACAATCTGCTTGCTGATGAATGGAGCAGTTTCTGACTTAAAAATCACTTGAGGTTGGATCCAAAATCAGGTTTATAGCATTGCTGTGCCATTGTACCTGTAGTCCTGAAAGGGCACCAGCAGGACAGTGCTGATTGAATTGCAGTATTGAATGATGGAACCTTATCAGGCCTATAATTGCATGAAATAATAATTACTTTTCATGCAGTGGTCTTAGCTGCTTTGTGGCTGGTTTGAAGTGTGCTGATTTGTTGGCTGAATGATTGTGTCATGGTGAGTCAAGATGCTCTCCCACTCCACAACCCACCTTCGCCTTCATCCCACACGGCACATTTGAAAAACAAATTACGCCAACAAAATTCACTAATCCATTATGAAAACAAGCCATTAAGAACAAACAGCTCATTATGAGGGATTATACCTGACACACATGCATGCAAGAAATCCATAATCTTTATTGCTGGCTAAGTTCCTTGTTTACTTGCAAGAGGTGCTATCACCAGAGTTGATAGAATATAACCATGATGTAAAATGACTCTTGATTAAATAAAAAAGACTCTGTACTAATTTCACCCTGAAAGCGTTACCATTGGTAAACAAATTTTTAAAAAACCATTGTCAAAACAAGTCGAATCAATGATTCGAAAAATTAACATCAAATTGCTGGTGCAAAATACTGTCACTTGATACCTGAAAACTGTCAAAATCATTTCTGCACTATTTGGTGTCACATTTGAGGAAATGTTTAGAGTAGTCAATTTGTGAATGGTAATGGCTGTCATTTCACTCATACGTAATGTGTGAGCTATAATGAATTGCAATGTAATTATGCATACTGGAACAGTGTGTACAATTGCTGCCTCAAAAGCTCTTACTGGCTGTGCAGAGTTTTATTTGTTCAGGAATCACAGGCTAATGCCTAGTGTTCCCAGGATAGGCTCTGGATCCACCGTGACCCTTACCATTTTAATGTGCTTACTGTACATGAATGAATGAGTGAATGGGTAAAATGGACTGCAGGGTGGCAATAAACTTTTGAAAGGAATCTCAGGCTTGCCAAACCTTAAATAATAATGTGTAGTTCTGTCAGGGTTGGGGTTTGCAACTTTTGGAATAGTCCTTTACAAATCACGTGTTTAAAAATCAGAAATTGTAGACCAAATATGTACATGATTATATAGTAACGACCAGGCTTGTTCATTTTAATTAAGATGTACATACATAAAACATTTATAAAAAATTAGAAATGTTTACAGTAAAAAGAAACAAAAAAAATATTAATTTATTTCTTCTTATTCTAACCCCTGTTTTCCAGGATTGTCAGTTAAACACACCTACACAACTCTCAATCATTCCTGATTCATATGCTCACTGGCTCATCTGCCATTTTTTTAATTGGGGGGAAAGAAGAAGCAGCATATTAGTAGCATATTTTGAAGCTTAAATACAGAGTTCCTGTGCAAAATGCATAAAGCTTGGCAGGTCTGTAGTCCAGACTTTACCACCTCAATGAAGCACAAGACTTATTCCTATACCTATTTTTATTTTCTTTTATGAG
Source organism: Ameiurus melas (assembly GCA_012411365.1). NCBI lineage: Eukaryota > Metazoa > Chordata > Actinopteri > Siluriformes > Ictaluridae > Ameiurus > Ameiurus melas. Next base: position 15,418,119 of record CM022760.1, read on the forward strand.
TCATGCACATATCAAATGTAGTCTATAAAATTGGTATCTTGATTGCTTTGGTAATTTCTGTGGGGCAAAATGTGCAAATCATACAGAAGAGTGACAAACACATGATGACTGGGACTAATATTAATGTGCAAGTGCTTTCATTACAAGGATGAATGAATGTAAAAATAGAGTGTGGCATTTTGTAGTCTCCTAGGATGCTATAGGATGTTCAGGCACAGAGGCTGTTGTCAACAAGCTGTTATCTGCTCCTCAACAATATGAATACACTGGCAAGGAAATTCCTTTTCATAATCCCTTGTCTCAGTAGTTGTTTCACTTGGGAGCCGCCCATTTATCTACGTCAGACATTTAAGATGGATTAGTATGAAAGCACATGCCACATGTGTTACATAAATATTGTGTCAGGACACAAGTGCGTAAACTAAGTAGTGCTTTTATTTGGGCTAATCCAATAATTGTAATTGGAGTTCATAGCAAAGGTCAGAACTCTGGAAGGCAAGCCTAATGCAGGGTAATCCATAAAAAAGAATAGAGGAACAGGAACTACGCTCAGATTTAATGCAACTAATTGCAATGTAAAATGACACAAAAAGTCAAACTCCTCAAGAACTAACACAAAACTGGTGAGCACAACAAGGCAACAAATCAATAACAGGACAGGAGTTTTGAGAGGACTAGAAGAGAAAACAAAATATACATGGTCATTTGCTGTTCATCACCATGAGAACCATGACACGACATTAGATCCATGACACACAACCTTAATATCTAACGATCTGAATAAACCTTCACTTTACATGTTGTATTGAGCTGAGTTGTGTTTATCTCACTTCTCTCTGCTCATATTTCACTCCATCTTAAATTTATCTGTGCTCACTCATGCTTGTAGTAGTAGGTGTAGAACAAAAGAATATTGTCAAAAGCATTTAAAAATACACTACCAGTCAAAGGTTTAGACAAACTCATTCTTTATTTTTATTTTTCTACATTTTAGAATAATAGTCAAGTCATCAAAACTCTAGAATAATACAAATGGAACTATGGAATATGGAACAAATGGAATTATGTTGTGATAGAAAATCCAAAATAAATCATAATAATTTTAACACTTCAAATAGACACCTTTTTGCCTAGAAGTTCCAGAAATGTATTCTTTGCATTTTCTCAATCAATTTCTTGAGGAATCACCCTGAGTTGCTTTTTGGCACCTTTTTGGAATATTTCACTCCAAGTCATTCATTAAAAAAAATATATAAATTTAAAAATTTTAAATAAAAAAAACAATTTGTAAATATGAAAGAAATGAATATGTTGGCAAAGTTATATTTTTGTCTACAACACTAATTTCAAAGATTTAGTATGTTTTTAAGATCATTAGAAACATTTCAGTCAAGTGTCTCCAATATTTTGACTGCTAATTGATGCATTGAAAATATGTTCTGAAGGACCAGATACCTATTCTGCCATATGATTCTTCAAATTCATACAGTTACAAATGGAATAGGAGGCAATTTGGTTGAAGCAAAACTACTGGTCCTTAAAAAATTAAAGTACATGGTTTCAGTTTAATTATGTTTCCATCTTTTGTTTTTTGTATGCAGCAGATCACTAGTGAATGCTCATTATGAGGTGAGAGATCATTTACACAAAGAATGCACTGTCACAGATTTAATTTTCATTCTTCCCTTTCATTTTACAATAGTGAAGAGGAGAAATGTTGGTGCATAACCCATGTGATTAAATTACTAATTTCTCTGGACATTAGATTCACTTGTTTCTCTGGATATCACCATCAAGATAGTTGTAGGACTGATTCCTGAATGTGGTTTCCTAAAAATGGAGCTCTAGCTGTATTGTGGGGAAAACAGTCATATAAACTGACTGACTGAACTTCAAGAACTCTAGGTTCTTCAGTGGTTCTTTAACAGCTCAATGGAAAATTAAGCGTTCTTATCTTAGGTTCTACATTGGACCCTTTCTCTTTGATTTGGAGATTCTCTCTGTTTTAGTGGAACAACCAAAAAACACTTAAATGTTCAAATTCCTTGAACAGTTACGAACCTAATGTATTTATAAAGTGAAGTAAAGCTTCACTTAGACAAGCAGTGTTTTTTTATTTTTTTTTTATTTACATCACTCAAATGGACATTTCTGTCTAGTTTACAGTCAGTTGCCAAGGATTTACTGTTAGTGCCAGGGTATATATTATATGTGGAACTAAAAAAAGACACAGTATAATTTTTCACATTGGGCTAATGAAATAGAAACACAGCATCACACTGTTTTCTTCTCATGTGCAAGTTAAACTCTACTCCCCCCTTTTTTTTTTTTTTTTTTTTTACATTGCTGTCCTGATCCATTTTGTTTCAGTAAAGCTTGCTCAGATGTGTGTCACTGTATGTCACTAGAGCACTAAACGAGTTGTAGACACTTGTTCTATCACATACTGTCTGGAAAATATGGCAAATTATTTGTTGCATATATAACAAAACACCAGAGAGAGAGAGAGAGAGAGAGAGAGAGAGAGTAGTCCCAACCCCTTACTGTCCTCTGAAGAGTTTAATCACACATAAAAACATCCCTGCTAATTGTGAGTATGAGGCTTAGAGATGATTGATGAGTTTATCCTACTCTCTGACCTCTCTGACTTTCCTCCCTCTCTTCTCCTTCCATTTTTTCATCTTCCCTCCCCTCCCTAGTCTTCCCTCATCTTGTCATTTTCACTCATCTTATTCATTTGTCCCTCCCTCACACATCTCATCCACTCCATTGTCCTTTGAGCTTTCATGCTTCCTTTCTCTACTCTAGGTCATGCCATGGACTGCCAAATTATTCATTTTATCAAATGTATAGGATAAAGCTTTGCATTCAGATGATTTAGCTGTATCAAGAGCCAAACATGCATGGTGTTAATCACCTGTAAAGAAACCAAGCCAAATCCCACTCTTCTCTCAGTTGGAAAAATATCGTGTTTGAAGAAAAATCCATTAACAACATCATTTAAAACTGTGAGAAAGTATACTGCTCAAAAAAATAAAGGGAACACTTGGAGTTACATTGTGCTGTTTAGGTGTTCCCTTTATTTTTTTTTTTGAGCAGTATATTTCGTTTACTGTACAATTCATATTGTATAATGATTCATTGTTAGTTTTTGGCATACCTTACAGTCTTTAATATGGATTAGATGGACAGTGCAGTTATGGATGTATGACCAGTTTTACTAACAGTTTGACTCTTCTCTGAGTCTCATAGAGATCTGACCTTATTGCGGCTATCAATAACAAATAGCACCCATAAAATTTTATTAAATTTTATTAAAATTTATTTTGGAGCTTGCGTCTTGACTCCTCCTTCCGCTATGGAAAGTCAAAAGGGGAAAAAAAAAACACACAAAATTATTAGTAATAATAGGAGGAGCCAGAGTGATGTGCTAAAAACTGAGAGCAGCATATAAAGAGCTGCTTGAAGTGATTACTAAGGCTTTTTTTAAAGAGCCTTTTTCTCCCCAGTGAAAGTAAATCCCTCACACTGCAGAAACTCCCCTTTCTTCCAGAAGTGCATGACAAAATATCAGGCTTCTGGGGGAAAACCATGCATAAACCATATTTATAACCCCACAATGTTGGATTATTCAGCCATTGTGGGGAATGAACTGCATGGCTATTTAGCTATGCTGAAGGAGGAGGAGGCGCTTGAGAGCTACCTCATTCCATCAATGGCAGGTAATTAAGGAGGCCGGCTTTGCATCCAAACCACCGTATAAGGCGGCCGTGGCATTGGTGGGCAAGTCTATGCAGTAGTAGTCTTGCTTGTGGGTCACTGTAGACAATGAGTGTTGCAGGCCAACCAAGCAGACCTGCTGACTGAGCTTGACATATGGCGGCATTCAAAAAAGCCAGTTCCTTCTCTGTTGTCTTGAGCTCACCCGGGCATCCACGAGTGGAGCCGGGCCAGCACTAGTGCGAGGGAGACCCAGAAGGTGAGTACGGCAGCCCGCCAACCTCTGCAGACAGCCAGGGGAACCGGGCGGCCACAGTCCCGGTCTGCTACTAACCCTGATCTGAGAATGGTCATAAAGGAGAAGCAGGCAAAAGAGAGCGGCCCTGAGGGGCCGTTGAGGGACGTATCAGGGGACATGAGATTGTTAGGACAGGTAGCCCCCAGTGCTACTGTAGGGCCTCTCCTAGCCAAGGTGGTCCCCAAGTTTTCAGTGTTCTGTGGTCAGCGACCTCTCACAGAGCAATGAAAATTTGATGCTTTCCCTCCAATAGAATGTGGAATAGTTAACGTCACTAAAAGACCATCAGGGAGCTTGGAAAGTACTACCAAATGTGTCTCCATGGGTTCTGTCTACCATAGAAAAGGTTACCTGGGTCCAGTTTATAGCTCGACCCCCCCCCCAGTTCAGTGGACAACTTTTCTAGGGATTATAAGGATTCTAATACGATGAGGGCGTGTCTATCCGCAACATGCGTAGGATCAATCCTATCAACCCTGAGCAAGATAAAGCTGGATCTTGGGAGACTATTGGCATTTATGGGTCTATTGCACAGGAGACCGTTCAGTGGTGGCTAAAAAGTTGTCCAAGGATGGAACCTCTGAGAATAATCAGTGTCACACGGCGATGCCTACGTGCTCTGAGAATTTGAGTGTCCCTGGTTTCTAGCCTTGGGTCACACTCTAGGGGTGTCTCCTTAGTGCAAGACGGTAATGAGAGACACAGGCTGGAGCGTGGTCTTAGAAAGCTGTCCAGCTCACGGTCTCTGGTGCGACCCTCATCTGGAGCAGGGTGGCTACATCCACAAGTTGTGGAGTCCATACGGCGAGGTTTGGCCAAGCGGGATGGCATGTGTTCACCTCTGAGGAGATGACACATGGCCCGCTGTGGTTCGCCCTCACTCCTCCCGTACAATTAGGGCTGGACACCATGGTGCACATGTGGCCGAGGTCACATCTGTATGCTGTTCCCCCCATCGCTCTGCTCCCACAAGTTCAAGCGAGAGTTCGCGAAGACAGTCTATGTCTGCTGCTAGTAGCACCTTATTGGCCAGCTCAAATATGGTTCTGAAAGAAAATATCCCTGCGAGATGGCACTCCTTGGGAGATTCCCATCCGCAGGGATCCACAGTAGACCCCGTGAACTGCTCAATAGCTACAGTTCTGGAGTTCTTACAAAAACATTTCTCAGCGGGGTGGGCTCCTTCTATAATCAGGGTTTATGTAGCCACCATTTTGGCTTGCCACTCCCCTGTTGATGGAGCCTCTGTGGGGCAACAATCTCTAACTTCGAGGTTTATGCATGGTCTCAGGCGGCTGAGGCCCATCTGCAGGCTGTGCATACCTTCCTGGAAAATTCTGTGGTCCTGGAAGGTCTGACAGGTGTCCCATTTGAGCCCTTAGAGTGGATCTACTGTCTCAAGCTGGCAGGCTGATTTATCACCCTCGGCCAGAACTATGCAAACTGTGGGTCTGGCCCCTGAGGGGCACCAGCTCATAGATTCTGATCTCACAACCAAGATTGTAGAGACCATGTTAAATGCTAGAGTACCGTCAACAAGGAAATTGTATGCACTCAATTGTATGTCTTGCGGTGTTAGGAACATCAGCTAGACCCAGTGAACTGTGCAATAGCTACAGTCCTGGAGTTCTTACAAGAATGTTTCACAGCGGGATGGGCTCCTTCTACAATCAGAGTTTACGTGGCCGCCATTATGGCCAGCCATACCCCTGTTGATGGGGCCTCTGTGGGGCAACATCCTCTAACTTCAAGGTCCATGTGTGGTGTCAGATGGCTGAGGTCCATCTGCAGGCCACGGATACCTTCCTGGGATGTTTCTGTGGTTTTAGAAGGTCTGTCAGGGGCCCCATTTGAGCCCGTAGAATGGATCTACAGTCTCAAACGAGAGGGCTGATTTGAGCCCTTAGAGTCAGCTTCTTAGAAGCTTCTGACTCTTCTACTGGCCCTGATGTCTCTCAAGCAAGTGGGAGATCTACAAGCTCTCTCTGTTGCCCCTTCCTGCCTTGACTTTGCCCCTGGATTAACCAAGGCCTTCCTGTATCCTAGGCCAGATTATATTCCTAAAGTGCCTACATCGGCTGCCCACTCTGTGGTGTTGCAGGCTTTCTTCCTTAGCCGTTCCTCACACCGGAACAAGAGAGGATGCACCTGCTGTGTCCAGTAAGGGCTCTCTGTACTTATGTCCACCGCTCTGGCCAGTGGCGTAAGTCGGAGCAGCTACTGGTCTGCTTTGGCGGCGACAGTAAAGGTGATGTGTCAAAGCAGTTCATCTCAAATTGGATAGTGGAAGCAATCTCTATGGCTTACAAGGTGCACGGTGCACTCATCATGCCTCTGGGCATAAGAGCTCATTCCAGTAGGGCGGTCGCCTCCTCGAAGGCTTTGTCAAAAGTGGTATCCCTGCAGGATGTGTGTGCAGCTGCAGGGTGGTCTACGCCACACACATTCATTCATTATTACAGCCTGGATATTCATTCCACCCCAGGCTCGAGTGTCATGCAGTGACCCTTGGGCTTGGGGCTTTTTGAACAGGCCGTACCCTCGGTATGACAGAGTGGGTATTCCCGTTCCCATACTGTTATGCTAAATGCAACGTCAAAGTTCCCTTTGAAATTGAACATTGGGGTTACGCATGTAACCCTGTTCCCTGAGAAGGGAACGAGACGTTGCATAGCACTGTCATACCATGGCAGGGCTGTGAATTGCATCTTCGCTTCAAATAATAGAGGCTGGAAGCATGGTTCACAGGTGCCATCCATCCATCCATCTTCAACCACTTATCCGTAATTGGGGCGCAGGGGTAGCAGCTCCAGCAAGAGACCCCAAACTTCCCTTTCCTGAGCCACATTAACCAGCTCTGACTGGGGGATCCCGAGGCATTCCCAGGCCAGTGTCGTAATCTCTCCACCTAGTCCTGGGTCTTCCCCGAGGTCTTCTCCCAGCTGGACGTGCCTGGAACACCTCCCTAGGGAGGCGCCCAGGAGGCATCCTTACCAGCTGCCCAAACCAAATCAACTGGCTCCTTTCAATGCAAAGGAGCAGTGGCTCTACTCTGAGTTCCTTTCGGATAGCCGAGCTTCTCACCCTATCTCTAAGGGAGAGGCCAGCCAACCTCCTGAGAAAACCCATTTCGGCTGCTTGTACCTGCGATCTAGTTCTTTCGGTCACTACCCAACCTTCATGACCATAGGTGAGTGTAGGAACGAAAATTGTCCAGTAGATCGAGTTTTGCCTTCCGACTCAACTCTCTTTTCGTCACAACGGTGCGGTGAAGTGATTGCAACACCGCTCCCACTGCTCCGATTGTTTGGCCAATCTCCCGCTCCAATGTCCCATCACTCATGAACAAGACCCCGAGGTACTTGAACTCCTTCACTTGGGTTATGTTCTCATTCCCTACCTGGAGTAGGCACTCCATCGGTTTCCTGCTGAGAGCCATGGCCTCAGATTTGGAGGTGCTAATCCTCATACCAGCCGCTTCACACTCAGCTGCAATCCAATCCAGCAAGTGCTGGAGGTCACGGACCGATGATGCCATTAGAACCACATCATCCGCAAAAAGCAGTGATGAGATCCTCAGGTCACCAAACTGCAACCCCTCCCCACCACGACTACGCCTCGATATCCTGTCCATGAACTTTGGGAGTACAGTGATTGGATAGCCCTAAGAAGGGAACATTTCACCCCATACTCCCTCAGCACCTCCCACAGTAGACCCCTGGGGACACGGTCATACACCTTCTCCAGATCCACAAAACACATGTAGACTGGATGGGCATACTCCCAGGCCCCCTCCAAGATCCTTGCAAGAGTAAAGAGCTGGACCGTTGTTCCACAACCAGGACGGAATCCGCATTGTTCCTCCACAATCCGAGGTTTGATAATCGGCCGTTCCAGCACCTTGGAATAGACTTTACCAGGGAGGCTGAGAAGTGTGATACCCCTATAATTGGTGCACACTCTCTGGTCCCCTTTTTTAAACAAGGGAAACACCACCCCTGTCTGCCACTCCTTGGGCACTGTCCCTGACTTCCACGCAATATTAAGGAGGCATGTCATCCAAGACATCCCCTCCACACCCAGAGCTTTCAGCATTTCTGGATGGATCTCATCAATCCCCGGGGCTTTGCCACTGTCAGCAACCTCCACCACGGAAATTGGTGATGATCCCCTATCAGCCTCTACCTCTGCCTCTACCATAGAGGGTGTGTTAGTCAGATTCAGGAGTTCCTCAAAGTGTTCCTTCCACCGTGCAATTACTTCCTCAGTTAAGGTCAACAGTGTCCCCTCCATACTGTACACAGCTTGGATGGTTCCCCATTTCCCCTTCCTGAGGTGGCGGATGATTTTCCAGAAACACCTTGGTACCGACCGAAATTCCTTCTCCATGTCCTCTCCGAACTTCTCCCAAACCCACTGCTTTGCTTCTTCCACGGCAGAAGCTGCAGCCCCTCTGGCCTGTTGGTACCTTGCAACTGCCTCCGGAGTCCCCCGGGATAACACATCCAGGAAGGCCTCCTTCTTCAGTCGAACAGCTTCCCTGACCATCGGTGTCCACCATGGTGTTCGAGGGTTACCGCCCCTTGAGGCATCTGAGACTTTGAGACCACAGTTCTCCGTCACAGCTCCCGCAATGGAACCTTTGAACATTGCCCACTCGGGTTCAATGCCCCCAACCTCTACAGGGATGTCAGAAAAGTTTCGCTGGAGACAGGGGCCTCCTCCAGATGTTCCCAGTTCACCCGCACTACCCGTTTGGGCTTTCCAGGTCTGTCCAGAGTCTTCCCCCACCCCTTGATCCAACTCACCACCAGATGGTGATCAGTTGACAGCTCAGCCCCTCTCTTCACCCAAGTGTCCAGAACATGCGGCCTCAGATCAGATGATATGATTACAAAATTGATCAAAGACCTTTGGCCTAGGGTGCTCTGGTACCAATTACACTTATGAGCCTCCTTATGTTCGAACATGGTATTCGTTATAGACAGTCCATGACTAGCACAGAAGTCCAATAACAAATACCCACTCGGGTTTAGATCAGGGAGGCCGCTGCTCCCAATCACGCCTCTCCAGGTATCTCCATCATTGCCCATGTGCGCGTTGAAGTCCCCCAGCAGAACTATGGAGTCCGCTACTGGTGCCCCATACAGGACTCTATTCAGGGTCTCCAAGAAGGCCGAGTACTCCGAACTGGTGTTCGGTGCATATGCACATACAACAGTCAGAGGTCCCCCCCCCCACACAACACTTAGGCATAAGGAGACGACCCTCTCGTCCACCGGTGTAAACTCCAACGTAACGGGGCTCAGCCGGGGACTTGTGAGTATCTCCACACCCGCCCGGCATCTTGCACCATGGTAAACTCCAAAGTAGAATAAAGTCCATCCCCTATCCAGGAGTACAGTTCCAGACACGAGACTGTGCGTAGATGTAAGCCCCACCAGATCTAGCCGGTGGCGCTCCACCTCCTGCACAAGTTCCAGTTCCTTCATCCACAGAGAGGTGACATTCCACGTCCCCAGAGCCAGCCTCTGCGGCCCAAGTCCGGTCCGTCAAGGCCTCTGACCTTCACTGCCACCCATTTAACACCGCACCTGACCCCCACAGTTCACCCCACGAGTGGTGGGCCCATAGGATGGAGAGGGGGGTGCCACGTTGCTTTTTCGGGCTTTGCCAGGCTGGGCTCCATGGCAAACCCAGCCACCAGGCGCTCGCAGTCAGCCTCTCCCTCTTGGCCTGGCTCCAGAAAGGGGCTCCGGGCTTCCTCCGGGCAGAGTAACTCCTCCTCTCTTTATTTTCTTCATGAGGGGTTTTTGATCCATTCTTTGTCTGGCCCCTCCCCTGATACCACTTTGCCTTGAGAGACCCTACCAGGAGCACAAGGCTCCAGACAACACAGCCCTCAGTTTCATAGGGACACACAAACCTCTCCACCACGATAAGGTGACAGTTCCCGGAGAGGTTCACAGGTGCCATATATGCCATATAGGCGTTCCCATACTGTTATGTTAAATGCAACGTCTCGTTCCCTTCTCAGGGAACAGGGTTACATGTGTAACCTGGACATTTTCTGCCCTTTTTGCATATGATGATAACGTTCTTTGTAACATGTCCATTTTTAACAATTTAATCTTAAAGAAGTAAATTAGAGTGGAATTTTTCAGCCTACTAAAAGGAAAATATATAGGTTTGTGGCCTAAATGTTTCATACAATCTTAAGTCCCCAGAAAGATGTACTAATTGATTATTCAGCAACATTCACAATGCTTTTTAAATAACATTTAAATTTGAGACATTGGTCATACAGCTGATATTATTTAAACAGAAACTTCCCCTTAAATTACTGACTAGTCTTCATTTGCTTCATTTCACTGGCTGTCTGATTTATATAATCACTTCAGCATGTGTATATTTCAGTAATTAACACTTGAGAACTGTATGTTAAAGTTACTTAGCAGTGAAAGCTGAGACCAACATCCATGTTCTGTCATTACTTAAAAAATGACTGCGTGCTTGACCAGTCACCAACCTGTGTTATGGTGGGTTAGTACTGGCCTCATTGTCCCGTTGACACTTATATTTCCTAGCATTAGCAGGGGAATTGGCTTGGGATCTATAGTTAGGATAGTGTGATATATTAGCCTGTTCCTGAGAGAGTCAGTGGCCAAATTAGAACCCTGACTCTAGGTTAAGTGAAATTTATGTGCTCTCAGAGACAAGGGAGGCCATGACTGGAATTGGAGACTACAGTGCTTAGGTTTAAAGATGCAGGGCTAGATTCAACCTCACTGCAAACTCAACCATTCCATGGTCTGCAAAATTATACATAAACTGGTTATAATGCCCATAGGTGTGAATGTGTGTTTGCATGTTGTTCTGTGATGGACCAGCATCTCATTCAGTAGAGTAAATTATTCTATCTTCCATCCAGGACAAAGTAGTTACTGAAGATAAATTAATGAACACTGAGGACAATTTCACAAAAGTAGATTTAAGTATCATACACTTCAAAGATACTCAATGAAAGGTCATCATTTTAGATTCATTTACAAAATGTTCTTTTCTCATTCACTCTCTGCTCCACCACTTATTTTCCATGTTGTGTTTATAAACATAATGTAACATCTCATTAACTTAAACTAACAGCTTGTGATTGGAGACTATCTGACTGCAGCCTGGGTTCTGCCCCTTCAGATAATTACTGTTTGTAAAGACTGTTTGTCTGAGTGCCATGTTTACCAAAAGAAAAGGACAGTTCACTCTGGCAGAGTGGTTTGCTCAGTAATCAGCCTCTGCATTCTTTAATTAGTAATTCCTGCAAGGATGTTTGGATTAAGACATTTGATGTGCATGCTATGCAGCAAAACAACAGACAGGAATTTTCATTCTGGTATGATAGATACGTCACTGAAATATTCAGCATTTCTGTATTTGGTTGTTTTTATTTTTGGTTTGTTTGTTTGAATTAAATTACTGGTTTTAATTCCATTGGGTTTTGAAAATGTTTCAAGACCATTGTTAACTCTAATAATGTGACTTTAATATATCAGCAAATATTAAACATATCAGTGTCAAATTATGGCTAAAATACTTTCTTTAAACACAACAGTTCAGCAACATTATAGTATCTATACATAGGTGTTCTTTCACCAATTAGCCATTTAATAATTCAATTAAATTTTATTTGTATAGCGGTTTTAACAATGGACAATCTAAAAGCAGCTTTACAGAAACATATAAACACAGGATACAGATTAAAAGTGTTTATCCCTAATGAGCAAGCCGATGGCAAGGAAAAACTCCGTAAGATTATTTGAGGAAGAAACCTTGGAACCAGACTCAAAAGGGAACCCATCCTTATCTGGGTAACAGCAGAGTGTGAAAGTAAAGGGAAGTTCAATAAGTTCAATATGTTCAATTTAAAAGAAAGGTCAATTATTTTCTTTTTTTCTTTTTCTTTTTTTTTTTTCCTCAATGAAATATTTGGGAAAGGGAAGGGAGGGGAGAAAAGGTAAATGAATCACATGAACATGAATCACATGCAAATGAATCAGATGTAAATGAATAAATAAATCAATAGAAGTAAATGAAAAAAATAAATAAATAAATACAAAATAAAAATGGAAAACAAAATCTATTTTGACTCTCTCATGGAGGAAAACCACTGAAGACTCCTGCCATAAATGTTAAATAAACTCCTTACAGAAACTTATGAGTGATTAGACATTTTTCTTTGTCAAATAACATGCATTTAATGCTATTTATTACTTAATGCTTGGATTATTTGGAGTACCCACCATTCAAGTTCCTGTGAATGATATGCAACTATAGTATAGTTACTATAATAGCAACTATAGTATAATAGAGTATTAGAATGAGTGCATGAATGTAAACCTTATTGTCACTAATCTTGGCCCATGCTTTTATAGAAAACACCTTCTGACCAATCTGATTCAAGAATTCAACAGTGCGGTATAAATATTCTTAAATCGTTGCATTGTCAACAAGTCAACAAGCCTTGAAACAGCAGTAAGGAAATGCACCAACAGAACACCAAAGCGTCACCTAGTGATTTTTTCAAATGATAAAACACAGGGGAGCTACCCTTATTCAGGAGCTATGGCTTTTCATCCCAAACAATCAGGAGCATACTTAACACATCTCAAATTATTTGAAGATCTATAACAATTAATTAAGTAAAATAAATCCTGCTTGGTTGGGATGAAAACTTGCAGGTCCTTTGCAGAGGAGATTGAATCTGATTCTCAATCCTTCTTCTGTTTACCAAACCATAACAATAACTGCATTTATCTTAATGTGAACATTTGTAACAAAAATTATTTTGTCTCAGTAATTGAACAGAGAAATAAAAGTTTTAAGGCAGCACAACTTACATAATGCAAAACTAGATGCAGTCTCAGCTGCACACAGCCATTTATTATAATTTTGTATTTATTTATTTTTGTAAAACATTTTCTGATGTACGGTTGTGATGAGCTGAGAAGCAAGCGAGCAGTGGATAATCCTCTATTTATTAATTAGTAAAGAAACAAGAATTATATTTATACTTTTCTCACTCATCTTCCTCTCTCCCTCTCTGTTTGCCCCTCCCTGCATATTTTGAGAAACTGAACCAAACTCAGTCTCAAATAATTTAATGAATTCTTTACTTGAAGAATTTAGAATACTTTCTTGGAGAATGAAATATAAAGTTTACCCTTCAAAATGTCAAACATGGATTTCATATGATGTCAGAAGATCTTCAGTCTTATTCACATGGTGTACTATATAAAAATAATTCACAAGGTGCACTATATAAATTCTAATATAAGTATAGGCATCTCATATCATAGATCTTCAAATATTTTAATAGCAGACAACTGCATATTCTATGTAACCTAACATACCATGTTGATTTTTTAATTCTCTCCTCTCAGCTTCATTCAAATTCAGATAAAGGCGATGGTTCTGTCAGATATATCTTAAGTGGGGAAGGAGCAGGAACTATCTTCATAATCAATGAGGTAACAGGAGATATCCATGCTACCAAGAGTCTGGACCGGGAGAAAAAGTCCCATTATGTTCTCCATGCACAAGCCATTGACCTGAACACCAACAAACCCTTGGAACCAGAGTCTGAGTTCATTATCAAAGTGCAAGACATCAATGACAACGCACCCAAATTCCCTGATGGCCCTTTCATCACGTCTGTCCCCGAGAGGTCAGAAGTCGGTGAGGAACTTTTTTGTTGTTGTTTTGATTCGTTGTTATTTTTGTTTTGTTTTTTGTATATTTTTTAACATGCCCAACAGTCTTCTAATGTCAGCTAAAGTGAAATGCAAATACACAGAGGATGTTTACAACATTCACAGAGCACAATTTGCCATTTAACTTGGTTTACTTAGTACAATCACCAAATCTTTCTTGCACACAATCACACAGCTCACTAATAAAGGTACTAAATTTGTATAAATGGCAATTTATTATTCCATGTAAAAAATTAAGTTTGGTTTAAAAAAAAATGTATAATGTCACAACTGAACATCATTCTGATTTTACTTTCTGTCTTCCATCCAAGTCAGTTTTGTTTTCTTTTTGCTCCCAGATTTCCACCATGGACTAAGTAAATGCACTGTGTTTTGTTTTCTTTAGGAAACCCCAATTCCAAAGGCGCCATAAAAAATTTTAGATAGCACTCAGTGTAGCACTTCTCTTCATTATTTCATCAAGCTGGGAAAGGAAAAAAGGAGAGAGATACTAAGAATTAAGGAATGACAGAAAGAGAGATATTACCACAAAAAGCTCCTCAAATGTCCAGTTCCCTCATTTGATCCCACCAATCCTTCCGTTTGTTCTACAATGAGGGAAAAAAGTATTTGATCCCCTGCTGATTTTGTACATTTGCCCACTGAAAGAAATGATCAGTCTATAATTTTAATGTTAGGTTTACTTGAACAGTGAGAGACAGAATAACAACATGAAAAACGCATGTCAAAAATTTTATGAAATTGATTTGCATTTTAATGAGGGAAGTATTTATTTGACCCCTATGCAAAACAGGACTTAGTACTTGGTGGCAAAACCCTTGTTGGCAATCACAGAGGTCAGACATTTCTTGTAGTTGGCCACCAGGTTTGCACGCATCTCAGGAGGGATTTTGTGACACTCCTCTTTGCAGATGTTCTCCAAGTCATTAAGGTTTCGAGGCTGACGTTTGACAACTCGAACCTTCAGCTCCCTCCACAGATTTTCTATGGGATTAAGGTCTGGAGACTGGCTAGGCCACTCCAGGACCTTAATGTGCTTCTTCTTGAGCCACTCCTTTGTTGCCTTGGCCGTGTGTTTTGGGTCATTGTCATGCTAGAATACCCATCTACGACCCATTTTCAATGCCCTGGCTGAGGGAAGGAGGTTCTCACCCAAGATTTGACGGTACATGGCCCCGTCCATCGTCGCTTTGATGCGGTGAAGTTGTCCTGTCCCCTTAGCAGAAAAAAATGTTTCCACCTCCATGTTTGACGGTGGGGATGGTGTTCTTGGGGTCATAGGCAGCATTCCTCCTCGTCCAAACACGGTGAGTTGAGTTGATGCCAAAGAGCTCCATTTTGGTCTCAGCTGACCACAACACTTTCACCCAGTTGTCCTCTGAATCATTCAGATGTTCATTGGTAAACTTCAGACGGGCAGGTATATGTGCTTTCTTGAGCAGGGGGACCTTGTGGGCGCTGCAGGATTTCAGTCCTTCATGGCGTAGTGTGTTACCAATTGTTTTCTTGGAGACTATGGTCCCAGTTGCCTTGTGATCATTGACAAGACCCTCCAGTGTAGTTCTGGGCTGATTCCTCACTGTTCTCAACATCATTGCAATTCCAGTGAGATCTTGCATTGAGCCCCAAGCCGAGGGAGATTGACAGTTCTTTTGTGTTTCTTCCATTTGCAAATAATCGCACCAACTGTTGTCACCTTCTCACCAAGCTGCTTGGCAATGGTCTTGTAGCCCATTCCAGACTTGTGTAGGTCTACAGTCTTGTCCCTGACATCCTGGAGAGCTCTTTTGTCTTGGCCATGGTGGAGAGTTTGGAATCTGATTGATTGATTGCTTCTGTGGACAGGTGTCTTTTATGCAGGTATCAAGCAAGATTAGGAGCACTCCCTTTAAGAGTGTGCTCTAATCTCAGCTCATTACCTGTGTAAAAGACACCTGGGAGTCAGAAATCTTTCTGATTGAGAGGGGGTCAAATACTTATTTCCCTCATTAAAATGCAAATTAATTTATAACATTTTTGACATGCGTTTTTCTGGATTTTCTTATTGTCATTCTGTTTCTCACTATTCAAATAAACCTCCCATTAAAATTATAGACTGATAATTTCTTTGTCATTGGGCAAACGTACAAAATCAGCAGGGGATCAAATACTTCTTTCCCTCACTGTATGCTTCTCCATTTTTAGCAGGAACAACAGAAGCCATCTCCTGCACTTAGTGTATTCCAAGTTGCATTTGTCCATCAATCCAACACTTCTAAAAGATGCACTCATTCCTACTCCGTGCCTTAGTTTAAGCTTGGTTGGTGATTTTTGACTGTATTTTTTAAATTGCTTTCTGTGAACATTTAAAAACATTTTTAAAGGAATGACTACATGTATTGCCTCAAATTACATGCAGAATGTGTCAGCCAGTAATATAATTGTTGGGCAGGTTATTTCTATATATGTGCTGTGTAACTATATATGTATATATGGTAAATGTTAAATGACACACTTATATAGCGCTTTTATCCAAAGCATTTTACAATGTCTCATTCACCCATTCAACCCACACTCAGACACCAATGGTAGCAGAGCTGCCATGCAAGGTGCTAACTTGCCATCAGGAGCAACTTGGGGTTCAGTGTCTTGCCCAAGGATGGGCATGTGGAGTCATGTGGGCCAGGCCTATCATTAGTGGACAACCCACTCTACCAAATGAGCCACAGCTGCCTATATATACACAGTATCTCACAAAAGTAAGTACACCCCTCACATTTTTGTAAATATTTGATTATATTTTTTCTTGTGACAACACTGAAGAAATGACACATTGCTACAATGTAAAGTAGTGAGTGTACAGCTTGTGTAACAGTGTAAATTTGCTGTCCCCTGAAAATAACTCAACACACAGCCATTCATGTCTAAACCGCTGGCAACAAAAGTGAGTGCACCCCTAAGTGAAAATGTCCAAATTGGGCCCAATTACCTATTATCCCTCCATGGTGTCATCGTGACTTGTTAGTGTTACAAGGTTTCAGGTGTGAATGGGGAGCAGGTGTGTTAAATTTGGTGTCTTCGCTCTCACACTCCCTCATACCGGTCACTGGAAGTTCAACATGGCACCTCATGGCAAAGAACTCTCTGAGGATCTGAAAAAATGAATTCATGTTCTACATAAAGATGGCCTAGGCTATAAGAAATTTTCCAAGACCCTGACACTAAGCTACAGCATGGTGGCAACGACCATAGAGCGGTTTAACAGGACTGGTTCCACTTAGAACAGGCCTCGCCATGGTCAACCAAAGAAGTTCAAAGAGTGCACATGCTCAGCATTATATCCAGAGGTTGTCTTTTGGAAATAGATGTATGAGTGCTGCCAGCATTGCTGCAGAGGTTGAAGGGGTGGGGGGTCAGCCTGTCAGTGCTCAGACCATACCCCGCACACTGCATCAAATTCTTCTGCATGGCTGTGATCCCAGAAGGAAGCCTCTTATAAAGATGATGCACAAGAAAAGCCACCAAGAGTTTGTTGAAGACAAGCAGACTAAGGACATTGTTTACTGGAACCATATCCCATTGTCTGATGAGACCAAGATAAACTTATTTGGTTCAGATGGTGTCAATCGTGTGTGGCAGCAAACAGGTGAGGAACACAACGACAGGTGTGTCTTGCCTACAGTCAAGCATGGTGGTGGGAGTGTCATGGTCTGGGGCTGCATGAGTGCTGCTGGTACTGGAGAGCTACAGTTCAATGAGGAAACAATGAATGGCAACATGTACTGTGACATACTGAAGCAGAGCATGATCCCCTCCCTAAAGAGACTGGGTCGCAGGGCAGTATTCCAGTATGATAACAACCCCAAGCACACCTGCAAGATGACCATTGCCTTGCTAAAGAAGCTGAGGGTGAAGGTGATGGACTAAACCCTATTGAGTATCTGTGGGGTATCCTCAAATGGAAGGTGGAGGAGCACAAGTTTTCTAACATCCACCAGCTCCATGATGTCGTCATGGAGGAGAGGAAGAGGACTCCAGTGGCAACTTGGGAAGCTTTAATGAACTCCATGCCCAAGAGGGTTAAGCCAGTGCTGGAGAATAATGGTGGCCACTCATTTTTGTTACCAGCAGTTTAGACATTAATGGCTGTGTGTCAAGCTATTTTGAGGGGACAGAACTTTACATTGTAGCAAAGGGTAATTTCTTCAGTGTTGTCACATGAAAAAGTATAATCAAATATTTACAAAAATGTGAGGGCTGTACTCTCTTTTTTAAGATAATGAATATACAGTATATATATATATATATATATATATATATATATATATATATATATATATATATATATATATATATATATATATATATATATATACATACATACAGTATGAAGTTTGTTTAAACCCTATGGAATATTTTATATAAATGCAAATAAAGGTTCACTCTTAAAAATCGTATAGTATTTTTCAGTTGTTCTCAGTCCCCATGAATGCTTTTGTTGCCTTTAAATATGTCTCCCTGGGGTATAAATAAGAGTTTGCAAATAAGCAAAATCCCTTTGCAGTCCTCGAGCATCGGAAAACCTTTCAACACAAAAGACACATATGGTTGTTGTCCAGCATGTAGTCATCACATTTCTGTAACTCTGTTAGACATTAAGGGTGGTGTTATTCTCTCCAGGTTGTTTCCAAAATGTTAAGTGTAAAGGTGCTTTTCAAACCAGTATATTGCTTAAAAAAATAATTGGGAAGGAAAACAAAATGCACTTCTAAAAAAAAAATAAAAAATAAAAAAAAACTTTACCTTGACTTAGTGTGTGACCTGACCTCTAGACTACATCATGACTAACAAAGCAGGTAATGTGTAGATTTTATTATGTTCAGGTAGAGAGAATTGGATCAATCCTCATAGGTTCCTGGTCAGCAGGTTGACCAATTAGTACTAAGGAATGTGTAATGCTGCTTTAATTAGAGAGAGTAAGGATGTAGTCATGGGTGATTTTTCCTCTAAAAAAATCAGGGCAAAATATATATATATATATATATATATATATATATATATATATATATATATATATGTGTGTGTGTGTGTTTGTGTAAATATATATGTGTGTATATATTAGTGTGCTAATGGATGCATGTCACATATGTGCTTTTCTGTTAGTTCTAAAATGAGCCGTATGCTAAAGTTTGGTCTCCTATGGCCAAATTACATTATGATTTTTCTCATGAAAAGACAAACACAACCTCTGAAGCAAACAATATTATGTTGTGTTTAAAAAAAGAAAAAGAAAGAAAAGAAATAGGCATGTGCAAATGTTTGGTCACCCTTGTAGTTTTAAAGTCTCTGAATTGTTTAGAGGAAAAAAGGAGCAACATTTGTTAACAAGAACACCTTGCCAACTGTTAAGCATGGAGGTGGAGCTTTTATTCTTTGTGGTTATATTACAGTCAGTGACCCATGAAACATTGCACAGGTAGGTGGAGGAATGGATTCCAGTACAAATCAGCAATTTTTTTCTAAACAAATGTGACACAATAAGTGCTGAGGCTGACAAGAGGCTGGCATCTACAATAGGACAATGATACAAAACATACTTCAAAATCCAACCGAAAATGAATCCACCATCCACTATTGATTTAAATAGCTGGCTTCAGAGCTTGTGTTTACTTCTTAATCGACAAAATATACAGTATAATAATATGATGAGGGGTGCCAAAGCAACTGTATGGGCAATAGGATATACAGGCTTGTCGTAAGCATCTATAATAAGATTGAAATTATGCATCATTATTCTCCCATCAGTTGTAACTATAGACTTAGACACTGTCCATACAGTGAGCTGTGTTTGAAGGGTGGATTTTGCCAACATTAAAACTGACAGTCGAGTATGATAAAAAAAAATTTCTTGCGTGATTGAGGAGCACTGTTATTTACAGCACCACTCTCTGATTTATATTAGCCAAAATACAATTTGTAGTAACCAAAATATTTCAACCTAAAATCAATAACTGCCTTCTAAGTGTAGGGGTAATCTTAGAGGATGAGTAATTAGTCAGATTATCTAATAAGCCATGGGCATGTTTACAGAAGAGCACATAAATTATCCAAAACATAGGCATATTTTTATGAATTTGAGAACGTACAATAGTTAATTGAACCCACAGAAAATAGCCTACATCATACAATTTCATGACCTTAATTTAATATCTCATGGCCTCATTGGATACATTGTTTTTCATCCCTGCCTAAGCTTTATGCTTTCTGTCAATGTCAGTTAAAATAATAGTTCCTATTTTATATGATTGATCAGTCCATATTTGTATCCCCCTTTTTTGGGGTGCTTGTGTTTATCAGCAGTAGTTAAGTGTTCAAAGGCAGTGATCTAGACTCTAGTGAAAAAACCTTCCTGAAACCTCTACTCAACCTTACCATCCTCACAATCATTTAAATAATTATATAACAATGTGTGTCACACAAGAGGTCTGATTGTTTTGGAGATTGAATAACAAGATTTATTATTGGGCTATCAGTCTAAATTGGGTGTCATTTTGTAGGTGTGGTTCTGCTGCATTCAGCAAGAGTTTCAAATAAAATGTCTTAGTAGCAGGGTTTAAAAAACAATAGAATTAACTTTCTGATTCCAAAGCCTACATGTCTCCAGTGCAAAATTCAATTTATAGTAAATCACTACACTAACAAAGTGTTAAAATGTATTGTAAAAGGATGCATTGGTAACCAGGTGTGAATGCCATGGTAAACATATATAGCACATATCTAAGCCATCTTTGAATATGGAGAACTCGGCATACCTACACAAATACGGATATGGCTTTTGAACTTATATTACCAAGTGATTATAGTCAAATTGTATGAAAATACATGTGTTTGGCTACAAGTATTCCTTTCTTACACTGCACCACTTGGGTATAACTTTTTAAAAATAATTTACTGCCTTCTGATTATGAAAAATATTAATTAGAGTCCAAACACATTCACACAGCTGGGATAAAGCTGCATATACATGCCATGTCCTCCATGGAGCTAAACTCTTTAATACCAGTTATAATTGTCAGTCCAAACATGTATTATAAAGTTAAATAGGCCTTCTCACATGGGAAGCCGCAAATGTTACGGATTTATCTGCCTGACCCAAGAAGAACCCGAAATTTGTTATTTAAGATATTGTAGATGCTGGGCTTTGTTAATTAATCAGTATAATTAAGTATGCCTCTTAAAATTTTGTTAATTAAGTTAAAATCATTAAACCTCAAATTTCAGCTAAGTAATATAGTTAATGGCATAACATGCTAGAAAGATTGGAGCTGTAAAATAAATTGACTTCAGGAAAGCAAAATTACATTCACTGAACACAAAACGATAAAAAAAGAAACTATGAACAATGAAAAAAGTAGAAATCAGAATCTATTAATTACAACACTGTGTGTGTGTGTGTGTGTGTGTGTGTGTGTGTGTGTGTGTGTGTGTGTGTGTGTAGAATTGTACATGTGCGCATGCATTTTTCAAAAGCCATGCAAGAATCAGAGAGTTGTTCATAAAGAACATAATACTATAAGATTTTTTTTTCATTGCATCTAAACAGTCCCTCATTTGAGTGAGAAGTGCTATTGTGTAACTAATATGTGTGTGTTTGGACTAAGCTTATGATCATACGCGTAGTGGGAGATTTAAATGTACATGCAGCACTAATAAAAACAATAATGTTTATTGGAAAATTAATGCTTAATTTGGATAGTTTGCTTGTGAAAGAAAAAAGAGAGTCTTATGTAAGATGTCAAAGAAAAGCATGTGAATTCCTTTGTCCCTTACAAAGTGCAACCATGTACTGCCCAAATTCAATTTCCAATTCTCAGTTTTGTAACGATGCAGCTCATGGGCTGGTTTCAAAATTGTTCAGCGCGGATTCACTATTCAACATCAACTACTCTGCTTACAGTTGGAGTAAACTTTGTAAGTGTTAAAATAAGAAATACATTTGTAACCCCTTCCTGGTGCCGGAAGTGTAATATTAGATAAGAGTACTGCTAAGATTAAGGTTTTCATTAACAGGATCCTGAGTATTTAGCAGTTGATGGTGAATTGGCTAACCTCTATTTAGCAGTCGATGATGTTATCACATATCGCGATATGGTTATTCCCCAGAAACAAATATCGAGTATAACTATGCCAAATATATATATATATATATATATATATATATATATATATATATATATATATATATATACTTATTAAATAAAAAAAAGTCCAGTAAAGCCAGGTAGTATGTATAGCAAAAATTAAAAACATTTATTATGCTAAACAAAAAAAACTTCAAACTGTATACATGTATTATAAACACAATTTAGACCAGTAACTCAAACACTCCTTTCTAATTATTAAACACCAGGAACAGTAAAGTTTGGATTTAACCACTTAAACCCCTTTTTTATTAACTGTTCAGAACCTTCACCAAGCGCTTGGGTTTTCTGCTGGGGCCCGTAAGTTGGTGCACATACAAACAAAACCCTCCTTGGTGCCTTTAATGAACGGCTACTAAAACCTCTCCGTTACTCACGCCTCTGGAACAGAAGAATTAGCCAACTTGGACACGAGCTGAGAGAATGGATCCGCTGCACGCGAGGTTCCAGAAGGTCAGTTCAGCAACGCAGGTTCGGCGATTGAGTCCTCCTCAAACAGTAGTAGCTACCATGCTACCTAGCACACTTTAGCACAGTTCTCTGCAGTCCTCGTCCTTCAGGTTTGCTGTGAAAACTGTGGCTGGTGGTTACATCTGTCCGTCCCTCACGAAGACATTAGCTTAACATCCACGAGTTACAGTTTGTACTTGGCTTTGTTTTTCCCCAAGCTAGTGCAAAACAAACGCAGATAAGCTAGCTGCACTTCACCTAAACTTACAGTTCACCAATTTACCGAGCTGCTAGTTGCTCTCGACTTTTCGCTGAATAAAATTATATTTGTGCCACTACTGTAATAGAAGTTTAGTCTACAAACATCACCTCTGCATTAAAACTCCGGTTCTCTTTTTCCCGCTCTCCTCCCGCGTGTCACTCCCTCTCCGTTCGCTACCTCTCCCCTCCTTTCCTTTTTTACCTTCTTTCCGACTCCCCAACAAAGGGGACCTCCGATTGGCTAGGAGTTTAATTAAACAGGCAACCCATTGGCTTGAACTACTCCCATGGAAACAAATTGCAACTCATCCCGAAACAAAGAATTATGGGAAAAGTAGTCTCAATTTAATCCACCCAAAAATGCAGCAAGCACACCATTTATTCATCTACATTTTGGGGAGGTACCTACACATTTGCAGAATAGTGAAGTTTAGTCTTGTTTCATATTCTGATAAGAGATTACGTGCAGTCACACCATTTGATTGCCAGCCAAGATAAAGAACATGTTAATGGTTTGAATCCTCTTTAGCTTTTACTGGAATGATGGGTCAGGTTATATACATCTGGTTTACTGTATGAGTACAGTAGCAAGAGGAAACCCCATATCTGTAGTTGCATAGTTTAGCGGTTACATGCAATAGAGAGTGAGAGGGAGAGATCGGGAGAGAGAGAGAAAGGAGTGCAGAAGAAAAGCTGAGGAAAGTCTTGGCCTCAATAATAGTTTAGAGCTGCATCCACTGCATTGTAGTGCTGGTAATAAGTCAACATCAGACCGTGTAGATTGATGGATTGAACTCAATGTGCAGTAATGGGAGCAAGAGATAAAATGAGAATGGGGTATGAATGAGATGAGACATGTGACCTGAGTCTTTGAAGGCATCTACCATTACTAGAGGACATAAAAAAAAATAGAAAGAGGAAGGGAAGCTGATGTAAGGAAAGTGAAAAACAATGGAAATGTAAAAAAAAAATATATATATATATATATATATATATATATATATATATATATATATATATATATATATACTGTATAAAATATTTTGGATGCAACAACTTAGATGCTTTATTATGAGTAATGAATGGAAGAATGATACCATAGAGCTCAATATTGATTTGATGGAAATAGTACATTTAGCGTTCCAGGATTCATCTACGTTTATCTGAGTGACTTTCAGTTATTAAGTTGATAGACCTCTGCTTGTTGTTATATTTAACTGCACAACTCAGGCAGTTTTATTCCAAGTAAATGGAATAATTAATTTAATAAACAGAGTACCCTGGGTTTCCTGAAGCAAAGCACCTTCAACAAAATATTTAAGTCCTGTGCATTGTGGCTATTTGAATAGACTAGACATGCACATATTTATTATACATATTACAATACATTGAATTATTGAAAAACTCACCAAAGAGATTAATGGCAAGTACCATTCTATACTACTTCATTAACAGTGATCTAGTGAAAGGACATAAATCCACTGTATGTTTAAATTTGCATATAGTATGTTTACAAATGAACTGGATTATTTTTATCTAGATATTGAATGATAGCATCAGTACTATTTTTTTTTAATAGCAAACATCTTCACACTTGTTAATCTAAGGCTTTGCTTACAGTGTGTTTTCTCTGCAGGTACATCAGTATTCCAAGTGACGGCAACAGATGCTGATGACCCCACCTATGGAAACAGTGCTCGAGTGGTGTATAGCATTTTGCAAGGACAGCCATACTTCTCCGTAGACCCACAAACAGGTAAGGGACCAGAAATTAACATTCCTGTTATTAATTACAATGTTTGTTATCGGTTTTATGTTGCTATGTTTGTAAATATTTCCAGATATTCGATTTAACTGTTAGTGAAGTCCTTTGTTCACAGGCATCAAGTGTTATATATAGTCTTTAGACCGCACTGTAATCTAGATCATGTGTATCCCTCAAGGAAGGATGAGGTTTTTAGCATGTTCTCTTTGTGCTCCTTTGTATTTCCAAAGACTTATAACTAGTGTACATGAAAAGAATGCAAAATGATTCATCTTTGGTTATAAAAGTGAGTATGGAGTTTATGAGGTCCAATAAAAGATTTCTGAAACTTTAAAACACATGATAATCATAGAATTCATTCAGATCAGGTCAGATTTTTAAAAGTGTATGTTAATTGTTAATGGTGGAGCAATGTGAAAGAAAAAGAGAACAGGAAACACACAACAGTACTTGAAACTCTCTCTCTCTCTCTCTCTCTCTCTCTCTCTCTCTCTCCCCTCTTTCTGTGTGTGTGTGTGTGTGTGTGTGTGGAGCAATGTGAAAGAAAAAGAGAACAGGAAACACACAACAGTACTTGAAATCTCTCTCTCTCTCTCTCTCTCTCTCTCTCTCTCTCCCCTGTGTGTGTGTGTGTGTGTGTGTATGTGTGTGTGGGTGTGTGTGCATACCTACAAATGTGAACATGCATTATTCAAAATCTCTATGCAGGAATTAAAATGTTGTTAATAACAGAATAAATACTCTATTATTATTTATTTATGTATTTATTTTATTGCATCCAAACAGTCACACAGTACATTTGCCTCGCTGTGTCTAGGTGAAATTGTAGGTGATAACATTCAAAATCAAAAGAATCATCTGTGCATGATTGCTATCATAAAAGGAATTTTACACTACACTGGTTTTGTGTTGTTGGCGTGGTCTGTGGAGCTAAAACAGCTGCCTGCCTACAGCAGAGCTGAACTATTAAACTTCCTGAGTGTCATGTAAAACTTACAGTGCTGTCCAAGATACTAAACTCTTCTGATGTATTCACTGATTAAAAACTTTTTATACCACATTGAGGTTGAATTATTGAATCTGATATGGTCAGAAGGTGTTTACATGATTATAGTTAGTGTAACGATTTGTGACTTGTCATTCATTAATAAATTAAACAATGTAATCTTTAGCAAATCACTGTGGTATAAGTAGCATAACACATGTCCAGGTATATCACAACATCTGGGTATGAATTATTTTTTTATAACCACACAGTCACACAGTTTGCTCTATGTTATTCCTTATCTATACCAGAATTCATGAAGACTTTGGTGATTGGTTTGTTCTACACATTTCTGATTGGCTGTGAACTGACAAGGATTCTGTGCATTGCAGTAAATGACATGGCAATGATAAAAAAATAAAATAAAAATAATAAAAGATATAAATAAAATATCTTTGAAAGGTGTGAAATATTTATGCTCATTAGTACTATTCATCACTTTACAGTGTATGGCTTTATCCCATTGGGTAAAGTGTCTACTTGCAAAGACTATGATGAATACTGCAAAAGGAATGTTAAGAAAAAATAAAAAATAAAAAGCTTCCATAATGCATTGTGCTGTGATTGCCATTAACTACTGCTTAAAAAGGATTAAAAATCAGGTAAATGTATTTATTACAAATTGATCTTACTCAAATAGCCTAGCAGAAATAGTCAAATTACATTGGTTCAGAAAGTGATCTACAGAGCATGTGAAAATTTTATATGATGTTATACATTGTATACTTGTATATACAGCTGCAAATAAATAGAATGTGAAAATTAATTTTTTTAATTTATTTATTTTTTCTATGAAACCTGTAAGTGGGTGTGATAGCTAAATGCTAATGTAACATTATGGTAAGAAGGTAAGGTAAACTATATTTATATATGACATGATTATATTTCAATAAATTTGAATATATATTTGTATTTTGCACAAAACTATAATTTTTTTACATTCTCTATTTCTCTATTTTGTTTATTGCAAATATTTCAGCACTTAAAGAGATTCTGGAGTCATCTTGAAAATTTTTTTATTTGTGTCACACTTTTAAAGTTTTCGTACATGGAGACACATTGTGGTGATTTATTAGATCATGTTAATCATGCCACAGGAAGCACAAGTAATCGAAAGCACTTAATTTTGCTTACAATAATACCTTTTCAATTGTTCTCAAGGTCAGCACATTTGAGTATATATGCTATATTTAGTATCTATAGTTAAATTCAAAAGTCAAAATGATTCAACCCCCAATGCAAATCAGGTTTATTGCCAAAATTTACAGACTTCCAGCTGTTTTCAATGAACAAATTAAACAACACCTGTTTAGCATATTTGTGTTCTTGTGAGGGATTCTATTCAGTGGGTTGTATAATTTTGAAACTGAAGAAATCATTATAAGTTGCATTTTCAGTTGAATTTACGGAAAACACGAAGCATTCATTGTGTTGAAATATTTCAATTGATTTTGTTTGATTTGTTCATTGCAAAAAGGTGAACATGTGTAAATTTTGACAATAAACCTAATTTGCAATGGGGCTTGAATGATTTTGATTGCAACTGTATATGCTTTACAGTAGCTGTTTGTCCTTGCTGTCAAAATGTTCACTTACATCAGACACTATAATGAAAGACCTTTGAAAAAAGGAGGTGAGACTGTCAGTGGAGGACTCATCCTAAAGCTGAACCTGAGCCATGAGACATTCTTTCCTTCTTTCTTTCTCTCTCTCTCTCTCTCTCTCTCTCTCTCTCTCTTTATCACAGACAAACACATTTACTCATATACTCGCATGTCAAGCTGTTGACACAGATATTCCACCAGATAGACAAACAAATTATAAAAAGGACACCTGTAATATCCACAATGGTTTATTTGTAGCTTATGAAGGCCTCAATGCCAAAAAGACCTGTACGAAACAAAAACACACACAAAAAAAGCCAGAATAAAAATCCAACCTGAACGCATCCATCAACCTGATTTGATGTTTACTATATCTAGCTCTAACTTCAACCTTTGTAAACTGGAAACTGTGAAAGCGGTGGAAATTGTCATGAATTTGCAAGTGTAAGCCCATGTTGTATCGAACCATAATTTGCTTTGACTCATGAGAAAGCTTCCTCCCTTTAAAATTTTGATACAATAGAAAACGTCGGGGTTATGCATGTAACCCTGTTCCCTGAGAAGGGAATAAGATGTTGCATTTAGCAGTATGGGAACGCCTTGTGTGCGTGACCGGTATCTGAAGCTTGTATAAAATCATGACTCTACTTATAGGCCTGCCTTGATCAGGTGACGTGGCAATTAAGCGCGTCACATGATATATATATGGCACCTGTGAACCACGCCGCCAGCCTCTATTATCTGAAGCAAAGACCCAATTCACAGGCCTGCCCCAGTATGACAGCGCTATGCAACGTCTCGTTCCCTTCTCATGGAACAGGGTTAAATGCGTAACCCTGACGTTCCCTTTCAAAGGGAACTTCAACGTTGCATTTAGCAGTATGGGAACGGGAATACCCACTCAGTCATACCGAGGGTACGGCCTGTTCAAAAATACACAAACCCGAGGGTCACTGCAGGACACTCGAGCCCGGGGAGGAATGAATATCCAGGCTGTAATAACAAATGACTGTGTGAGGCATAGACCACCCTGCAGCCGCACACACATCCTGCAAGGATACCCCTTTGGACAAAGCCTTCAACAATCCAGTAGAGATGCACTGCTTTGACACAGCATCACTTTTCCTGTCGTTGCCAAAGCAGACTAGTAGCTGCTCCGACTTACGCCACTGGCCGGGGCGGTGGACGTAAGTACAGAGAGCCCTTACTGGACACAGCAGGTGCATCCTCTCTTGTTCTGATGTGAAGGACAGAGGAGGGCAGAAAGCCTGCAACACCAAAGGGTGGGCAGCCAATGTAGGCACTTTAGGAATATAATCCGGCCTAGGATACAGGAAGGACTTTGCTTATCTAGGGGTAAAGTCAAGGCAGGAGGGGCAACAGGGAGAGCTTGTAGACCTCCCACTCACTTGAGAGAGGTCAGGGCCAGTTACCTTTAGAGTCAGAAACTTCTCAGAAGCTGACTCTAAGGGCTCAAATGGGGCCCCTGACAGACCTTCCAAGACCACAGCAAGGTCCCAGGAAGGTATGCATGGCCTGCAGATGGGCCTCAGCCGTCTGACACCACGCATGAACCTCGAAGTTAGAGGACGTTGCCCCACAGAGGCTCCATCAACAGGGGCAGGGCTGGCCGAAACGGCGGTCACGTAACCCCGATAGTAGAAGGAGCCAACCCGCTGAGAAACGTTCTTGGAACTCCAGGACTGTAGCTATTGCGCAGTTTACTGTGTGTAGCTGACGTTCCTCACACCACCAGACAAAAAGGTGCCACTTGAGCGCATACAATTTCCTTGTGTATGGTGCTCTAACGTTTAACATGGTCTCTACCACCTCAGTTTTGCGACCAAGATTCTATGAGCTGGTGCCCCTCAGGGGCCAGACCCACAGGTTCCTTAGTTCTTGCCAAGGATGATAAATCAACCCTGCGGCATTTGAGATGGTAGGTCCACCCTAAGGGCTCAAATGGGGCACCTGACAGACCTTCCAGGACCACAGGAGGTTCCAGGAATGTATGCGCGGCCTGCAGATGGGCCGCAGCCATCTGACACCACGCATGAACCTCAAAGTTAGAGGATGTTGCCCCACGAAGGCTCCATCAACAGGGGCATGGCTGGCTAAAACAGCGGCCCACTAAACCCGATTGTAGAAGGAGCCCAGCCTGCTGAGAAACGTTCTGTAAGAACTCCAGGACTGTAGCAATTGTGCAGTTCACTGGGACTAGGTGACGTTCCTCACACCACAAGACAAAAAGCTGACACTTGAGTGCATATGATTTCCTTGTGCAAGGGATCCACTCCAGGGGCTCGAATGGGGCAGCCAACAGACCTTCCAGGACCATAGAAAGTCCCAGGAAGTTATGCATGGCCTGCAGATGGGCCGCAGCTGTCTGACACCATGCATGAACCTCAAAGGTAGAGGATGTTGCCCCACAGAGCCTCCATCAACAGGGTCATGGCTGGCCGAAACGACGGCCAAGTAACCCTGATTGTAGAAGGAGCCCAGCCCGCTGAGAAACATTCAGTAAGAACTCCAGGACCGTAGCTAATGCGCAGTTCACTGGGTCTAGGTGATGTTCCTCACACCACAAGACAAAGCTGCCACTTGAGTGCATACACTTTGGGGACCGCCTTGGCTACAGTAGCACTGGGGGCTACCTGCCCTAACAACCTCATGTCCCCAGATACATCCCTCCACAGCCCCTCAGGACCACTCATCTTTGCCTGCTTGGCCTTTATGACCATTCTCAGATCTAACAGCAGACCGCGACTGTGGCCGCCCGGTTCCCCTGGCTGTTTGCACGGGTTGGCGGGCTGCCATTCTCGCCTTCTGGGTTTCCCCTCACACTAGTGCCTAATTTGAGAATCAACGTGGAACCGCAAAACTTTCCAATTACCTATTGTGCCGATAAGAGAGGTAGCTAGCAAGTGCCTCCTCCACCCCGGGCATAGCTAAATAGCCATGCCATTCATTCCCACAATAATCCAACATCGTGGGGTTATGACTATGGCTTAAGTGTGGTTTTCCCCCAGAAGTTTGAGATTTTGTCATAACTTCTGGAAGACAGGGGGGTTTCTGCAGTGTGAAGTATTTGCTTTCACTGGGTAATCACTTCAAGCAGCTCTTTATATGCTGCTCTCAGTTTTTAACACATCCTTCTAACTCTTCAGAGTCAGAGAGGAATTATTACCCCTTTGGCTTTCCATAGCAGGAGGAGGAGTTGCGACACGAACTCCAAAGTCCAGCAGAGAGCCAAACCCGGAAGACAGAGTAAGAGATAGAGCAGTGCTCATCTCAGGCTCCTCTTCCGCATTTAAGAGATCCCCCGAACCTGAGACGGTTGGCTGCCTCAGCAGCGGCCGGCCCAGATCCGCGAGGCTCTGAAACCCAACTCGCTCGGCTTCCCTTCGTCAGGGGTATATCCGACCCTCCACCACACCTGTGTCAGCGGGGTTCTTTTTCGTGGAAAAGAAGGGAGGCGGTTTACTTCCCCGCATTGATTATCGGGCCTTGAACCATTGTTGCGTGCGCTATCGATACCCCTTGCTACTTGTACCGTCCACCCTGGAGCAGCTAAGGACAGCCAAGATATTTACCAAGTTGGATTTACGAAGTGCTTATAATTTATTTTGGATCCGGGAGGGGGACGAATGGAAATCTGCATTCAGTACACTCACCGGACACTATGAATATTTGGTTATGCCGCATGGGCTTTCCAACGCACCATCGGTGTTTCAGTGCCTCATTAATGATGTGCTTCACGACATGTTGGGGAAATACGTTATTGCATACATCGACGATATTCTTATCTACTCAAACTCAGTGGAGGAACACATTTCTCATGTTCGTCAAGTGTTGAGAAGACTGCTGCAGAATCAGCTTCATGTTAAGGCCGAGAAGTGTGAGTTTCATAAGACCACCATAGCATTTCTGGGATATATCATACACTCTGATGGCGTGTCCATGAACAAGGGAAAGGTGACAGCTGTGCTGGAATGGCATGTACCAACGAGCATCAAGGAATTACAGCGATTTCTGGGATTTGCGAATTTCTACCCGAGATTCATCCAAGATTTTAGCTCCATTGCTGGCCCGCTCACGACATTATTAAGGAAAAAAACTAAGCGGCTAACCTGGACTCCAGAGGCACAGGCTGCTTTTGAACATCTCAAGAGCCTTTACCACAGCTCCCATGCTCAAACACCCAGATCCTGAGCGTCCCTTCGTGGTGGAAGTGGACGCCTCGAGCACCGGAGCTGGGGCTGTTCTCTCACAGAGGTTCGGAGACAAGCCGAAACTGCATCCCATAGCCTTCTTTTCACGGAAATTCACCCCCTCTGAATGGAATTATGATGTGGGTAACAGAGAACTTTTGGCCATGAAAATGGCGTTCGAAGAGTGGAGACACTGGCTGGAGGCGTCAACTCATCTGTTCATGGTGTTTACGGATCACAAGAATCTAGAATATCTCAGAACTGCGAAGAGGATGAATGCACGCCAAGCTAGATGGAGCCTGTTCTTTACCCGTTTCAATTTTATGGTTTCCTACCGTCCCGGATCCAAGAATACAATGGCTGATGCCCTCTCTCGTCGTGAGTCCACAGATAATGTTCCAAATCAGGAGGACCATGTGATCAACCCGACCTGCATTCTCAACGCTGTAGAATGGAATTTTAACCAGGAGTTAGAGAAGATGCCCACAGCCAGCATTCCAGCTACCTGCGCGTCAGGAAAATTATTTGTACAAGAAAGACAAAGAACTAATCTGATCACATGGGCCCATTCGGTTCAAGGGACTGGGCACCCCGGGCACAACAATCTTATCAGATCCTGCTAACAAGGTACTGGTGGCTGAAGATGGAGCGAGACATCCGAACTACAGTGGCCTCATGCTCAACGTGTGCCCAGGCCAAAGTTCCTAGGACACTGCCAGTAGGAAAGCTGAAGCCCTTACCTACGCCTGAAAGACCATGGTCGCATCTCGCTATTGATTTTGTCATGGACCTGCCGTTTCCCAGGGGAACACAGCAATCCTAGTAGTAGTAGACAGGTTCTTGAAGTCCGTCCGTTTCATTCCAGTACACATGATAACCACCGCCTTCGCTACTGTCAACCTGATCTTTCAACATGTGTTCCATTATTTTGGCATCCCTGAAGAGATTGTCTGCGACCGCGGCCCCCAGTTCACCTCTCGGGTATGGACATGTTTCATGGAGAAATTAGGGGTGACCGTGAATCTCACGTCCGGCTATCACCCCCAAGCCAGGCCAGGCCGAGAGGGTTAATCAGGAACTGGGGCGTTTCCTGCGGACCTTCTGCGCTCGTAATCCAGAGGATTGGAGCTCCTTTATACCTTGGGCTGAGTATGCGCAGAATTCCCTCCAACACTCAGCCACCAAACTCACACTGTTCCAGTGCATACTCGGGTACCAGGCCCCACTGTTACCATGAAACGCTACTCCTATGGCAGCCCCAGCCGTCGACCAGTGGTTCGAATGTAGTGAGCAGGTCTGGGCAGCCACGCATCGATGAATTGAAGCCATCTCAGAGAGGTATAAACGCCAGGCAGATCGCCGATGTAGAGACCACCCTAACTACAAACCTGGCGATAGTGTGTGGCTCTCTACTAAAGATATGAAACAACCTCACAGCTGCAGGAAACTAACCCTTCGATATGCCTTACCAGATCCTCCGACAGATCAATGAAGTCACCTACCGCTTGAAGATGTCTCCGCATAGTCGTATATCCCCGTCATTCCATGTGTCCCGTTTGAAGCCCTTTGGTGGAAGGTCCCCTAGCACAGCAATTACTGGCAGCCAGTCTGCCTCCTCCACTCCAGATCGAGGGACAACCTACTTACCAGATCAGTAGGATTCTGAAATCGCGACGAAGAAAACAAGGATTGGAGTATTTGGTTGAGTGGGAGGGATATGGCCCGTAGGAACAATGTTGGGTTCCACGTCAGGATATCCTAGATCCAAAACTTATGGAGGACTTTCACACCTCTCACCCGGAATACCCTGGCCCAAGACCCCGAGGAAGACCAAGAGGGGCAAGGGCTCCCAGAGTGAACCCTTTGGGTGGGGGGCTCTGTCACAGCTCAGTCCGACCGGGACTCCGGTTCCCAGAATCCAACATGAGCGTGCATGCGCTCAACCCCATCCGACCTGGACTCCAGTTCCCTTAATCCAACACAAGCGCGCATGCGTTCAAGATCACCGGAGTTCTGATTCGCAAAACCTGTGACTAGCATTCGGCATCCACTGGTATTTAAGTAGTCACATTCCTATTTCAGGTTGCGAAGTATACGCTCCATAACGTATGTTAGCTGCGATACCAAGCTTTCTGTTTTCTGTGAATTCACCTGGATGGTTTCGACTTCCAGCTTTGTTTAAGACTACGCTTCTGGATTATCCTCATGATTCTGCATTACGTGGTTTATCTCGACAATCTGCCTGTTTACGACCACGTCTCTGGATAACCTGCATTGCTGAGTATTACCTGGTTCATCACGACACCCTGCTTGTTTACAACCACGTCTCTGAAAAAAACACATATCTGATCATTACCTTTTTCCACCCGACTATCTGCGTGATTACCTCTACGTCTCTGGAACACCATTATTGAGATTCAGTATCTGTTCACGCCTGCATCTCTGGATACCCCTCACATCGTGCATTACTGTCTAACTCGGACTGTTCCTGCCCTCATGTCTCGGCTCCTGCGCTTGCGTCCTCCTCCACCCCAGTGACAATTTAGATTGAACATGATCTTATGATGATTTTGTGTGAATTTGCATATAAAAGGGTGATGTGTTTGGATTCTATCCATCCATCCATTTTCTGTACCACTTATCCTACACAGGGTCATGGGGAGCCTATCTCAGGGGATTCTGGGAACGGTTGGATTCAAATTAAATATTAAAGTTTTGGTGTACAGAAAGAATGGAAGCTAGTTCAACACCTAAACCTAACGTTAACATTTGTATTTTTGATATATTTTTGGCATTGCTTGAAATCTTACTAATTTCCAAGTGTGAGACATGCTATGAGAGCTTCATGAACATGATATATTGAGAAAGCAGAGGTTTTGGGATTTAGGTGGAATTAAATCAGAAAGGATTTCTGAGAACCATGCCATGCCTAAACCCAGCACAATGTAATCATTTGATATTTACATCAGTGTTCTGACCTGATCCCGTCAGCACTTCAAGGGCCATCTAATAACCCAACTTTAGTTGATAAACTAACGGCTGCTAAAACAGGACTGAATCAGGTGCTTTTATGAAGATTCAAGTACATATTGGGCTCAACTTTGAATTTTTACCAATAAAATCTGAATTTTATGGGTTGACACCATCATGCTACAGTCAAAAAGAGCTATTTTTGGTATGTGAAATGTTCACCACTGTTTCCAAAACATAATCCTTAAACCTAAATATATATGCCATGTTTTATTTGCAAAAAATAACACGAGTGCAATTTACAGCAATTGTCAGATTTTTTTTCCTTGTTTGGCTGACTCGTAGATTTATCCTTATTCTTTATTCAAATTCATAACTTGGTGTATCTGAACCCTATAGGCAATGAATTATGTGTCCACTAGGGAGTCATTTAGGATCAGGATTATTGGTATGAACTATTGCTTTTTTTCTACTCAAGTCACAATTCATTGCTATGCATGCAAACATATATATTAATTTGTCCTTCAGAAAATTATTATAAAAGCAATGCTCATCTTAATTCTTAACTATAAGGGTGTAATATAAAGCCATGTAACCTCTCAATGTTATTTATAATTTAGACATTGGGTTCATAATTATAAATAATTATAAACACTTTCTATCAATATTTAAATTTGCAATTATGGATTTTATGAATGTCTGCATCTATTCTTATATGTGCTCTGAGGTTTGCATAAATGAATGATAATATGCAGACAGAAAGTAATTTTATTATTCATGAAAAGGGAATGTGCAAAGTACTCTTTCCATTTACATATGATGAG
The DNA here is from genome assembly GCA_012411365.1 of Ameiurus melas. Classification (NCBI taxonomy): domain Eukaryota; kingdom Metazoa; phylum Chordata; class Actinopteri; order Siluriformes; family Ictaluridae; genus Ameiurus; species Ameiurus melas. The sequence goes on from CM022760.1 coordinate 15,453,214, forward strand.
ATATTTGGCATTTATAAAGATAAATCTAAAGCTTAGCATTAGGTTAATTAAATCAGCCAATAATCTTAATTTAAAAAATAATTTATGTTATTTTTTCTTCACTGTATAAAACAAAGGGATGTGCCTTTGTTTATATGAGCAAAAACAAAACACTATGCCTGTGATGAAAGCTGCCTTCATGTCCTTCATGTAGTTGAGACATAGGGCCAAGACTGATGGAGGACGTTGCCTGAATGTTTGCAGAAGTTAATAGGGTCAATTGTCTAAGGATGCCAGAGATCACAAGAATAGATGATGAGTAGAATTATGTTCATACACACTGCCATTACCTGAGAGAGAAAGAGAGAGAAGGTGACAATGTATTTTACTATTCTTCCCATTAATGCCTCATGTTTTTTTTTAATTATACAGTAACAATTAGAGAACTACAGTTTGTTGCGAGAGAGGAATGGTCATTATGCTAATACATTTACTCAGGAAACAAAGCAACCTCATTGCCACTAGCATACACTGTCATTTAAGTATAGATTTAAGTAGGTTATGAATAATGTAATGCAATTAAATTTAGCCTGATTATGATTGTTTAGAGGCTATAGAGGCTATATTTATAGCTGGCTATAAACAGCAGATTAAAATAATATAAGCTCTAATCACGCAATATGTTTAGATGCCTTTGTTTATAGGTTATATAATATAAATAATATATTTTTTTAAAAACATCTAATATCACAATATAATATTCTCATGTCACAGAGGTAAGGACGGATGCAAATACATAATAACAGTTGAAACATTTAATCAGGGTACAAACAGAAGGATAAACCTACATAACACAAGACAAAATGTATATGTGGCAATGTATATAACTCATGCTCGTTGACATCTATGAGATTCAGGTGCAGGTGTTCATGTATTGATGCAGTGTGGTGCAGAGGCTGTTGGGAACAGTAGTAAAAGACAATGTCCTCCGCAAGGCCATAAGGGGGAGCTCTGGAACTGTGGTCACTAAGTTGAAATCCTGCTGAAGCTCTGCAGGGAAGACCACCTCGTGTGTCTCAGGCTAGAGCTCTGGATATGAGGTCGACACATTGACCTCTGGCTGGAGCTCTGCAGGAGAGACCACCTCATAGTAGGTGGTAAACAGCCTTGCAGGTTTATCCGTCAGGCTGGCCCTGCCCAATTTTTTTTTTATTAAATTACATTAAATTTTGAAGTCTGCCTTCCCATAGATCAAACTCATTACGCAGATGAACTCCGCCAGTTCTGAAGTTGGCTGTGGCAATCAGGAGCTCCGCCCACTGGTGAACCGGACTGATGAACCGAAATAACAAGAATTCTAGGCACAGTCTCTCCTTGGGCTTGGGGTTCACCAGGCTCTCAAAATAAAACTGGCCCCTGAGAAAAAATCCCTTCAGACGGCTTTGAAAAGGCTTAGTATAGGTCTGGCAATAAACAAACAGAAACACACACAATATTTAGTGTTGAACAAAGACACACGAGGGGGTTAAATAATGAATGCAATCTAAGGTAAAACATAAACAGCTGTGAATAATGATGACATATGAGGGACACATCGAAAACATGTAAAAAGTAAATGAAATAAATAAATATATAAACAAACTGAGATAAATCATCTCAGAACTTTTTCCACTTACAATAATCTAGTTGCAGAAGTGTAAACACCATTTTCTAATTGGGGATGCGCCTCTATTCACAATGAACCAATCTATTGTTCAAAAGTAATCCTACAGCTTTCATCAATAAAATTGATTTTCTTACCTTTGTTAGCTTTATTTTGTTCTGTTAGGTTGACACTAAATACTGTAATTGACTGAGAGCTTCCATTAGTGCTGCTGAGCTATTCTAATTGTCTTACTGACATTCACTCACATCTTCTAATACTTGTTGAATCAAATTTGGAACAAAAACAAGACTTTTTAGCAAGCCGTTTATAATAAATGAGATGAGATTCATACTTCTGCAAGAGTAAAGTTGCTTCTCTGAATAATTATACTGTGATGTGAATCACTTTGCATGAATTGTATAAGGTTGTTCACATGGGTGGACTTTACCATTAGACAGTGGTCAGCATTTGTCTTGGGCCCTGAGCCAAAAACGCTGCATCAATTCATGGTTAAGAAAGTTTTCTTTTTACATTTTGCTAATTAACTGTTTTTCTAAAAGTCCACATAAACAATGCTGTCAGATTGCTTAATTCATTAGTGTCTCAGGGCCCCCTCAGTACCCACTAAATCAATTTATTCTATAATTTTACTGTGCATCTTCAGAAATTATTCAGGAAGAAAATTCAGGCCAACTAGTGCAAGTGTCGGCGACATCACGTGTAGTGTACAGACAGAGCAAAAAGGAAGCAAAGCAACCCCAGCAGTGCTGAAAAAAGGAGAACGCAGGAGGAAAGCAAAAAAAAAATTTCTCAAAGCCGGTGAATTGTTTTAAATTAATTGATTTTGCCTTTGGTTTGAAGGTAATTTGCAATTCTGCAGAGGCTGACGGCTCTATCATTACAGCCAAAAAACTGCAAGGCTGGGACACACACACACACACACACACACACACACATACTCTCATATGTATACACCCTTCACTCTCCACCCTTCTCTGAACTCTACAGACACGATCATTGAGGAGTTTAATGTCACATAATGATAGTGTGCCATTCCGATGTGGATTCATATTCAGTGCTGCTTCAAATAAATATGTTTAAATATTTCCACAATTTAGAAAAAATAAGAATATTTTAATAAGCTGCTGTTTCATTATCATACAACAACTTATTGTTTGCTCTTGGTTAGTAGTCATAGTGACTTATTTATTAATATAGGCCTAGTAGCAAGATGAATTTAATAATATTAATATTAGAAAATAAAATGCATTGTTATTTATAATAATATTAATAATAATAATAATAATAATAATAATAATAATTATTATTATTATTATTATTATTATTATTATTATTATTATTATTATTATAGTAGTGGTAGTAGTAGTAGTGGTGTCACAGCTCCGTCAGATCAGAACTCCAGATCCCAGAATGCAGCACGCACCTCGCATGCACGCATGCGCTCAATGTCCCCGGAGTTTTGATCTGAGACACCTGCCAATCACACACGCTCACACACACACCTTCCGCTAGTATTTAGAGAATCACTCACCTCAGAGTCATTGCAAAGTATACGCTTAGCGACCTTGTTTGTCTGCGATACCAAGCCGTTCTACTTGTATTTTACATCCTAGTTTATTTCAACCCTTGCTTACGGTTTTTCGACTACGTCTCTGTCTCGCCCAGTTTATCCTGTTAGTTCAATTGCCTGACCCATGCCTGTCTTACGTTTCACGCTGCCTGTAGATTCACAGCCCCACGTGGCTTTACTGTCATCCGCTCCCGCGATTGCGCCGTTTCTAAACCTGGTGACAAGTAGTAGCAGTGGTCTATTTTGGTGGTGGGGTAAAATTATTAGATCAGGAGTTGTACAGCTGGGTGGTGCAGTTCTCCTACACTGCACACCCCCTTACTAGCTAACATGCTGTCTTGATTGTTTCCTATTCTTTGTCACACTGTTCTTCTATTTCTGTTTGTCTGCTTTACAAATATGACTTGATATCTGTTCAGTGCTACTTCAAATAAATATGTTTAAATAGCATTTATGTTTCTGTATTGTGTTATATTTTTATGCTACTAAGTAGTCTTAAAAATTGGTCTAACCATCAATGAGACGGTGTGTTATGATGTGCCGTGTTGTTGGCCGGATGTGGTGGTCTACTCTGGGCCAGAAAGCTCAAGGCCACTTTTTGGTTCCAGTCCACCCCTGATTATTGCTTTTAATGTTAAATAATGTACACTGAAAATTTAAATATTTATGTTAAAACACTGACATGAGGGCCCCATTCCTACAGTGACGGGGAAAAAAGTATTTGATCCCCTGCTGATTTTGTATGTTTGCCCACTGACAAAGAAATGATCAGTCTATAATTTTAATGGTAGATTTATTTGAACAGTGAGAGACAGAATAACAACAAAAAAATCCAGAAAAATGCATGTCAAAAATGTTATGAATTGATTTGAATTTTAATGAGGGAAATATGTACTTATATAATATGTAATATGCTCACCTCTGCCACTGCTCCACTGAATGCAACTGTCACCTGGCTGACCAGCATAGAATCTCAGCACCCATCTATCAGAAAAGGTCAAAGGGTGTGGCTGTGAACCAAAGACATTCCACTGAAGAATGAGGCCAAGAAACTCTCCCCATGTTATCTGGACCACTTCACCATCAAGAGCATCATCAATTCCTTTGTGATGAAACTCAAACTCTCCAGATCTCTGCGTATCCACCCTACCTTTCATGTCTCCCAACTCAAGCCAGTTCACATCAGCCCTATGAGCCTTCCGATCCCCTTACACCAGGTCATGGACAACCACCCTTCTTACACCATTAGGAGGCTGATGATGTGCGCTGTAGAGGACAGGGTCTGCAATATCTGGTGGGCTGGGAGGGATATGGATCAGAGGAGTGGCCCTGGGTACCCTGATTGGTTATCCTAGATCCCTTTCTAATCCATGAGTTCCTCTGGACTCAAACAAACAAGCCTGGCAGGTCACCTGGAGGCTCCTGTTGAGAGGGGGATATTGTCATGGTCTTGGCCGGAGCTCCCATGTATTTTCCTTTTTTTTCCTTTGGGGTGTTTCCTGTATTTTCCCTCCCTCTCAGCCCTGTGTGTGTGTTGTGTGTGTGTGTGTGTGTGTGTGTGTGTTTTGGCATAGCACTCCACCTCATGCCTTGCCTGATTGCTCTACTCACATTTTCACTGAACATTAATGACATGTATATCATATTGGAGACCAAGAGAATGTTTAAAAATGGTATTCAAGATGATCTTGGCTTACCTAGGTTCAACTATAAACCAGCAATAATTAGCAAGAGAGGTAATCACCTGTAATGTTCTTACTGCAGCCAGGACAACCTTGCAGATCATTTATAAATACACAATCTGTTTTGGAGACTGAAGGAGAAACTGATGCATTCACCTTCTCCATGACTTGAAAAGGGGTGAACAAAAGGCTAACATTCTATCTCAGCCAGGCTCACCCTGGGTCAGACTCACTGCCTCTTTCACAATGGCTCTGTAGAATTAACTGCATAATCCCATATAAAACTGAAGCCTGATATTCTCAGACCAGAGATGAGAACCTAGCATTTGTCAATGCTCAGTTGGCTTTTCAAAGCTGATGACAGTTTTAATTTTATTTCATGTAAAGTTATGTTTGTATGTGCTAATCTTTTGAATATCATTGAATAATAAGTGTTGCAAGCCTTATTCAGTCATTTGCTGAAATACATTCAGTAAAATCAACACATGATCTATGCAATTAAATTAAGAAGTTTGACACACTTGTGCACCTTGGATAGATGTAGAGGGCAGTAGTAGAAGAGATGGTGGTATGAATGTGTTATTTAATCAAATGAGGCATGGTCTACCAATCCTGTCATATTAATAAAAATATGCCGAAAATTTTCTTATGAGAGTTCCACTGAAAATAATGTGCTGATAATAGTGGGAAAATCAGGTTGTATCTAATGAAACTAGATCTACCTTTTTATCTCTTCCTGCAGTAAACCTCCAGTACTTCAGCAGCTGAAGTACTGGACCAGATCTCAGCAGATCTCTTATCACGTTTAGACTTGACTACTGCAACTCATTTTTCTGCATGTGCCATTAGATCCTTTCAGCTGAGCCAGAATGCAGGCTTGTCTTCATGTCTATCTGCTGTATTTTGTATGCTGGTTTACTGTAGCTTATTCATTCATCCATCTTCAGTTCTGCTTTATACTGGTCATCACTGAAGTGAATATGACCTGGATGTCACCAATCCTGTAGTTGTTGGCATTGGAAAAATAAAATAAAATTTAAAAAAAGGTTCTTGTATACAGTGTCAAAAATGGACGAGCTCCACTCTACCTGATGGCAATGGTCAAATTTTGCATTGCATTATACATTCAAGCAGTAAACACAACACAGTTTCGCCCCCTTTTATCATCAGGTTCCAACGACTCTTTGCTGTATTGGTGCATAGGTGATGGAATTAACTTGTCTTAGCTTTCTAAACAACTTGGTCTCTTGATGTCTTAAAATGCACACGGAAGACCCATCTGCAACAAGCACCTTATAGAGCACTAATGGTGCTTTAAAAGCCTGCCTTAGTTTGTTGGCACTCTCAGAATTGTGCTGATCTTCAAGAGCCATTACTGTAAGTAAACAAATAAAGACTTCTGTAAGTCATAATGTCATACTGCTTAACAACATGTGCCAAAATAATGCCAACACTTTTGCACGAGGAGATATCAATGCCCAAATAGTGATTTTAATACTTCTAACAAATCTACTGTAGCTTGAACAACAACACTCTTCTGCTTTCTAGCAATAAAAACTAGAGGTTTTCAGCAATTTTCCACAAGTTCATTTGAATCTCTTGAAGCATTCCAAAAAAGTAATGATATAGGATAGGCTCTTCCTCTTGACTAAAGAATAAAAAAAATAATTAAATAAAAGAGAGAAAGGTCAGGTCATTAGTTTTTTGTGTTGTTCTAATGGAATTGATGGCTGTCTGCCAGGCTTCTTTGTTGCCTTAGGAGCACAGGTTAAGTAATACTGCACTTGGGATAATATCTCTCAGCAGTAGGAGAGGGCGAAGAAATAATGGGTCTGGCATAGAGTTAAGGCATTAAGGATGTGAATTGGATTTTAGCTAGACAGCTTTTTGTGGACAAAGTGGGGATCATACCAGCTATTTGATGTATTGGGGACAAACTATAGACAATGTAACATATATAGTCAATATTATTCACACATTTGTACACCTTATTAATGAAAAAGATACATATTTATATTTTATGTCAGTAGCAAGAGTGGAATGCTAAAAGTAAATTAAATTTCACATTTTATTTTCTAACTTGCAATGGGCTGACACCCCATCCAGGGTGTACCCCACCTTGTGCTCGATGCTTCCTGGGATAGGCTCCAGGTTTCCCCGCGACGCTGAAAAGGAGTAAGCGGTAGAAAATGGATGGATGATGAGTGCTTTATTAAAGGCAGGTGCACTTGGACAGTGAATCTGTTAAACCTATACATAAAGGACTCACAGAGAGTGATAATACTATCTGTGCAACATAAATATGTATTGTACTACAAGTGTGTAAACAGAGTGATAAAGAATGTGTCCTTTTCACAATAGATGTAGATACTTCCAGTAAAATAAAGTATTTTCTAGCTCTTCTATTTTCTAATTACATTAACTAATTACTTATTCTATTGGTTTTAAAGTACTTAAATTAGGTAATTTAACAAAAATAAGGTTAACAAACTTTTGACTTTTAGTGTGCATATAGAAGTTTATTATTTTCCAAAAACAGAACTTTTTATTTAGAACGCTTCATACATTTTTATCCATTTACATTTACTGTTATGAACATCTGTGAAACTGTTTAGTTCCTTATGTTATAACAGCTATAAACATGTGTTCCTCTCTTGAAGTTAATAAAAGAAAAAACATCAAGTAACCAAGAAACTAGGCTGATTGGTGTGTCTAAAGTGTCCGTAGTGTATGAATGGGTGTGTGAGGTTCTGGTTGATTGAGGGATAGGCTGGGATGATGAGAAGCTCAGATTTTCTCAGGTTAAGCATAAGATGGTGCTCCTTCATCCAGACCGAGATGTCTGACAGGCAAGAAGAGATGTGTGCAGAGACGGATGGATTGTCAGGCTGGAAGGACAAATAGAGCTGGGTGTCATCAGCATAGTAGTGATAGGAGAAGATATGAGACTCAATCACCTGCCCTAGAGATGTAGTGTAGATAGAGAAGAGGAGTGGACCCAGAATTGACCCCTGTGGAACACCAGTTGTGAGTTGCTGAGTTTCAGAATTACCTCCGCTCCATGAAACCTTGAAGGATCTGTCAGAAAGATAGGATTCCACCCAGCGTAGAACGATTCCAGTGATGCCCAGGTTGGAGAGAGTTGATGGTTCTGATGGTTCACAGTGTCGAAAGCAGCAGAAAGGTCAAGTAGGATGAGGATAGATGATCTAGAGGTTGGTCTAGCTAGTCGTAAGGCTTCAGTGACGGAAAGCAGAGCAGTCTCTGTGGAGTGGTTGCTCTTGAAGCCAGACTGCTTGGTGTCCAGGAGGTTGTTCTGTGTGAGAAAATTGGAGAGTTGATTAAAAACAGCTCTTTCAATAGTTTTGGAAAGAAAAGGGAGGAGGGAAACAGGTCTGTAGTTGTCAACTATAGCAGGGTTGAGTGATGGTTTTTTAAGCAGTGAGGTAACCCGGGCTTGCTTAAATGAGGTAGGGTATGTACCAGTAGAGAGGGATGTGTTAAAGATGTGTGTAAGTGCAGGTAATAGTGTGGGAGAGATGAATTGAAGAAGGTGAGAAGGGATAGGGTCAAAAGGACAGGTTGTGGGACGGCTAGAGAGGAGGAGTTTAGAGACATTAGTCTCTGAGAGGGGAGAGAAGGAAGTCAGTTGGGAGTTACGTGGAGGAGGAGTCAGTCTATGCATGTCTGGGGTTGAGAACTGGTTCCTGATTGATGTAAACTTGCTGGAAAAGAAAGTTGCAAAGTCGTCTGCAGTGAGAGAGGTAGGGGAAGGGGGAGCAAGGGGACAGAGAAGAGAGGAAAAAGTTTTGAAAAGAATGCGGGTGTTGGGAGAACTACCAATCGTTTCTTGGAAGTATGTGGCTTTAGCAATGGAGATGCTATTGGAAAAAGAGTTGCTCTTAGGTTGGCCCGGTTGCTACGCAGAGCTTCTGAGAGCCAAGGACTAGAGGGTGTTGTGCGAGCAGGTCTGGAGGTTAGGGGGCATATGCTGTCAAGAGAAGATGTTAAGGTGGAACATAGCATGTCGGTTGCGGTGTTTAAGTCAAGTGAGGAAAGGTGGCTGTTAGAGGGAAGTAAGGTTGTAACAATGGAGGAGAAATGTGAGGGGGAAAGGGAGCGAAGATTGCGACGAAAAAAGATAGAAGAAGGAAACAGTGAAGGGGGTGAGGGGAGAGAAATAGAGAACTGGATAAAGAAATGGTCAGAAGAGTGCAGAGGAGTAATGAACGAGCGACTCCCGACCGAAACCGAAACTGAGTACCGGAATTTGCTTTAATCTAGCAACAAGTATACAGCTCGTAGCAACAAGGAAGCACAGTTACAGCTTTTATCTGACAATTGGTGCTAAAACTAGTTCCAACTAAAAAAATCCAGAAAGAAACACTTACCACTTACTGTTCCCCTGGGTCAATAATCGCTTCTGCTGAACAAGGAGTAAGCGGTAGAAGATGGATGGATGGATAATCAAGAAGCCACAAACCACTCTGTCCTAAATACTTTCCCATATGAGAAAATATATATGTAAGTGTTCTTGCAAAAATACTAAATAAACAAGCCTATACTCTATCATATTATTAGTACTCTGATGATTCCATGCTGTCCTTCAGCTTCGATAATAAACTCTTTCATCGTTCTCTCTGCTGACCTGCTTAGATAGGATATTCCTTTTGTGGCAGGTGACTGAAAACCTGCCTTACATCAAATGTGATTAATGTGGTTACAGTCGCTCAAAGCTTGATCCAGTTTGAATGTTCTAATTGCCCTAAGACAAGCTTACCCCATTCCATGGCCACATATGACATGTTCTTTTCTAAATCAAATGGAAATCAGTGAAGAGTTGAGTTTAAACCAAGGCAACATTGCAGGGAGGTCCCAGAGAAATCCATGTCACAAACAATTAGTCCAACACTAGCAAATTTATATGAATAATTCTAGATGTTGGAACTTGTACAATTTAATGTGCTTTCATTGATGTAATGTTCAGCACACTCCAACCACATCCCCTTGACTTGTTTAAATTTGTATACATTTTTACATTATATCGTTCTAAATCACCTTTATCATTATTTTAGAAGTCAAATACACATATTCAAAGTATAAGAAAACAAGTTCTGTAAAATAAACAATATGTCTTTTGTTTGTAAGCTAAGATCGAACTGTTGTAAGGTGATCCTGCCTGTCAACAATGCTTGACTCTCTTCTTATTCTTATTGTTCATACAGCTCACACTGAATACCACCTCATTATGTATGCAGATGCTAAAACATTCTGGTGAATTGCAGCTTACTGTATATATTGCATTTTAGATATCCAGGAAACTTCTGTAGACACAAACAAATTGTTTATATTATTATATATTATTCAATGCAAGATTTCTCATGTTTTAATAGACAATGACATGGACATTTATTCATAGATTACATACTAGGGAATTATTTACTGTTCTGCATATCATGAGAGAATGATTAACTGACACATTTATAGAGTGTTATGCTGTGTACCAGTATACTAATTAAAAAACAAAGAGGCATGTAGTTGTGACCAAAGACCAAGTGGAGATGTTGCATATGGCAAATACATTATTGGGGCAAGGCAAGAATACACTCAAGAATACACTCTGGATGGGACACCAGTCCATCACAGGTCATCATATACATAGCTGCAATTTAAGCCTAGTGGGAAATTTAAAATACCCATCCATCAACTGGCATCTTTTTAAGAAGTTGAGAGGAAACAAAAGAAAATCCATATGGAACCATGTATAAAACCTCCACAGACACAGGGAAAACATGTAAAACCTCATAGATGTGTATAGATTGTTTTTTTGTTTTTTTAAATCAGGAATTTCAACTATCTTCTACCCATGTGTTTCAAATGTTTGTTCACCTCATGAGCCAACACATGTTATGCTTAATGCCAGGTAAACTTCTTCTTCTTTTTTTAAGCAAGCCAAACATTTTAGTATTTTGTGTTCCTCCTTTTATTCCTCCATGTCATACAAGTGGCAGAATAGCAGATTAATAGAATAACATAATGTAGTATCATACATCTACATACATTGGCATATATCATTAATATCCAAGAAGTCCATGTGGACCTCGTGACTGCAATGTATACACTACTGTGGGAGAGATCATTTGTAAACTAAACACACACACACACACACACACACACACACACACACACACACACACACACACACACACACACACACACATTGATCAATAATGAATTAGAAATGTTATTTACATGTGCAAATGTGTTAAACAGAAAAAAGACAATATGTTATGAGTCAATATTATGTTTGTTATATTGTATGTTTAATGCTGCTGTATTTGCTGAATAACATCTAAACTGCCAAGTATCAGATCGTGGAAATTCACTACAGAATGACTGTGTGCACTCACAGATGTGTGCACAGTCAATACCCTCCATCAAAAGCACCCCAAGGCACGTAAAACTTTCTACAGTGCTCCAGCTAGATAAATCAAGGGAGGGTTTTATGATAACACATCTATTTCACAAAGAACTATTGTTCCTGTCATTTTTCATGAACTGACATCTTTCAAATTAAATAATCATTAAATCAAACACGGAGCACAGAAAGGGAGATTTGTGGCCTTGGCACGTACTTTTGTGTGAAGTAGAATGTATTTTTTTCTGAAAAGGAGTTAAAATTTTGCCACATGTTCTACCCTTGCCCTTAGTTCCCTTTCAAAGGGAACTTGCGGCATACTTTAGCAGTATGGGAACGCCGTCGTGTACGTGACCGGTATCTGAAGCTTGTGTAAAATCATGCCTCTACTTGTAGGCCTGCCATGATCAGGCGACGTGGCAATTAAGCGCGTCGCATGATATATATATGGGACTGTGAACCGCGCGCCGCCAGCCTTATTATCTTCAAGCGAGACTGCATGTCTGTTGTTTGTGTGACAAAAACGCGCTTCATTTCTACTCGATATTTTCTCAAAATCTCTTAACTTTTCTATCCCTTTTAAAGAAAAGGTGAGGTAAGTAATGAGTGAGAAAGAGTTAAAGATGTGGTAACGTGCTCCCGTTTCATCACGGGGAAAAGTGCACACTTTCTTGGTGAAGTGTTAGTGGTGTAGTATGCGCGGTAGCCCTCGCGAGGCTGCGCATGGTAACGCTGCATAAGCAGCTCGATTCGCGCTTTTCTCAAAAAAACGGAAGCCGAGTGAGTCGAGTCTCAAAGCCTCACGGAACTGGGCCGGCCGCTGCCGGGCAGCCAACCGTCTCAGGTTCGGGGGATCTCTTAAATCTGGAAGAGGAGCCGGAGACGCGGGGCTGCTCTATCTCTCTCTCTGTCTTCCGGGTTCAGCTCTCCGCTGGATTTTGGAGTTCGCGTGCGACTCCTCCTCCCGCTATGGAAAGCCAAAGGGGTAATAACGCCCCTCTCTGACTCCGAGGAGTTAGAGGGATGTGTTGAAAACTGAGAGCAGCGTATAAAGAGCTGCTTGAAGTGATTACCCAGTGAAAGTAGATACTTCACACTGCAGAAACTCCCTGTCTTCCAGAAGTTATGACAAAATCTCACTTCTGAGAAAACCATGCTTAAGCCATAGTCATAACTCCACGATGTTGGATTATTTGGCCATTGTGGAAATGAATGGCATGGCTACTTAGCTATGCCCGAGGTGGGTAGGCGCTTGCTAGCTACCTCTCACCACCGATGGCAGGTAATTACAGGGGCCGGCTTGCATCCAAGGTGGGCAAGCCTATGCAGTAGTAGTCTTGCTTGTGGGTCACTGCAGACAAACGTGTTGCCTACCAAGCAGACCTGCTGAGTGAGCTCAACTTATGGCAAAAAGTTGTCTCAAGCTCATCCGGGTGTCCACGAGTGGAGCCTGGGCCAGCACTAGTATGGGGAAACCCAGAAGGCGAGTATGGCAGCCCGCCAACCCCCGGCAGACAGCCAGGGGAACGGGCGGCCACAGTCGCGGTCTGCTGTTGGGCCTGATCTGAGGATGGTCATAAAGGCCAAGCGAGGCAAAGACAAGCGGTCCTGAGGGGCTGTGGAGGGATGTATCTGGGGACATGAGGTTGTTAGGGCAGGTACCCCGCCCCAGTGCTACTGTAGGGCCTCCCCCTAAAAGTGGTCCCCAAGTTTTCGTGTTCCCTGGTCAGCAAGCTGTCACAGGGAACGGAAATCTGATGCTTCTCTCCAATAGAATGTGGAATAGCTAACGTCACTAGAAGACCATCGGGCAGCGTGCAAGCTACGGCCAAATGTGTCTCCATGGGTTCTGTCTACCATAAAAAGGGTTACCGGGTCCAGTTATAGCTAGACCCCCCGTTCACAGGTGTGCTCACCACAGAAGTCAGCACAAACCAGAGCCGCGACGTTAGCGCGAGGAAGTGTGCTCCCTTTTGGACAAGGGGGTCCTGAAACATGTACCCCGTTCCCTCAGGGAGAGAGTTTACAGCCTTTATTTCCTGTTCCGCAAAAAAGTGGGAATATGCGCCAATTTAAGATCTGCATCATCTGAACCGTACTCTTCGGATATACAGGTTCAGAGGCTGATGTTCAACGTATCGTGCCACAGATCCAGTTCGAGAACTGGTTTGTGGCGAATGGTCTAAAAGGTGCATGTTTCCGCATAGGATTATTGCGAGCTTTATCCTCACACCTCACGCCAAGTGCATGGATGTCACTCTGGCTCCATTGGGACTCCAGGGGCATCTGTGTACCAAGCTACCTGGACGACTGGTTAATTCTAGCACGGTCCAGGGGAGCTGGCGGTTCAACATTGAGATGTTGTTCTCGCCCACGTGAAGAACTGGGGGCTCAGGTTGAATCTCAGAAAAGTTGGTTTTCTCCGGTGCAGTGGGCGACTTTTCTAGGGGTTATAGGATTCTACTACGATGTGGGCGTTCTATCCCCAACAGGCGTAGTGTCAATCCTATCAACACTGAGCTAGATAAAGCTGTATCTTGGGAGCCTGGGGTGGAATCCACACATGTGGCTGAGGTCACATCTGTATGCTGCCCCCATTATTGCTCCCACTAGCTCTAGCGAGAGTTCGCGAAGATAGCCTGCTAATAGCACCTTTTTGGCAGCTCGAACATAGTTCTGAGAGATAATATCTCTGCGAGATGGCACTCCTTGGGAGATTCCCGTCGCGAGGATTCACTGTGGACCCAGTAACTGCAGCACAGCTACAGTCCTGGGGCTCCTACAATAGATTTCTCAGCGGGGTGAGCTCTTCCTACAATCAGGGTTATGTGGCGCCCCCCGTTTGCAGTTACGCGCCCCCCCCTGTTGAGGGAGCCTCTGTGGGGCAACGTCCTCTAACCCGAGGTTCGTGCGTTGTCTCAGATGGCTGAGGCCCATCTGCAGGCCGCGCATACCTTCCTGGGACCTTCTGCGCCCCTGAAAGGTCTGTCGGCTGCCCCATTCGAGCCCCTAAAGCGGATCTACTGTCTCAGGCCGGGGGCTGATTTATCACCTCGGCCAGAATTCGGCAACGTTGTGGGTCTGGTCCCTGAGGGGCCCCAGCACATAATTCCGGCCCCCCAACTCTGGAGATTGTTGAAACCATGTTAAAAGCTAGAGCACCATCCACAAGGAAAGTGTATGCACTCAAGTGTCAGCTTTTTGTCTTGTGGCATGAGGGACGTCACCTAGACCCAGTGAACTGCGCAATTGCTACAGTCCTGGAGTTCTTACAGAACGTTTCTCAGCGGGCTGGCCTCCGTCTTCTATCAGGGTACTGGCGCCGCTTTCGGCCAGCCATGACCCTGTTGATGGAGCTCTCTGTGGGGCAACATCCTCTACCTTTGAGGTTCATGCGTGGCGTCAGACGGCTGCGGCCCATCTGCAGGCCACGCATACCTTCCTGGGACCTCCTGGGGTCCTGGAAGGTCTGTCATGTGACCCATTTGAGTCCTTAGGGACCTACCACGCCAAAAGCCGCAGGGTTGATTTATCATCCTTGGCAAGAACTAAGGAAGCTGGGGGCTCGGCCCCGAGGGGCGCCAGCAATAGATTCTGGTCGCACGACTGAGGTGGTAGTGACCATGTTTCTACAATAACATTTCTCAGCGGGGTGGACTCCTTCTACAATCAGGGTTATGTGGCCGCCATTTCGGCCAGCCATGCCCCCTGTTGTGGGAGCCTCTGTGGGGCAGCATCCTCTAACTGCGAGGTTCATGCGTGGTGTCAGATGGCTGAGGCCTATCTGCAGGCTGTGCATACCTTCCTGGGACATTCTGTGGTCCTGGAAGGTCTGGCTGCTGCCCCTTCGAGCCCCTAGAGTGGATCCCACCTACAAGTAAATTGTGTGCGCTCAAGTGGCACCTTTTTGTCTGGTGGTGTGAGGAACGTCAGCTATACCCAGTGAACTGCGCAATCGCTACAGTCCTGGAGTTCTGACAAGAACGTTTCTCAGCAGGTTGGCTCCTTCTACTATCGGGGGTCGCGTGACAGCCCTGCCCCTGTCGATGGAGCCTCTGTGGGGCAACATCCGCTAACTTCGAGGTTCATGTGTGGTGTCAGACGGCTGAGGCCCATCTGCAGGCCATGCATACCTTCCTGGGACCTTGCTGTGGTCTTGGAAGGTCTGTCAGGGACCCCATTTGAGCCCTTAGAGTCAGCCTCTGAGAAGCTTCTGACTCTAAAGGTAGCTCTTTTACAGGCCCTGACATTTCTCAAGCGATTGGGAGGTCTACAAGCTCTCCCTGTTGCCCCTCCTGCATTGACTTTACCGCTAGATAAGCCAAGTCCTTCCTGTATCCTAGGCCGGATTATATTCCTAAAGTGCCTACATTGGCTCGCCCACCCTGTGGTGTTGCAGGCCTTTCTCCTCCCTCTGTTCCTCTGACCAGAACAAGAGAGGATGCACACGCTGTGTCCAGTAAGCGCTTTTCACTTACGTCCAACCGCTCGGCCAGTGGCGTAAGTCAGAGCAGCTACTAGTCTGCTTTGGCAGCGAAATGAAAAGGGATGCTGCGTCAAAGCAGTGCATCTCTACTGGGATTGTCGAAGGCTTTGTCCAAAGGGGGTTTCCTTGCAGGATGTGTGCGGCTGCAGGGTGGTCTATGCCTCACACGGTCATTTTGTTATGACAGCCTGGATATTCATCCCTCCCCAGGTTCGAGTGTCCTGCACTGACCCTCGGGTTTGGGTATTTTTGAACAGGCCGTACACTCGGTATGACGGGAGTGGGTATTCCCGTTCCCATACTGCTAAATGCAACGTCGAGTTCCTTTTGAAAGGGAACGTCGGGGTTACGCATGTAACCCTGTTCCCTGAGAAGGAACGAGCACGTTGCATAGCGCTGTCACCGGGGCTGGCCTGTGAATTGCGTCTTCGCTTCAGATAATAGAGGCTGGCGGCGCGGTTCACAGGTGCCACATATATATCATGCGACGCGGCTTAATTGCCACGTTGCCTGATCATGGCGAGGCCTAAAAGTAGAGGCATGATTTTACACAAGCTTCAGATACCGTCCGCGCGCACGCGCGTTCCCATACTCGCGCAACGCAACGTCTCGTTCCCTTCTCAGGGAACAGGGTTACATGCGTAACCCCGACGTTTTTGCCTGTTGGTTAAATGAGAGAGAGAGTTTGTAGGGAAAATAGCAAACTAAGATTGTTCACTTGTGAAAGGGCCTAAAGGGAAATGTTGTTTTGCTACTGTTTTTATTGTGGCAAATATAACAATTTAAGTCTATTTAAATGGTTTAAATGGCAAAGGGTTTAAATGGTTTATTTAAATGGCAAAGCCCGAAAAAGCAACGTGGCACCCCCCTCTCCATCCTATGGGCCCACCACTCGTGGGGTGAACCGTGGGGGTCGGGTGCGCTGTTACATGGGTGGCAGTGAAGGTCAAAGGCCTTGACGGACCAGACCTGGGCGGCAGAGGCTGGCGTGGGGATGTGGAACATCACCTCTCTGTGGGGGAAGGAACTGGAACTTGTGCGGGAGGTGGAGCGCTACCAGCTAGATCTGGTGGGGCTTACATCTACGCACAGTCTCGGGCCTGGAACTGTACTCCTGGATAGGGGATGGACTCTATTCTACTCTGGAGTTGACCATGGTGCGAGACGCCGGGCGGGTGTGGGGATACTCACAAGTCCCCGGCTGAGCGCATTTGCGTTGGAGTTTACACCGGTGGACGAGAGGGTCGCCTCCTTGCGCCTGCGGGTTGTGGGGGGGGAAACCCTGACTGTTGTATGTGCATATGCACCGAACACCAGTTCAGAGTATTCGGCCTTCTTGGAGACCCTGAATAGAGTCCTGTATGGGGCACCAGTAAGGGACTCCATAGTTCTGTGGGGGACTTCAATGCGCACGGGCAATGATGGAGATACCTGAGAGGCGTGATTGGGAGGAACGGCCTCCCTGATCTAAACCCGAGCGGGTATTTGTTATTGGACTTCTGTGCTGGTCATGGATTGTCTATAACGAATACCATGTTCGAACATTAAGGAGGCTCATAAGTGTACTTGGTACCAGAGCACCCTAGGCCGCAGGTCTATGATCGATTTCGTAATCATATCATCTGATCTGAGGCCGCATGTTCTGGACACTTGCGGTGAAGAGAGGGGCGGTGCGTCAACTGATCACCATCTGGTGGTGAGTTGGATCAAGGGGTGGGGGAAGACTCTGGACAGACCTGGAAAGCCCAAACGGGTAGTGCGGGTGAACTGGGAACGTCTGGAGGAGGCCCTTGTCCGTGAGATCTTCAACTCACACCTCCAGCGGAACTTTTCTGACATCCCTGTGGAGGTTGGGGGCATTGAACCGAGTGGGCAATGTTCCAAGCTTCCATTGCTGGAGCTGCGGCGGAGAGCTGTGGTCTCAAAGTCTTAGGTGCCTCAGCGGCGGGTAACCCTAGAACACCATGGTGGACACCGATGGTCAGGGAAGCCGTCCGACTGAAGAAGGAGGCCTTTCTAGATGTGTTATCCCAGGGGACTTTGGAGGCAGTTGCAAGGTACCGACAGGCCAGAAGGGCTGCAGCTTCTGCCGTGGAAGAAGCAAAGCAGTGGGTGTGGGAGAAGTTTGGAGAGGACATGGAGAAGGATTTTCGGTCGGCACCAAGGTGTTTCTGGAAAACCGTCCGCCACCTCAGGAAGGGGAAAAGGGGAACCATCCAAGCTGTATACAGTAAGGAGGGGAGACTGTTGACCTTAACTGAGGAAGTAATAACACGGTGGAAGGAACACTTTGAGGAACTCCTGAATCCGACTAACACACCCTCTAGGGTAGAGGCAGAGGTGGACGCTGATGGGGGATCATCGCCAATTTCCGTGGTGGAGGTTGCTGAGGTGGTCAATCAGCTACACAGTGGCAAAGTCCAGAAATGCTGAAAGCTCTGGGTGTGGAGGGGATGTCTTGGATGACACGCCTCTTTAACATTGCGTGGAAGTCGGGGACAGTGCCCAAGGAGTGGCAGACCAGGGTGGTGGTTCCCCTGTTTAAAAAAGGGGACCAGAGAGTGTGTGCCAATTATAGGGGTATCACACTTCTCAGCCTCCCTGGTAAAGTCTACTCCAAGGTACTGGAACGGAGGGTTCGGCCGATAATCGAACCTCGGATTGAGGAGGAACAATGCGGATTCCGTCCTGTGGGCTGGAACAACGGACCAGCTCTTTACTCTTGCAAGGATCTTGAGGGGGCCTGGGAGTATGCCCATCCAGTCTACATGTGTTTTGTGGATCTGGAGAAGGCGAGTGACCGTGTCCCCAAGGGTCTACTGTGGGAGGTGCTGAGGGAGTATGGGGTGAAGGGTTCCCTTTTCTGGAGGGCTATCCAATCACTGTACATCCAAAGCGGAGTTGTGTCCGTATGCTCGGTAAGAAGTCAGACTTGTTCCAGGTGGGGGTTGGTCTCCGCCAGGGCTGTGCTTTGTCACCAATCCTGTTTGTGATATTCATGGACAGGATATCGAGGCGCAGTCGTGGTGGGGAGGGGGTTGCGGTTTGGTGACCTCAGGATCTCATCGCTGCTTTTTGAGGATGATGTAGTCCTGATGACATCATCGGTCCGTGACCTCCAGCACTTGCTGGATCGGTTTGCAGCCGATAGGCGCGCGGCTGGGATGAGGATTAGCACCTCCAAATCTGAGGCCATGGTTCTCAGCAGGAAACCGATGGAGTGCCTACTCCGGGTAGGGAATGAGAACATAACCCAAGTGAAGGAGTTCAAGTACCTCGGGGTCTTGTTCACGAGTGAGGGACATTGGAGCCGGAGATTGCCGGAGAATCTGAGCAGCGGGAGCGGGTGTTGCACCGCTTAATCGCACCGTTAGGACGAAAAGAGAGTTGAGTCGGAAGGCAAAACTCTCGATCTACCGGGCAATTTTCGTTCCTACACTCACCTATGGTCATGAAGGTTGGGTAGTGACCAAAAGAACAAGATCGCAGGTGCAAGCGGCCGAAATGGGTTTTCTCAGGAGGGTGGCTGGCCTCTCCCTTAGAGATAGGGTGAGAAGCTCGGCTATCCGAGAGGAACTCAGAGTAGAGCCGCTGCTCCTTTGCGTTGAAAGGAGCCAGTTGAGGTGGTTCGGGCACCTGGTAAGGATGCCCCCGGGGCGTCTCCCTAGGGAGGTGTTCCAGGCACGTCCAGCTGGGAGGAGACCTCGGGGAAGATCCAGGACTAGGTGGAGAGATTATATTTCCACACTGGCCTGGGAACGCCTCGGGATCCCCCAGTCAGAGCTGGTAAATGTGGCTCAGGAAAGGGAAGTTTGGGGTCTCTTGCTGGAGCTGCTACCCCCGCGACCCGATTACGGATAAGCGGTTGAAGATGGATGGATGGATGGATAAATGGTTTAACACATATGTTAAGCCATGATTTCTCCAACAAGATTCCTATTTGAAATTTGCCATCATCTGTAGCAAGCTTATAACCTGATAAACAATATACATATGTATGTAATCTACAAAGGTATATGAAACCAAATCGTGACTAGAAAAACAATATGCATTTGCAAGATTGAGACCATGTTGCATACATGCCAGTTGGATTTAATAAGAATAATTTAATAAGAATATTTTGTATTTATCATGAATCAAATCTTTTCTTTTAAGCTTAATGACAAAAGAAAAAATATTCTGACCTATGAGCAGTTGATTAAATCTGACCCATTGTATCAAGTCTAATATATCTTTACATCGCAGGTACATTGCAGGTACATCTGTTCCTGCAATATGCAAAGTTCAGTTTATAGAACAGTTATTAATCAAGTGTACTCAGTTTCTGTTTCAACTTATAGCTGGACCTCACTCTTCTTAATTAAGTTACTACCACAAAGAAAGATCAGAACGCTCAGCCATCATGATTTTATTGTCTAGATGTAGTAAATTTACCCTGTGGAATTGAGCAAAGGCAAAGGCTAATAATAAATTAAGAGCAAGGTAATTCATTTTATTCCTGGTCATACACTCAGAGAACAGTGCTGATGTCATATTTGCTTCTCCAGGCAATTGCATGGCTTAAAATTTGCTGCTGGTTGAATGCCAAGCTGTGAAAGCCTAATTTATATGTTGGTTAAAATGTAGAGCACTAACTCACATAATACAGACTTAAACAATATAAAGGAAATTAAAGCCACTCTAGTCAGGTGCAAGGCTTTAGCTATGGGCAGTTTGATCCAAATAAGCTCTACACATCTTGGGATGTGTATGATAGATGAGTTTTGTGGCAGATTCACTGTCCAAGTTTGTAAATGTAGATAAAGGCCAACCTTAGTGGACAAAGAATTGAGAATAAACAAAGGGGTAACATATTAACATATTAAATGTTTGGTTTTATGGTATACAAGTTATAAGATAAGTGTTTGACTTCATTACTTATTGCCAAAGTATGAATATTTATATCTAAGCTTGTGATGTCTTGGGATCTCAGACTGAGAGCTGTAATGGCAAGCATTTTGATTACTGTTTTAGAGACTGTATGCAAAACAACAAAATATAGGGTGCAACTTATGAATCCTATTTCTTGCATCAAAATGAGTGTAAACATATTTAACTGTGTGTGTGTGTGTGTGTGTGTGTGTGTGAGAGAGAGAAAAGAGAGCACATATTGCAACATATATTGTATATGTGGTTTCCTAAACCTATGTGATATTTATGATTTCACAACATCGTTCACCATGAAGTATGGATAAAGATGATACCAAACATGCCCTGAGTATTACTGTAATTAAATACAGTTCAGATGACCAGTTTTGTTTTACCTAGTATCTTTAATTAACAAATGAGACATGTAACATTTGGGCTCTATTCTTCCAGGAGTAATTAGAACAGCATTGCCTGACATGGATCGAGAAGCAAGAGAGCACTATACAGTGGTCATCCAGGCCAAAGACATGGCAGGACAGGTGGGAGGACTCTCCGGCTCCACTACGGTTAACATCACACTTACTGACGTCAATGATAATCCTCCCAAATTTCCTCCAGGTGAGTACTACAGCACAGATCATTTTTAGTGTATATCTCTGTCATGGATGTGCCGGAATGAACTCTGTACTGCAGTTCCCAGCAGGCACTGCACCCCATTGCATCACTGTTACATGACCACCTGCACCTGATTCACATTGTTGTTAACCAGCACTCATAATCACAGTTTGCACTACACTCCTTGTCTTGTATTTGTCTTTCTTTGCTGTTGTTTCTGTGTTTATGGTCTTTGTTTTATGTTTATTCTTAGCCTTAGTGTTTTTGCCACAACTTCTACAGATTCTGTTTTGTGTTTTGTTTGTATTTTTATTAAACCTAATCTACCTAATCTACAGAAGCAAGCACAGATTGTCTTTATTCTCAAACGGAAGTCAATACACATGAAACGCGGTCTATATAACGCAGAAGAGATAATCGAGGTTAAATTTGACTTGCTAAACTAAATTCAAGGCATGGAACGAGAACAGGACACGAAGACACGACCGGTTGGCATACTTAAACGTATTCACCTATACATTCATTCAGTTACTCAAAACTGCGTGAAGTACACAGCAACATGAGGGCTTCAAATAACAAACATAATCAAGCTTGAACACAGACAGCTGGGACCAATAATGACACACCCTCAAATATCAACCAATATCTGAAAAGGAACAGAACCAAACCAAAACAAAGGCACGTGTCCATAGGAAACGGTCCTCGTTACGTAATCTCGTGCACGCACGTGCTCTGCAGCAGTCCGTGCACATTGATGCCTCAACGCCATCTGCTGGTGAGATCGTGACACCTGGTATAGCTGTGAAGACACTACTTACACAAACCAAAACTGAAGGTGATACTTACTGTATGTGTATTTGTATAGGACACAATTCTGTAATACATCTGTAAACATATATATATATATATATATATATATATATATATATATATATATATATATATATATATATATATATATATATATATATATATATATATATATATACACTGAGGGGAAAAAAGTATTTGATCCCCTGCTGATTTTATACGCTTGCCCACTAACAAAGAAATGTTCAGTCTATAATTTTAATGGTAGGTTTATTTGAACAGTGAGAGACAAAATAACAACAAAAAAATCCAGAAAAACACGTCACAAATTTAATAAATTGATTTGCATTTTAATGAAGGAAATATGTATTTGACCCCTCTGCAAAACGTGACTTAGTACTTGGTAATGACTTAGTAATTACTTTTCATTTTCAATGCCCTGGCTGAGGGAAGGAGGTTCTCACCCAAGATTTGACGGTACATGGCCCCGTCCATTGTCCCTTTGATGCGCTGAAGTTGTCGTGTCTCCTTAGCAGAAAAACACCCCCAAAGCATAATGTTTCCACCTCCATGTTTGACAGTGGGGATGGTGTTCTTGGGGTCATAGGCAGCATTCCTTCTCCTCCAAACACGGCGAGTTGAGTTGATGCCAAAGAGCTCCATTTTGGTCTCATCTGACCACAACACTTTCAACCAGTTGTCCTCTGGTGGTCAGATGAGACCAAAATGGAGCTCTTTGGCATCAACTCAACTCGCCGTGTTTGGCGTGGGATATTATTTCATTGGCACTATTTAAGTACTATTTCTAATCATTATGTATTGGTGAGCAGATGTTTCAGCAGCATTCATAAAGCCAAAATAAAACAATTATAAGCTATGAATAATGCAGTAATGTTATAGGAATGTATTCGTTTACTGTACACAAAAATAGGAATCCCATCATCTCACCTCAAAAAAACAGTCAGTGTGTTTGAAATTCTAAAGCACATCTATATAAAAGGATTTTCACCTTATTTATATACTGTTTTCTTTAAGATGCTCTTCAGTGCTTATGATATCAACAAACCATTCTGTAGCATGAAAGCTTATGTGTTAATTAGACCATTTCCTGTGTGTCTGCAGAAAACTTCCAGGTGTTTGTACCTGAGTCTGCCCAGGTGGGGAAACCAGTGGGAAAGATCAAAGCAGAAGATGAAGATGTGGGCATCAATGCTGAAATCAAATACAGTATTATTAACCAGGAAGGAGCCAATGTATTTTCAGTAGCTACAGACAAAGACACACGAGAGGGCATCATTAGTCTGAAAATGGTACTGAGCCATCTTCCAACATTTGTTTCTCATTCTACATATTACCATGTTGCAGAAAATTTAGACAGCATTCAAAAACCACATCAATAAAATGTTTGTGTTTGCATACCTGTCCTCTACTGTCTTCCACTTCAACACATTGTGGTGTCAGGCAGTTTTATGTAATATCAATACATTTTGCATGGAAAAGATGTTACTTCTTACTCTCTAGTTATAATGTTATCCTGGGTAAAGCCTAATATTATAGTTCCACTGATGTCTCATGCAATACCAATAATCACCTCACAGTTCATGGTTCCTGCCTAAGATCAGAGAATGTGGAGCTCCAAGAAACAATCTCAGTCTCTTGGTTTGATCAGACCAGCAGTCACCTGAGGTTACAAGTCATGTTGACAAAAAACTTTCAAAGGACACTTTAACCTCAAAAAGAGAAAGAATCTAAACATATCTGATCACTTGCAGCAGCTCTGCTTTTGTGTAATGCAACTCGTTATCTGACCAGAAGATCATATCTGTGAGGTTTACGGGACCGGAGACAAACGCAGGCAACCGGAGGAGGTGAATAGTAGCGAGAAATACGATTCGATAGGTAGTTAAGGAGCTAACAAGTTAGCAAAGTAGCATAAAGCATCACGGGAGTGAAGCTGAAACTCTAGACAAACGGAAAACGCGTTTAAGTGGAGCTAAGTACAACGCAGAGCCATGGCTGCTGAATGTATACTTCGCATCAGAGCGAAGATTGGGAGGTCCTTAAATCTTAAGGTGGCCCAGGTGTTCGTAATCAGAACTCCAGCGAACTCGAGAGCAGGCGAGACTGGGAAATGTAATCCCTGGACTGGACTACACGTACTGCGTTGTCACGTTTCACTCGCCGCGTCATAACAATATCAGGCTCTTCCTTTAAAGAACCAATTATTTGTGCAAAAGGTTTAAGGGACACCACACAGTGAGACTTATTAATCGAGCTTAATATGAACAAATCATTCATGGTAGCATTTATACAAGAATATGGTATTTTTGAAAATCCAGTTTGTTTGAAAAAAAAGTTATATCCTATGAGATCTCCTGAGTTTGTATGAATTTAAATTTAAGGAGACAATAATGCAGATCATAATCGCCCATTAGTTAGTACATATTTAAATATAGACTATGCTGTCACATTTAAGTTACACAGACAAATTTACTGAATTTTTTGTGAAATTCACAATATTTCATATTAACGACATCCAAAAAAGAAAGGTCATTAAATTAGGACGAATGCAATGGGACCCTATGAAAAGAGAAAAAGTTAGTGTATGTCTCTGGTAGCTGAAGTGCGGCAATGGCTGAGCTGCATTATGAAAGATTTGAAAGCACACGAAAATAAATTGTAAGGGTGCTTAGTAATTTACAGGTTATTGACATTTATCTACATAAACTCTAGAATGAAGAAAATCAACATTACTAAAACTGGCAGGAATTATTTTATATGGTTTGGCCTATGAAAACATTTGCACACAACTAAAAGTGAGGACCATAGCCTCTAATCAAGGATTTGGTTAATGCCACTAATAAAATTTGTGAACATTTATTCTGAACTTTTATTTGTGTTCTGATTTGAAAAACAATTAAGCAACTTTCCATTGTTGTATTTTCAGCCACTTAACTATGAAAAGAAGAGACAGTACACTCTGCATATCGCAGCAGAGAACACACACCTTGACCCTCGCTTCTCCCATCTGGGATCATTTAAGGATAATGCCACTTTCAAGATAACAGTTGGGGATGTGGATGAACCACCTGTTTTCTCAATGGATTACTATACTATGGATGTCTATGAGAATGCAAAAACTGGCACAGAAGTTGGATCAGTTACAGCACACGATCCAGACAGCAAGAATAGCCCAATCAGGTAGGAATGCAAAATGTTTCCTATACGGCATGAGCATATGTCCAATTTATTGAAGATGATATTTAGTAGAAGTTTGTGTGTTATTTCTTACCATCTTTTGTTTCCCACCTTTATCTCTTTCCAAACAAATTTAACTTTCTCTTTTGCTAATTTATGTCTGTGATAGGGTGGTGAAAGAGTGAAGGTTTTGTGGGGTGCAGTTATGTGGCTGGTCTACATATTTCGACCATTATCTGTAGACTTCAAACAAAAAAATAATGGATGCACCCTCCCACATGCTATGCATAAGTAATCATATGATTGTGCAAGCTTTAAAACCATAATATATTCTTGCCAATGTTCTGGTATAGAGGCACAAGTCTGCCTTTATTTAACCTTTATCACCTCATCCTTCTTATTTTGACTCTATAATTTGGAAATGATAACTTGGTGAGCCGCCATGAATGTCCTACATTACTATGTCCTACAGAGGTTCTCAACCTTTTGTAAGTAAAGCCTTCCGATTTATATATATATATATATATATATATATATATATATATATATATATATATATATATATATATAGATAGATAGATAGATAGATAGATAGATAGATAGATAGATAGATAGATAGATAGATAGATAGATAGATAGATAGATAGATAGATAGATAGATAGATAGATAGATAGATAGATAGACTTTTTTGTACTTTTTTGGCTTTTATAAAACTATATAACGGACAGGTATGGAACATGAATGAAAAAAACATGTTGCATTTAAATTTGTCTTGCGTTCTAAAAACATTCGCATAATAGGAATTGGGACGAAGGACGCGTCTCGTTAACCATGACATTGTTAAATCTCCTGCTCTCAGCCCCTCACTGAACAGAGCAGATGCAGAGAGGTTGAGAGTGTAGCGGGAAAGCAAGACCTCTCGCTTGCAGGACAGTACTGGCCACATTTGGAAAGTTGCTAAGGTTTGTCCAAAAAGTTGCTAGATTTGTCGCTAGGCGCTTTTTTTTTGTTATTGTTTTTATTTTCTCCAGAAAAAAAGGCGCTAAAGGGGTCTGAAAAGTCACTATGTTGGCAGCACTGGTCTGCACTGACAGCTAGATAAAAGGCAGGCTAAGCTCCGCCTCTCCCCAGCAAAAATAAAATACCGCGGGAGAGGGAATGCGGAGTTTTTCTATACATGCACATTCTATTTGAAATACAATAAATTACACGAGTACTCAAATGATGCCCTGTCTGTGTTATTTTTTTTTTCTTCTTGAAAACAATTTGCGCCCCCTTTCCGATCTCTCTGCCAATCCCAAACCTTTCTTTGTGTATATCTAGTGTACAGTATGATGGTAAAAAGTACAGAGTTCTCAAGGTCAGTGGACCACCAAAGTTAAATGCTATGAAACTTATTTTTTTACCCAATTTTTAAATTTTTATTAAACAAAATCTTTTAATCTTTTAATCACAACAAATCATTCATGGTTGCATTTATGCAAGAATATGGTATTAGTGAAAATCCAATTTGAACAGAAAGTTATATCCTTTGAGATCTCTTGAGTTTGTGTTGTGAGTTTGAGACAATAATGCAGATCACAGTTGCCATTAGTTACTACATATTTATATACAGACTATGTTCTCACATTTAAGTTACACACAAAATCTAGTGATTATTTTTGGGAAACTCAGAACATTTCACATTAATGACATGAAAGAAAGCAGTCTAAATAAGAAAGGTCTTTAAATTAGTACAAACACAATGGCACCCTATGAAAACAGGAAAAAGTTAGTTTATGTCTCTGGTAGTTGAGCTGCATTATGAAAGATTTGAAAGCGCACAAAAATGAGCTGTAAAGGCACTTGGTAATTTTAACAACATGTCTCTAGAAAAGCCATTCAAAAGTACTCTTCTTCGTGTGTTGTATTTCCATCCAAATGAGATGCAAAAAAAGACTCCCTATTGCAGAATCCAGTCACATATTTTGTGAGCAATTGTCCTCAGTATACAATACCACAATGAGCATTTGGCAAATTGTCTGGCATACATGCTCATCCGTTAGGGGCATCACCAAAGCCATTAATAGCAGACCTTACTAAGCTTATATAACAACCCATGGATCTCAACCACTCTGGCATAATACTCGGTGCCACTCTGGTCCCACTTGTCTGCAAGGCCCTGGTACACAGTTGGCGCTGTGTATGTGACGACTGGCAGAAAAGATTGTAAGCACGTGTTGTATTTATTGTGCATTTGTTATTTTGGAAAAAGGGTATTTACAATGTAAACTGATGACCTATATCTGTGTGAAAGGTGATGATGGAGTTGCATGTTAGAGCTACAATTTGGATTTTACTGTTTATCTCATGCCTTCATATAACACCTGTGAGACCTACCATGTAGCTCCAGTACAGTCTTGAATTTCTGCTTCAGTGGCATTGACCTGACTATGTTCGATATCCAGTGGATTTTATAAGATCACCACACTTTCTGAACAATGGTGGCTTTATGGCAAATGCCATTCAGAACAACGATGAATCAAAAATATCGAAAACACAGAAAAGAAGAAAGAAGCATTGTGTGCGTCAAAGATTGAGAAAGCTAATAGTGTAGCTTTTAATATATTTAAGAGCAGCAGAGTTCAAACACTGAACATTGATGTTTATTGTATTTGTTTACAAGGTGGAACAGGTTAACGGCTGTTTTTTGCAAACAGTCTGTAAAATTGTAAATATTAAATTTAGTTCATCAGTAGGTAAATTAATTTGTCATGGCTCATACTATGTTCCTAAATCCTATCACAAACTCATGTTCTGATTTTGATGAATTAACAGATGTTGAAAGTAGTTACATTATTTTTTTGTGAGCATAAGCTTATCCCTCAAAAAAACTATATGAACATTTGCCAATACTAAGCCATGGATAACTAAACCTGTAAAGTTCCTTATGATTGAAAGAAATATGGCATTTCATGCAGGTGACTCGGATAGGAAGCATGATTCCCAAAAACAAATAAAATGTGAAATTAGAGGGCCAAAAATAGGTATAAGGAGAAAGTAGAGGGGAGTCTAGACTTAGCTCTGCCTGGGAGAGTATGAATACTATAACTGAATCTAAGAGTAAAGGTAATGCCCCCATAAAATTTGTTGGTTATCAATTTGATATACAGTTGGCACAATAATTGAATACTTTTTATATTAGATTTGATGTGGAGGATTTTACTAGTGAAATGAATGTGCTTAGGAATGTGTAATATGGAATGTTTTTTGTTTTTTTTAATCAGCAGGATGTTATAAAAGTTTTTTAAAAGAGCTGTTTTTATAATATGTTCCAAAATTCGCTTTATTTTTTAAATAAATTCCTAAATTGTGGAAAGAGGCCATAGTTGTGCATGTAGGGACAGCAAGTTATCCTAAGGCTCTAAATGATTTTAGACCTGTTGCTCTGACATCTTTGGAGATTAAATGTTTTGAGAAATTTGTCAGAGAAATTTGAACTTTTACTGAAAACTCAAAGTCTTTTAGATCTGTTGCAGTTTGCTTATCGGGCCAGAAAAGGAGTTGAGGATGCCTCATCCACTCTGTTAAATATGATTATGAAACATCTCGAGGGAAGTAAAACCCATGTTATATTGCTCTTTGTAGATTTTCTTCAGCTTTTAGTACTATTCAGCCTCATGTTTTAATAAAGAAATTGATTTCAGAGTTTAAATTAGAATTTAAGATAGTGGGGTGGTTATTAGATTTTTTTTTGTGTGTGATAGAATGCAGAGAGTCAGAGTGAACAGTACCTTCTGAGACACTTGTATTATGTCCATAGGGACTCCTAAAGGATGCTTTCTCTCACCTTTGCTCTGCATCTTATATACCAATGATTGTGTGAGCAAACACACAGATAGGTTCATTTTAAAATTTGCAGATGATACTGTTATTGTTAGTTTGCTGACTAAGGATGAGAATTGTCATGGTCCAGTGGTGAATGATTTTATGACATGGTGTGAAATTGCATTTTTGTAAATAAACATAAAAAATACCAGAGATATGGTAATTTATTTTAGATCTAGTCCATTGGCTCCTCAGCCCACTAAAGTGAAAGGTCAAATGGTACAATGGAACAGTAGTTCCAAGTATCTTGGGCTTATCATTGTTAATAAGTTGCATTTCGATACTCATGTTGATGCTGTATGCAAAGAAGGCCAGCAATGGTTTCACTGTCTTCGGAGGCTCTATTTTTAATATCACTAGGACTCTTATGACCATGTACTATAAATATTAAATAGAATCTGTACTTTGATTCTTTATATGCTGTTGGTATGGTAATGCAAATGCTAAACATAGAAACTCATTGAATGGCACTGTCAACCAAGGTAGTAAAATTATTAGCAACAATCAGACCGGGTTATCAAATAGCTTTGAATGGTTTGTCTTACAGAAATCTAGAGCGATTCTTGCAGATTGTACTCATCCACTGTTCTGTGAAATTAAAATGCTTCCTTCTGATGTAAGTTATAGTATGCCTACATTTAAAAGCAATCAGTATAGACATTCTTTTATTCCCACTATTGTACAGATTTTCAATTTGAAAGATGTGAGAATGTTGTGTTTGCTGTTTGCATTTTGTTTGTGGGTTTTGTATGATATGGTTACAAATTTTAGGCTGCACCAAAAATCGCCCTTTGGGCTTATAATAAACTTCGAACTTAAACACTGTTGTGACTAGTGACAGTTAGATGCTGATCCCTGCCAAGTAGATTAGATCCTCTGACTGATGCTATATAGAGTTTGGCACCCTCAAACAGGCTGATGGAAACTATGGGTGTGGCATCTTAGACCATCAGACAATTGCTGAGCAGTTTACACAGCTGCAATGATCACATTTTGTATAGTCAAGTGCCTACCAGATTTAGGCAAGTGGAAAACTTTCATCATGTGATGTGCTAACCATGCAAACTGACCAGTTGTACACAACCTTCTGTTATCATTCTTAAAATGATACAAATTGACTAAGAGATGTGTGTCCTAGACTGTTTGACTTAGCAGCTTAGTGCAAGACAGACCAGCTCTTTGTTTTGATGGTATACTTTAACGAACTCTTCTCTCTAAGCATCTTTTGGTGGTTGAGGTTATTTCACTTGTTTGTGAGTCTACATGACATATGTTCTATTAATCATTGGATTGTTCTACACAGGTTCTGGGAACATCTTTGGCAGCATTTGGAGGCTCATACTCCTAATCATACATTTCATCTGTTATGATTCCTGATGTCAAGGAGTCCTCCTTGGGGGGATTGCTCATTACACTTTGTTTAAATCAATTTGTCCTCCTCCAAATATTTCCATTTACAAACACTGTTTGTAAATGGAAATATAGTGACACTAAGCACATCAAATTCTAGTGCTAGCTGTGTTCTTGAAAAAAAAAGATGTTAAACTAATTAGTGATAATGTATGAATTATTACTGTCTATTAATTTACAGCCCCAATTCAAAAAGTTGGGATGCTGTCTAAAATCTAAATATAAACAGAATGCAATGATTTGCAAATCTCATTAAACCGATATGTTATTCACAATAGAACATAGAAAACATAGAAACTGCTTAAACTGAGGAAATGTACTGTAGGGCAGTGGTCCCCAACCTTTTTTGCGCCACGGACCGGTTTAATATCAGACAATATTTTTCACGGACCGGCCTTTAAGGTGTGGCGGATAATACAACAGAATAAAATGATACGACCGGCATAAAAACTGGGGTTTTATTAATTAAATATATATGTATATATAATAATAAACGTTGATCCAATGTGAAATCGCAACTTTATTAGCAGTGTCCTAGTAAGATCACACCAACAACATAACATGAGTGACATCCGCTCTGCCCCCTAAAGCTTAACGTACCACGTGACCGAGACAAGCGTCTTGACATACGTCTACAGTGAGTCATATACGGATGTAACGGAGAGAATCCGGTCTTTTTTTCTTTTTTTTCCAAAATAAAACATCGTTCAGACCCAGATAAAAATAAAACGGAAATAATGTAAGTTGTTTATTCTTTTAGTTCGGCCCGGTACCAAATGACCCACGGACCGGTACCGGTCCGCGGCCCGGGGGTTGGGGACCACTGCTGTAGGGAACCTAGCCAGCGGTGGGCAGAGCACAGGCACACAGGAGGCCGTTTATGTGGAGAACGTGGAGAGTTTATTTAAAGTCCGTGAGGGTGTGGGTGCAAAGGTGGTGCCGTGGGTGCTCAGGCGCCGGTGTCGTCCGTGGGGCTGCCGGGGCCGTTCTGGGACTTTCGGTGTGGCTGGGATCCCGTTCTTCAATCAGCCAACATCCGCGGGTGCAGCCAGAGGGCGGAGTCCTCCGTCGCGTCTAAATCCTCTGAAAAAAAAAAACACGAAACAAATTAGCATGCGTGCCTTGGGAGCCCTCTCTTCCTTTGCTAGAGAGGATGGCCCTTTGTATAATCTCCCGTCGGCTGCTAGATGGTGGACAGCGTCATTATTAGCCGCGAGCTGTGTGTGTCGGCAGCCCCGCCTCGCGGCCACGCGCTCTCACCAGCTGTTCAAAACATTGCTGGTGCTGAAGCGGAGCTGTCTCTTCAGCACCATAGCGGCAGTCGCGGGAGGAGCGCTCTTTCCCTTTTGTGCGCCAGCCGCTGGCCTGTCGTCACTGTCGTGGATCATTCACTGACCAACAGAGCATCTCGATTAAAGTATATACATGCTGGACGAAGTCGAGCTACAAGTCTGATTTCAGAATACCGATTTCATTATGATTTCAGTCGGATTAAATTGTTTACATGACATTTTAAACAGGCGAATTACTCGTTTAGCTCGATTGAAATCTAACTTCAAACGTGCATGTAAACGTGCTGGATGTGTGTCTGTCAACCGAAAAACGCGCAGACAAATTGGTCTGTAGCCAATGTTTGTATAGCGCGTACAGCAGCCTTCCCCAGGTCCTAGCGCCCGCCCAGGAAGAGGTTTAAGATGTTATGAAGTCGAACCATTGATGGAAAAAAAAATCAAAAACAAAATACATCGACTGATATATTGATTTGCTTAAGGGGGGCTAATGATGTCTAGTGACGTCTCTGCTTTCAGCATTGATGGTTCCTTTCCAGATGTTCAAACTGCCAATTCCATAGATGATGAGATATTCATAGACTTCACAATTTTACGTTCAGGAGCATTATTCTGAAATTGTTCCACAAATTGTGGTCAACCTCTGAAAGACTCTGAATCTCTAAGATATTCTTTTTATAACCAACCATGTTACTGAACTGTTGCCAGTTAACCTAAGTAGTTGCACAATGTTCCTCCAGCTGTCTGTTTCTTTTTAGTAACACTTACTTTTTCCAGCCGTTTGTTGCCCACATCCCAATTTTTTTGCATCAAATTCAAAATTACCTTATTTTTTCTTAAAATGGTCAATTTACTCAGCGTAAACAGTGATATTATATGTTTTCTATGTTCTATTGTGAATAACATATGGGTTTATGAGATATGAAAATCATTGCATTCTGTTTTTGTTTACATTTATTTACATTTTACACAGCATCCAAACTTGTTTAAAATTTGGGTAGTAATACAATCTGAAATTATGTGAACCAATAGCCTCTCACTTAGGAATATTAAATGATGAGGACTTCAAAAATAGAGATCCGACTCATCAGCTAGGCCCAGAAGCCCTGTCTTACCCATTCCTGAATGCTTAATAAAGATAAAGCTGAACAAAATGTGCCAGATTCAACTAGCAGGACTTTAATGCTATCCTTCAGTGGATCAATTTTGCC
This sequence comes from Ameiurus melas, assembly GCA_012411365.1. NCBI lineage: Eukaryota > Metazoa > Chordata > Actinopteri > Siluriformes > Ictaluridae > Ameiurus > Ameiurus melas. The sequence goes on from CM022760.1 coordinate 15,486,324, forward strand.
TTCCTGACAGTGATTTTATCTGGACAGAAACATACTCAGTGGCAATGTCACTGGAAGGGAAGTTGAAAGCCATGCTTGCTTTCCTCAAACCAAACCCTAAACATTTACAATGCACTGACTTTTCTCATTGAAATACAGTTAGTCAGTTTTGGTTCTACTGTGCAGTAACAAATTCTCATTTTAGGTTCAGATTTTTGTTGTCACTTTGCCTTTTGGCATACAATACTTTTTTACATAAATATTGGTAACACCTTGTCCTGCCTGTTGACTTGTTTCCATCATGAAAGCCTTCGATCATGTTAATAAAAGAATAGTTAAGTAGGCTTACACCAAATTCAAAAATGCAGAAATCAGTCAACTAGTTAATCAATTAGAATTTATTTTTAATTAATTACTAATGTAAGTGTACGTCTGTGACTAAATGTAAGACTCCAGATACCATGGTCTCTTGGAATTTACAAAAACATCCTAAAGACATGACAGATGTGATATGTTCAGTGTTCTTTTTATACTGTAAAACACATTCCATATGTCACACATGGACCACTCTTCTACACAGCTCTATACCAAACACAAGAACACTTGAATTTTAAGATCTATTCACACTTTGCCCAAGCACAAAACTATGTTTATAAGATCCATGTTTGAACCATGCTATGACAGAAAGATTCTTCAGCTTAATGGCTACACTCTGTTACAATCGGTTACTGTATATTTTTAATCCTGTTACAAAATGGATTAACAAGTGTTTCTTGCAGTTATTCTATTTAACACTGAAATTATTTACAAACCATATCCAGTCAGTTAATGCAGTAACTGTTAATATACAGTAGTGACTCTGCAGTATAGCATCATTATTTATAATTAAGCTGACATTAATCATTCAACTCAAATAGTGTCAGAAAATCAAAAGAATTTGAACAATAGTTTAGCATCAAGAGTTCACTGGTTCAATCTCTTGCATGTCTTTGTGTCTGATTCAGTTCTCTCTCTCTTTTTCTCGGTCATAAAAAATTATAATCTCAGGATTTACAAATTGGCCATATGTTTTGTGGTCACTCTGGTTTGCATATGTAATTTGGGGAAAAGGCACAAAATATTGGAAGAAGATAACAAAATGATGAAGGGTAATGGTAATGATATTTCACATCTCACAAATGTGTTAGACTATCCTACATGTTGCTAAGCAATACTGCCACTTCCACTGCCACTTCTACAAAACCAATAACAAGTAATGCAGTGTGTTTTACTGTCTTTTTCATCCCTTGAAATATAATTTGTAGTCTTTGTGATTCAGCAGAGATAATAGACAAATGAGGTCTATTAAATTCTGCATTTAATAATAACATATCCTGCTAGTTGAAAGAAATTTTGATTAAAGCCAACAAACAGACTTTTGCCGAATTAGGTCGTGAAACCTCTTGATCATTAGGCCTGTAAACAAGCCTGTGTACTGCTATTTTCATGGATTACAACAAAATCTCTGATCTTACAGATGATGGTGTGTATTACAATGGAGCCATTCATACAATATTCATTTTCTTTCTCTATTGAATTCCTTTCTTTTCTGACTCTATATATAGGTATTCCATAGAGCACAGAGAAGAAAGTCAGGGATATTTTGATATTGAACCTATCAGCGGGCTCATTAGAACCACTCAACTCCTGGACAGAGAGGACATAGCCTGGCACAACATCACTGTCATGGCAAAAGAAAAGGGTGGGTACCACATTTGATTCTGATTGGACAGTTTGCTGACAGGTTGTAATATTTGTTATACCAAAGATTTGTGAAAATACACTTAGATTCTCTATATTTATGCTCTAAACACCCCTAAATGGCCCACTATATTTTTGCATTTGGCAAAAGCTCATAGCTCAGAATTTCTGACCTCCAACTTGCCCCTCAGCTTGGATTTCATCTCCAAATGGTATTCGTAACCCTGAGGTCATCATATGACATCATGTCAATATAGCGATTCACACCATCAGCAGTAAATAAAATAGTTCAACACTTTCACCTGCATGCTTTAACACAATCAACACAGTCACCTTAATTTGTGGGCTTGTTCTAGATATTGGTTGTTAAATGGGGGTACACTGAATATGAAACTCTCACCTTAACCTGGGCTTATAATGTCAAGTGTAAAATTAAAGAGCAGCGTGAAGGCTTGGATATCTTCTACATGGTCCTTTTGGTGGGGGTATTTACCTAAGGAGTGTGTGTGTGTGTGTGTGTGTGTGTGTGTGTGTGTGTGTGTCTGTGTGTGTCTGTGTGTGTGTGTGTGTGTGTGTGTGTGCTTGCAGACATATCTGTATTTGCATTACACGAGGTAAAGCCACAAAATCAACATCATTCTTAGGTCAATTCCCAAGCAGACAATACAAATCACTGGCTGCTCTCAGGGCTAATATGAGCTGATCTATGCCACTCTTCAGCTGTATATCTAATCTAAGCAATTACCTTTCCCCCCAGCCTTCACCCAGTATTAATGATTCACTAATAGCAAAGTGTAATCGGTGGTAATGATATTCCACCACTGTCAGGCACAGAAAAAGCCAAATTGCTGTGGCTAGAATGGGAAATTTTAGGTGAAAATGTTCATTATGTCTGCAGGCACTGTCCACACTGGTTGAGTGATAAAGTGACCAAGCAAAACCTTGTTTGTATATATATATATATATATATATATATATATATATATATATATATATATATATATATATATATATATATATATATATATATATATATATATATATATATATATATATATATATATATATATAGTTATCTCACAAAATTGAGTACACCCCTCACATTTTTGTAAATATTTGATTATATCTAACACTGAAGAAATGACACTTTGCTACAATGTAAAGTAGTGAGTGTACAGCTTGTTTAACAGTGTAAGTTTGCTGTCCCATCAAAAATAACTCAACGCACAGCCATTAATGTCTAAATCGCTGGCAACAAATGTGAGTACACCCCTAAGTGAAAATGTCCAAATTGGACCCAACGTGTCAATATTTTGTGTGGCAACCATTATTTTCCAGTGCTGCCTTAACCTTCTTGGGTATGGCGTTCACCAGAGCTTCATCGGTTGCCACTGGAGTCCTCTTCCACTCCTCCATGACAACATCATGGAGCTGGTGGATGTTAGAGACCTTGTGCTCCTCCACCTTACATTTGAGGATGCCCCACAGATGCTAAATAGTGTTTAGGTCTGGAGACATGCTTGGCCAGTCCAGCACCTTCACCCTCAGCTTCTTTAGCAAGGCAGTGGTTGTCTTGGAGGTGTGTTTGGGTTGTTATCATGCTGGAATACTCCATACAGATCATTCTCTGCTTCAGTATGTCAAAGTACATGTTAGCATTCATGGTTCCCTCAATGAACTATAGCTCCCCAGTGCCGGCAGCACTCATACAGCCCCAGACCATGATACTCCCACCACCATGCTTGACTGTAGGCAAGACACACTTGTCTTTGTACTCCTAACCTGGTGGCTGCCACACAGATGCTTGACACCATCTGAACCAAATAAGTTTATCTTGGTCTCATCAGACCACAAGACATGGTTCCCATAATCCATGTCCTTAGTATGCTTGTCTTCAGCAAACTGTTTGCGGGCTTTCTTGTGCATCATCTTTAGAAGAGGCTTCGTTCTGGGATGACAGCATTGCAGACCAATTCGATGCAGTGTGCGGTGTGTGGTCTGAGCATTGACAGGCTGACCCCCCACCCTTTAACTCTCTGCAGCAATGCTGGCAGCACCCGTTTATTTCCCAAAGACAGCACATACACTCAACTTCTTTTGTCGACCATGGCGAGGCCTGTTCTGAGCCTGTCCTATTAAACCACTGTATGGTCTTGGCCACTGTGCTGCAGCTCAGTGTCAGGGTCTTGGCAATCTTCTTATAGCCTAGGCCATCTTTATGTAGAGCAACAGTTCTTTTTTTCAAATCCTCAGATAATTTGCCATGAGGTGCCATGTTGAACATCCAGTGACCAGTATGAGGGAGTGTGAGAGCAATGACACCAAATTTAACACACCTGCTCCCCATTCACACCTGAGACCTTGTAACACTAACAAGTAGCATGACACCGGAGAGGGAAAATGGCTAATTGGGCCCAATTTTGACATTTTCATTTAGGGGTGTACTCACTTTGTTGCCAGTGGTTTAGACATTAAGAGCTATGTGTTGAGTTATTTTGAGGGGACAGCAAATTTACACTGTTAGACAAGCTGTACACTCAGTACTTTACATTGTAGCAAAGTGTCATTTTTCAGTGTTGGCTCCTGCAGGGTAGAAAGTTGGCTCCTTCTAGAATTAGGGTCTATGTGGCCACCATTTCGGCAAGCCACACCCCTACTGATGGAGCTTCTGTGACAGGCCATACTCTCAGTATGACTGAGTGGGTATATTCATTCCCACAGTGTGAAGCTCACACAACATTGTGTTCCTTTTGAAAGAGAACATCTATGTTATGCATGTAACCCTGTTCCCTGAGAAGGGAATGAGACATTAAGTAGCTTTGTCATACTGGGGTATGTCTGTATACTCATCCTGGATATGTCGGTGCTTCAGATAGATAGAAGCTGATGATGTAGTTTACAGGCTCCATTTTGTAGTAATGCGACTCGCGTTATGCCATGTCACCTGACTGTGGCAGGCCTATACATAGGCATGATTTTACACAGATTTCAGATACTGGTCACGAGAGAGAGCACTTTCCAAAGTGTGAAGCTCACGCAATATCTCGTTCCCTTATCAACGAGCATGGTTACATACGTAATCCAGACGTTTTCACTTCACAACTCCTCCATGGAAGCCATTTTTGCCCAGTGTCTTTCTGATAGTGGAATCATGAACAGTGATTTTTAGTAATGCAAGAGAGGCCTGTAGGTCCACTTATGTTGTCCTTGGCTCTTTTGTGACTTCCAGGATGAGTAGTTGCTGTGTTCTTGGAGGAATTTTGTAAGGTTGGTATATGGAGATAATGGTGCTCACTGTGGTTCTTTGGAGTCTCAGAGCCTTTGAAAAAGCTTTGTAACCCTTCCCTATGTTACGTTACGTGGAGGGAGGCAAGCGCGGGCAGAGCACAGACAGACAGGAGGGCGAAGCGTGAAGCGCAAAGTCCGAGGCAAACATGGTAATCCGAATCGTGAATTGTGAAGTGTAGTCAAAAACTAACAACAACTTCATGCTGTTGAATAAGTTCTATCTAATTTTTGATTTGATTGAACAGGCATGGTTACGTTTAGCCCAGCTGAACCCCATTATGAACGCAGTTTCATAGTTTTGGAGAATTAGTAACTATGGGGGCAAATACATTTTCGCACAGGCCCAGTTGGTATTGGATAACTTTTTTTGCTTCAATAAATAACCTTATCATTTAAAACCTATATTTTGTTTTTACTCGGGTTGCCTTTGTTTTATTTTCTGAAAATATTTAATATGAGATCAAATACTTTTTTCACAGCACTCTAGTTAATCAAATTAAAATGATCTGCAGTATGTTTGGCTTTCAATAAACCTTCACATTTGCAGTACATGAATAATGAATCTTAAATAACCAACATGATTATCATCTGGTCTTTCATATTTTGTGGCATATGTCAGTATTTCTTAATGATTTTTATAACATTATGCTCAAGAGAACAGCATGTTACCATACATACAACACAGCTGTTTATCGTCAAGTACAACAGAATCCATGTTGTAAGATAATTATCTTCTCACAGAATTGCTCAGACATTGTATATCCCTCTTTGTTAGGTCCTGTAAGGTCAGTGCAAATAAGGGTAACACTTAAATTGAAGGGTATTTACTTATGAACTTCATAGCACATTCATAACCATTACATTACGTTACACAACAAGCATTTATAAAACAATGTTAGAGGCTTATGTCAGAACTCGTCAGATGACATTACATGTTTTAATGCAATATGTCACATAGGAGTGGAGAGTAAATTGCTCCAGATCATAAAACATTCACAAACATTACACAAATGTATTTTTAAACAGCATTATATGATTTCTAAAAATATCTTTGTCAAATCTAGTCAGGTGACATTATAGTTTCTTCCAATATCTCAGATTAGGAATGGAGACAAAAGGCCTCTCATGGTTGATAGACAGTTAGATAACATATGAGCATATACGAGATTTGGGATGTATTGAAATAAGTACATTAAGGGCATCAAGATCATTCATAACATCAGCATGTATGCAACTTATCTATCTATGTTATCTAATTGTCTATCAATCATGAGAGGACTTTTGTCTCCATTCTTAATGAGATATTGTATATACAGTGGCAAGAAAAAGTATGTGAATTCTTTGGAATTTCATTGTTTTCTGAATAAGCAATAACCTCAACCAGGCACTTCCTGTAGCTGTGGATCAGACCTGCACATCGTTCAGGAGGAAATTTAGCCCATTCTTCCTGGTAGCTTGGTCATATTCTTTGGACGTCTCATGTGTATGGCTTTCTTCAAGTAATTCTATAGCATCTCTATTGGGTTGAGGTCTGTGCTCTGACATGGCCACTCCAAAAGGCTGATTTCGTTGTGGACGTACCGGTGTTTTGGGTCGTTGTCCTGTTGAATCACCCAACTACACAGTTTCAGCAGATGTACAGACATTCTCACATTATCCTGAAGAATTTTCTGATATACTTGGGAATTCATCTTTCCCTCAATGATTGCAAGCTGGCCAGACCCTGAAGCAGCAAAGCAGGCCCAAATCATGCAGTGTCCTCCACCATACTTTATGGTTGAGATGATGTTTTCATGATGATATGCCGTGCCCTTTCTTCACCAGATGTAGTGCTGTGTGGTTTTTCCAATATAAATTATTTACTCAAAAAAAAAATTTAAAAAACGGGGGGAGAAAAAAGAAAGAAATTGGTGGGAGAAACCTCTAAATTTCTTATTTTTTTTTATAAAAAAAAAAAAAAAAACTCCTTTATCTTGTGTGTTTTTTCTTTTTTTTTTTATAGGTGCCAAATTCTTTGTATAAGTAGCAACAGTCCCAAAGTAGCTGTAGTCCACACCTCCAAACTCATTTTCTTAACAAGACTCCAGGTGTGCAAAAAAAAAAGGTTTTTTGAGGTCATTAACTCAACGGTTCACATACTTTTTCCACAAGCACTATGAGTTTTTTTTGGTTGTTCTCGATAAAGGCATGAAAGATCAGAACTTTTTTTGTGTTTTTATTTTAGACACATTATATTTGTCAATACCCTTGACTTAGATGAAGATCAGATCACATTTTATGATAAATTAATTCAGAAAACCATGAAATTCCAAAAGGTTCACATACTTTTTCTTGCCACTGTAACTATAATGCCATCTGACAAGATTTGACAAAGATGTTTTTATAAATTGAATAATATTGCTTAATAATAGATTTATGTAATGTTTATGAATGTTTTATGAACTGGAGCCGTTTTCTCTCCATTCCTATGTCACATATTGAATAAAGCCTGTAATGTCACCTGATGAGTTTTGGTATAAGCCTTTCCATAGATTTATGTCTGTTAGGTTAAACTGCAACTCCAGTTCCCCGAATACACAGCGGCCTACAAACATGGCTGACCTGGACTCCACTTCCAACAACACACATTCACACTCACCTGATTACTGATTACACACACCTGGACTCAATCACTTTCACAGTATATAAAGACATTCAGTTCACTCACCCTTTGTGAAATAATTGCTCAGTGTCCCTAGTGTTCTGTCATTACTAAGCCATTGTTATTGTGCATTGTTTCCTGGATTTGATCTTTGCCTACATTTCTGATTATTGTTTTTGCTTTTGATTCTCTGTTTGCTGATCGTTTGACCCAGGACCGGTTATCATGCATATTATTGCCTTTTGTTTTGGATTTGTCTGGGTTCCTAATAAACTGCTACTTCATCTGAACTTGCATCCTGCTCCAAGTCTGTGTCTTAACAATGTTTTACCACAGGGTACTTTTTTTTATTTTTATCAAATATTCAATGTGAACTTTTTCATGAATTATACAGAAATGTATAAATTTCACCTTTAAATAAAGCAAGTGGTATTGCTTTGCAGTTTGGAATAACACATTACAGTAGTGAGCTGCTGTATAATCCCAAATGAATAATTCACTTCATCCAATAACACACCACTTATCAGTGAGGTTCCAGACTACTTGTTACTTTGCAGTTTCATAGATAGTGGTATTTATAAGTACAGAATATTTAAGGAATAGTTTGTATTCTAAACTATATAGTAAATCAGTATGTCCACATAAACAAGTATTTTTGTCCAGTATTTGGATTAAGAATAACTAAAAGATTGGAAAAGTCAACTTCAATACCAAGAGCACCACCACTGCCATTAATCACATTTATTATTTATTTTGTTCATTCCTTCACCTTTAGTAACTATTTACAAGTCAGGGCTGTGGCAGATCCATAGCCTATACCAGGAACAATAGTCTATTACAGGCCACCATGCACACACGTTCACACATTCATTCACACCTAGAGGCAATTTTAGCATAGCCAATCCATCTACAGTACTAGTATATTTTTGGGAGATGGGAAGAAAATGGAGGATCCGACAGGGTAGCAGGAAGCTGTGAGGTAGCAATGCTTCTCACTGTTTTACCTACACTTACTTATTTTTGGTACAAAATACAGAATGTTAATTCATATCAGTCTTTCTTTTTATCATGATCTTACTGTATGATCTTTTCTAGCTACTATATCCTTCTGTACACACAGTGACTGTGTTCAAACATGCAGTGACAGGAATATGTATATCAATGGCCTCAGTATTTGTGTGTGTGTGTGAGTGTGTGTGTGTACTATATTCCAGTAAAGCTGATTTGCATAATACCTTGCTGAATATTTTACTAGGCCAGCATATTATTAAGTCCTTTGAACTGCTTTTCATTGTCATTGATTAAACCTTTGAGCCAGAAAAATAACAAGGCATGATTTTAATGCAGACTTTTTTCCACAGTAATACATTTACCATTCGGAAAACATCTCACTGTGCAGAGCTGTGTATATAGTCTTTGGCAAATGTAACTTGTGTTACCACCTTTATTTAGTTTTTCTGTTCATTAATGAATTTATTCATGCATTTACAGATAACCCAAGTCTTCTGAGTCATGTTCCCATCACAATTCAGGTGCTAGATGTAAATGACAACCCTCCAGAAATCATCACAGAGGACGAAATCCTCATTTGTGAAAGCATAAGAGCAGGACAGGTAAGTCTCAAAAAGGCTGTCTCTATATTTTTTTTGCACACACCACAAAAGGTTTGATACAGAGTTTATATGCTTACATAAAGCACAGAGAGAAGAGAGAAGGCACACTAATCATCCTTCATTCAGAGTGAGGATCTGTGCAGCCAAGCATGACTGCTTCAGTTTTGTTTCTTTGCTCTCTCTTAGAGAACTGCAGGTATACAAGAACAGCTGAACAGCAAGGGAAGAAAGAACAGAGTGAATGAGTAAAGGAGTGTGATTTAGTGAGAGAAGCAAGCTTGAAAAATAAAAAAGGATAATGAATAGGAGAAAATTTAAGATTCAGACAGGGAGAGATGGAAGTGGAGTACATGGGATGAAGAATGAAAGAGAAACTGTATGGCTGGGAAAAAAAGGATGGGCTGAATTGCATCCTTAATACAATTGCAATGCTACATTAAAATCTAGTCAATCCTGCATACAATGCTAACAGGCATAATAAATATTATGTATTATGCTGTGTGTTGGTTTCCTTAGCTACATATAATGGATTAAAGTTGACTAAGTGCACAGAACTCCCAACTGCATTGGATCTGATATGCAGTAGTGATGTCATCCATGGGTGCCATGCTCACTTGTTGCGCTTTGGTAGACAGATGACGCTTAGTGGTTTTACATAAATAATTAACTAATGCTACATGGTACACTGTTCAACATAAATCACTGATCAGCAGCATGAGATACAACGTAGCATGGTCTGGTATTATAAGGAAATATTACAAGCTGCATCTATGCAATCAATACAGCATGGGAGTTTTACAATTGAATAGCTTCTACTAGAGTTAGTGGCATACATATTATTTGCATCTGGGCATGTTGGCCACATCCAACCACTGTAAGAAGCATGTGAAGGCAGTCAAGTCAAGAAAATATGGTTCCATAGCAAATGTTGGAACAGTAACAATAATCACAGCACAGTGGCACAGTGGGTAGCATTGCAGTCTTACAGCTCCAAAGTCTCAGGCTCATATCACTGTCTGTGCAGTGTTTTGCATGTTCCTCCATGTTCACATGGATTTTCTCTGGGTTCTCTGGTTAACTCCCACTGTCCAAAAACATGCATGTAAGCAGATTGGCTACGCTAAATTGCCCCTAGGTATGAATGTGCTGGAATGACGTCCCAGCCGGGTGAAATCTCCTGCATCACATCCAAGGCTCTAGATTCTCCATGACCTTTGATAAATGGGGTGTTGAAAATGAATTATTTATAAGAGCGCTATGCAGCTTTTCTCTCTTAATTATATAAAGCAATTTTAAAGTTTCTGTTTATTAGGGTTTTATGAAAGCCTATTGAATTGCCACGACACGTAAAAATAATTATGTATATTTTCTCTTGCTCTTAAGTAATGCATTTAAACTATTTTTTATATTTGTATGATATCTATTACATGAAACATAATGCAGTTTTAAAAACACTATGTAAATTCTTGCAGTTTGTAAAATATATGAAATATTTTGTGTACGATGTTTTGTTTTTTGTTTTTTTTTCAAATTGACAACACAATAATTGTGTAAAACTAGTATATGGTTTTAGAACTTGTTTAGAACCAACCTGATCGTGTTTGGAACACTACATTGTAACTGTTTATAACAGTTATTTTTGCTAATAAAATCAATACTGCCATTAATAATACACAATCATAAAATGGCTAAATCTGATCGTTTTTGATGTCCTTCAGCATTGTTTATTGAAAATGCTGCTCTCATTTGGGGCTGTGAAGATGAAAATTATTTTTTATTATCACTGTTTTTATAATCACTGTCTGTTGAAAACAAGAAATGAATCAGAGGAAAGATGATTCCCTCATGAACCAGATGTCCATAAAGAACTGTTGGAACTGATAAACAAATAATTAGCATAGTCAACTTAAAGTGACTTTTTATGACAATTATTTAGGCCAAATGTGAACTGACTTGTTTGTGTGATGGATTTCAGGGTGACTTTTGGTTAATTGACATTCTAATTGACATTATCCTTGTTTTCCCTTTTCAAATATTTAGATCTTACAAGTGTCTGATTATCAGATTGAGATATGTGATAAATAATGGAGACTCAACAAGATTAATTTTTTTTATTTTTTTTTTTAAATATGTCTAATGACAGATCATCCAGACAATCAGTGCTGTGGATAAGGATGACTTTGCAAATGGTCCGAGATTTTATTTCTCTTTCCCTGGAGGAATTCCGATTAATCCCAACTTTACCTTAAAGGACAATGAAGGTATGTAATTTAATCAATTTATGTGTGTGTATGTATGCGTGCATGTGTGTGATAGAGAACGTAATAGGAGAAATTTTAAAGAATTGTAATTATATCATGAGTTTTCAAATTTAAAAAAAATACAGGTGCAATAAAATTGTGCAGTTCAGTCAATGCAATATTTATTTAAAATTATATTACTCATTGGTCTGTGCTGGTTGTTTATTAGTTATAAACCTGTTATTAAAATAATATTCATTTCATCACTTCAAACAGGATGCAGAGCCATTATCAGTGTAATTAGGTTCAGAGAGCAAAATCTTATATTATACTTGATCTGGCATGTAGAAAATCAGGACAAGATATTGATGGAAAAGTCTAGAAGTAATTTATTTTTCATAGGATTGATAGACTGATACTTAAGTGATATTGCACAAGCAAGAGTATGGTTATATTGAATATTAGCATGCTGTGATTCACATGGTGAATGCTGTAGGTAATCACAAATAAGTTGAGTAAATTACATTATGGACACAATATGGCCATATTTTCTGTTTATTTTTGCTCAGCTAGTGGAAACGGATCTCGAAGAAGTAATACTCAGTTCATAGCCAGTTGCCTGGTTTGCTAGCTAGCTCACATTCCTGTCAACCGTGTTTCTGAAAAAAAAAATTAGCTTCCCTTCTTCCTTTTCATCTTCATCTGATGAGCTTTCATATTTTAAGTAAAAATGATATTCCTGTAAAGTATTGTTTGCCATGTCTGCTTATGATGTCTTTGTAGTAACCATTTAGAACTAGGAAGTTGAATTTGTAACTGCTGAACACAGACCAGTGGAGTGATACAGTGAAACATCCCAATGTGGTTATAGGAAATACAGTGGTGTGAAAAAGTGTTTGCCCCCTTCCTCATTTCCTGTTCCTTTGCATGTTTGTCACACTTAAGTGTTTCAGAACATCAAACCAATTTAAACAATAGTCAAGGACAACACAAGTAAACACAAAATGCAATTTGTAAATGAAGGTGTTTATTATTAAAGGTGAAAAAAAATCCAAACCATCATGGCCCTGTGGAGAAAAGTGATTGCCCCCTTGTTAAAACATACTATAACTGTGGTTTCCACACCTGAGTTCAATTTCTCTAGCCACACCCAGGCCTGATTATTCCACACCTGTTCACAATCAAGGCATCACTTAAATAGGAGCTGCTTGACAGTAAGGTCCACCAGAAGATCCTTAAAAGCTACACATCATGCCGAGACCCAAAGAAATTCAGGAACATTGAGAAAGAAAGTAATTGAGATCTATCAGTCTGGAAAGGGTTATAAAGCCATTTCCAAAGCTTTGAGAATCCAACGAACCACAGTGAGGCCATTATCCACAAATGGCGAGACATGGAACAGTGGTGAACCTTCCCAGGAGTGGCCGCCGCCCAAAATTCCCCAAGAGCGCAGACAACTCATCCAAGAGGTCCAAAAGACCCCACAACAACGTCAAAGAACTGCAGGCCTCACTTGCCCCAGTTAAGGTCACGTTCATGCCTCCACCATCAGGAAAAGACTGGGCAAAATGGCCTGCATGGCAGAGTTCCAAGGAGAAACCACTGCTGAGCAAAAAGAACATCAAAGCTCGTCTCATTCTCCACAACACATCTTGATATCCCCAAGACTTTGGGGACAACATTCTGTGGACCGATGAGACAAAAGTGGAACTTTTGGAAGGTGTGTGTCCAAGTATATCTGGCGTGAAGAACACTGCATTTCATAAAAAGAACATTATACCAACAGTAAAATATTGTGGTGGTAGTGTGATGGTTTGGGGCTGTTTTGTGCTTCAGGACCTGGAAGACTTGCCGTGATAAAAGGAACTAGAATTCTGCTGTCTACCAAGAGATCCTGAAGGAGAATGTCCGACCATCTGTTCGTGTACTCAAGCTGAAACGAACTTGGGTTCTGCAGCGACAATGATCCTAAACACACCAGCAAGTCCACCACTGAATGGCTGAAAAACAAAATGAAGACTTTGGGTGGCCTAGCCAAAGTCCTGACCTGAATCCTATTGAGATGTTGTGGTATGACCTAAAAAGGCCGTTCATGCTTGAAACCCCTTAATGTAACTGTATTAGGACAATTCTGCAAAGATGAGTGGGCCAAAATTCCTCCAGGACGCTGTAAAGCCTCATTGCACGTTATCGCAAACGCTTGGTTGCAGTTGTTTGCTAAGGGTGGCCCAACCAGTTATTAGGTTTAGGGGAATCACTTTTTCACACAGGGCCATGATGGTTTGGATTTTTTCACCTTTAATAATAAACACCTTCATTTACAAATTGCATTTTGTGTTTACTTGTGTTGTCCTTGACTATTGTTTAAATTGGTTTGATGTTCAAACACTTAAGTGTGACAAACATGCAAAGGAACAGGAAATGTGGAAGGGGGCAAACACTTTTTCACACCACTGTATAAACATTCTTGGAATGCCGCTTAAATAAAATTAGTAGACTAGAACCAACTGTAGTATAAAACTACATTTAATGCATTTGAGTAAAACAAATGAAACCTAAATGCAAAAAAAGTGTTGTAACAATCTTGGCAGTATGCTGCTAAGAGAACACAGCAGGCCCTGGATCAGCGCACACAAGAGCCTTTTTATTTGTACTCTTGCCCTGCATGGTAGTCAGACAATAATGTTAAATGTTGTGCAAAACAAATAATGAAATAATGTGGCAGCTCTCTAGCTCACTTGCTCAGCTTTAGCTTTGTTCTGCTCATGTCTACACACACACACACACACACACACACACACACACACACACACACACACACACACACACACACAGGTGCTCAGGTGCTCAGATTATAACTGTCATTTCCATTTTCTGGCAGAATCTATTTCATTATTATTCATCACAATAGCGTGACAATGCCACACACTTTAATCTTAAAAACAGTTTATTACTTTCTGATAGCAACTTACTTCTAAGCCCTGCCTAACTAGACAAATATCCCTGTCATTCTCATTATCTTGAATGACTGAGCTGGGTGGCTGAGACTGAGGGTTATAGCTCAGTACACAATCATCATTGATGTGAAACAGATTATCTGCTTCATCCTTTCCTGAACCACCTGATTTATCCTAACATTCTCCTGCTAAAGCAGAACAAAAACACACTTGGCCAAGGTGTAATGTGCTGGGCTCCAGCTGTCTACTCAGTTTCCAGAGATTTATTTGTACTGGGGTGCAGGATTGGAGAGCAAGACAAAGCAAGACATTTGGATACCCATAGGTATAGCAGTCAAGAATGGTAAAAGCAATGGTTTGAGAGTGTTGGTTTCATAAGAAGTGTCACCAAGAATGAAACACAAACACATACACATAATCAATTTGATAATGCAAGAGAATATAGTTGGAGTGCTGAGAATTTTATAAGTTGGGCTTTTTTTTCATATTGCACTTTCTCTCACTCCTCCTTTGGGATGTTGGGTGTTTACCAGTCTAAGAAGAGAGCTTATCAATTCTTACTGTTGGTGGTCCATTTCATGGTGTGCTAGAGCACATAGGGAACAGTGTGTGATTGTGAAAAATAAATCCTTTCAGTTGACTTTAAAGAACTGGAGTGGTCTAAATATACACAGTGTGTCATCTTCTCTTTTAATGAAGCCTCTGAAATATAGTCCATCCTTATTTGCAGACATTTTTAGCCAGGGATATTATATCTCTGTAACTTTAAAGTCCCTTTTCTACTCCTGCATGATTTTACATTAATTTTCTTCTCATTTACTGATATGAAAACAACATGTTTTCACACGAATTAGTAAAACATAAAAATAAATAATGTAGGGTTTGTGTATTTGTACATTTAGTTCACTTCATGTAGAGCCACTAAGGACCTGGATTAATACTTTTTGTGTTATATGTTTTTATAAACACTGAAGTTGAGTACAAATTGAGAAAGGTTTGTGGTGCATATAGTGACATTATTGTATACTCATGCAAACTCATACCAAACTCAGGCTTTACAGTAGACCACAGTACTGGTGAATGAATTCTTGATTTTGAGGCAATGCATCAAAGTCATCCTATTTAGGATGAAAATTATTCAAGCACTGATGCTGTCTGTACATTATTGAGGATAAGAATTATATAGCATTCTGATACTGCTCTCTACTAATGTTGAGAATTATTCAGGGTCTTGATATTGTTCTCTACTGAGGATAAGTATCGCTCAGATGTTTAATACTGTATAGTATTGTGGGTGAGGACCACTTGAACTCACTTCAGAGTGCATGGGCTGTAATGCAATAAGATTTAGTTTGTAAGGTCTGGAAAGAAGATGGTGAACTCATTGCTTCACAAATAGCAACAGTGAAACTGTAAATGATACCCTGTGGATAGTGTGGTCAGTAATCACTGATCTGTTATTAAGCTCCACTGCTCCAGTTGTAGAAACATCCCACCATTTGCCATGTGATTTCAGAAGACTGGGATGCATAGCAATTTTGGTTAATGGTACTCTTTTTCAGTTCATCATGCTTTGTTCTAGATTCGCAATGGATCCCACATAGCTTCATTCATCCATTGTTGCAGTCTTTGAAATCCAAATCTGTGAGAAAAATGTGCTGGCACAGACAAGCCTTTAAAGGTTCTTGCATGATTTGTTTTGTTATTGTCTCACATAGAACGAGAAGATCATTTTGTCCCCCTGGGTCTGTGCATCAAAGTCCTGTCTAGGTATCAGTCGCAGAGGGCACAGCATGTTTTTACCAGGATCTGACAATAGCATTTGTGCCAACTAAACTTTTTTTTAAATGTTTGCCTGACCTAATAAAAATGTTAAGTTTAGGCAAATGAACACAAGTCAGTGAATGCAGAAATTGTGGACAGGGATCAGATGAATAATGACCAGCTCTTGTTGAAATGTAGTAATTAATTTTGTTTTTGAAGTTGATTAGGCTACAAATGTAGGGGTAGATGAACCTTTGCTTGCTATAGCTTGTCAGCTCAGGATAATATTAGAACTGATCCAAGTAACTCCAGCTGAAATTATACCTATAATAATAACAACAGATATGGTTGATGGTTGGCAGTTGGGGATGTTTTTAACAGTCACATCTGGCAGACAGTAGACATACTAGTTAAATAAATATGAACATATATGATATTTGTACTGTGAATTTTTGACACGACAGCAATGTTGTTAAACTTAAGGTTTAATAGACAAATTGTGCACAGTACAAGAATGAATTTTGAAAGAATGAATGTCTCTCAATGCATAATATTACAAGGTAAGAGGGCATTGAGCATAAACAGGAGCCCTTGCAGATACTCACTTTGATTATGTGATTCGGTCAATCTGGACTTGTAGTTGCATCAAGGATAATTAGCAAGTGAGCATGCTGGGAATGACACTAGCCCAAAGGCATCAATCACTGGTCAAGGAGACTCACTTCTCTGCTGCAGACCAGATGTGAATTCTTTTGGCACGTCTGCCAGTTTGATTAACAAATTCACACCTGCGAGCTTCTCCCCAATACACAAATACTTCCAGAGAATCGTTGCAAGCTGACCCACACAGGCTGAAATTATAATGCAATTTATCTTCAATCGTTCCTTCACTTCACTTTCTCCCTTGCTTTCTTCCTCTCTAGATAGCCATGTTCCCTGTCTCCAGGCTGTAATATGCTTCGTCCTTGCTAACACAGTAGCTGTTTCACTTTAACTATGTTAACATGCAGCGAGTGTTCATGTGCTTGCTTTGCTATAGGAGTATGAATATTCAACATCTATATCCAATGAACGACTATGATACTTATATATATATACACACACACACACACACACACACACACATATATATATTATATATATATATATATATATATAAATAAAAAGTCAGAAAAGAAAGATTCTTAAATTAATTACCAGCAACATTAGATTAGATTAACAGTTGACATTGCTGTAACATGTAATGCATTTTTTTAAACAAATAATTGTAACAATAGGTATATGGTCTTATACATGTATTATTACATGTTGTGAATCTATTTATAGATTATTAAAGATATTGTCTTCTTGGAAAATGTTACCAAAATCCTCTCATATTTCTTCTTTTCTCTGTCACTCTGTTTCTATCTCTCTTCTCTTACCTTTCTGTGTCTCTCGTTTTTTATTTCTCCTTTACACAAACTCAGAGAGGATGTGTTTGCTTTGCAGTGAGGCAAACAGAAGGATTCAGTGAATGCCCTCCCTGTATAATTTCTGTAATTGATAGAGGTTGTGTTAGCTTTAAGGCTGAACCTAGTCAACCTACTGTAGACAAAACTTATATGCTTCTGTAGACAATACTTATATTCTTGAGTAAGAATTAACTGTATTTACTGGTCTATTTTATTATTATTATTATTATTATTATGATTATTATTATTATTATTATTATTATTATTATTATTATTATGGTTGTTGTTTATTAGTAAATTGTTTTATAATTATTCATTCATTCATTTATTTATTTATTTATTCATTTGTACAGGGACACATTCTAGCAACTACATTCTTTGAGACTCTGTTAAGGATGTTCTCTAAAGTGCCATTAGAGTGCACATGTTGTTTAATAGGCTCATTCTTCAGGCTGTGGTTATTTTCTTAATACAGTTACTAATTTGGTCACTCACTTTGAGGCTTCGAAGCTATTACTAAAATGTTAATGCTTTCCTGAAAGAAGGTTACACTTTAAGCAGTTTGCAATATTCGTAAAAGCTTCTGAGAGGAGAATGTATTACTTGCCCTTTTACTTTTCAGAATAATCAGACTTTTTCTGGTGTTTTAATGGGGGTTTAACTACATTAAGGATAGACTCTCATTCTAGGCTCATGGTTTTTTGACCATATCCAAAGAATGTGGCCAAAAGATTAATCTTCTAACCCCAAACTGCATGGTTACTTTCTTACTGATGTCATACACATTTTCTAGCAGTTTTTCTTGCTAACTTTTCTTAACAAATTGCACTTCCTAGTTATATTATCAGTATTATTTTTTCTTAAGTTTAACATTTTATAGTTGTGTAAAATGTAGTGGAAAGTGCTCACATGGAAAACCAAGGCTATATATTGTACAGCTAGCTCCAAATAATGACTGGTTGTCACTTAACATCACATTTCTAATAGTTAACATGGTGTTCTCTATAATTAAATGGTGTTACCTCTAAGATAAGATTCATACAATGTCATGATTTGTGAAATACCATATTCCTGTATCCGATTTCCCTGGTGAAGACCGTGTCTCCTGTGTTTTGGTTTACTGCTGATAATAAAGACTTTGATCTGCACCTGCATCCATCTCCAGTCCTCGTTCCAGTGGTTTAACAGGATAGGCTCCACTCAGAACAGGCCTTGCCATGGTCAACCAAAGAAGTCGAGTGCACGTGCTCAGCATCATATCCAGAGGTTGACTTTGGGAAATAGATGTATGAGTGCTGCCAGCATTGCTGCAGAGGTTGAAAGGGTGGGGGATCAGCCTATAAGTGCTCAGACCATACGCCGCACACTGCATCAAATTGGTCTGCATGGCTGTCGTCCCAGAAGGAAGCCTCTTCTAAAGATGATGAACAAGAAAGCCTGCGAAACAGTTTCCTGAAGACAAGCAGACTAAGGACATGGATTACTGGAATCATGTCCTGTGGTCTGATGAGACCAAGATAAACTTATTTGGTTCAGTTGGTGTCAAATGTGTGTGGCAACCAGGTGAGGAGTACAAAGACAAGTGTGTCTTGCCTACAGTCAAGCATGATGGTGGGAGTGTCATGGTCTGGGACTGTATGAGTGCTTCTGGCACTAGTGAGCTGCAGTTCATTGAGGGAACCATGAATGCCAACATGTACTGTGACATACTGAAGCAGAGACTGGGTTGCAGGGCAGTATTCCAGCATGATAACGACTGCAAACACACCTCCAAGATGACCACTGCCTTGCTAAAGAAGCTGAGGGTGAAGGTGATGGACTGGCCAAGCAGGTCTCCAGACCTAAACCCTATTGAGCATCTGTGGCGCATCCTCAAATGGAAGGTGGAGAACCACAAGTTCTCTAACATCCACCAGCTCCGTGATGTCATCATGGAGGAATGGAAGAGGACTCCAGTGGCAACCTGTGAAGATGTGGTGAACTCCATGCCCAAGAGGGTTAAGGCAGTACTGTAAAATAATGGTGGCCACACAAAAGAACTAAAAAAAAAACTCAAAGGAAAGCCCACATGAGCTCACAGATGCCAGTAATTAGCTAGTGTCACTATGATCGATAGGGGCGTAGTTGTATACAACTCCTACCTTCCTGAGGGCATTTTTCCTCATGGGAGTCATGACATTAGGATGAAAGTGTTTTGTTGTGCCACTCAGGAGCCCTAGGGGCCCTCTTTGTCTTGGTCTGGTGCCATCAGAATGACATTTATTTGCATTTTTTTTGTATTTTCCTAGCAATTAATATGCCACTGTGAACTCTAAATGACTTTCTCTTCAAAAGATCAGTTAATTTAAAAACATTATCTAACCGCACATGTGAACACAGAAATTTCTTTTATGAACAGTCACTAATTACTAGGGTGTAAACCTGTCAGGATGATGATATTTGAACAATGTAATTATCTGACATTCTACTCACACATGTTTAATGTGAGAGTACAAAGGGCTGAAAATGTGTTATGAGACACAACACTCTTTTTTTATGAATGCTATTATATCAGAGATGCATCGAAAAAGGCTATTTTTCACATTATCTGTCATCAGCCGATAGTTTGAAAACATCTGATGATCAGGGCCGATTATATCAATGTGAAAATGAATTAGTAACATTAGCAACAGCATGGAGGGCAGCTGAGGCCTCCCCACAAAAAAAAATTCTGGGATAGCCTTCACCTGGACTTGAGACTCGGCTTGACAGGGCAGTGCAGTAGTCTCTTCGGCTGAGTTAGGCAGCGGAATGGCTTCCTCGGCTGTGCACTCAGGGACTAGAGGCTGCTCTTGGACAATGGGAGCTTGAGGCTGCTCTTGGACGTCGGGAGCTTGAGGCTGCTCTTGGACTTGGACGTGGCTTGGACTTGAGACTTGAGACTTGAGACTTGGCTGGGCAGGGCAGTGGGCCGACCTTTTCGGCTGGAGTGCACGGCGTTGTACAGCTCTCCTCCTTCTTCAGTGGTGGGGCTGGCGGTATGGCTGTGGCTGGGACGTGAGACTTGGCTGTGGCTTGAGATTTGGCTGTGAGTGGAACTGAGGGGATTCTGCTTCATGGGATGACCAGTGATGGCTCTGTCTCTCTCCTCATAATAGAGGTTGAAGGGCGGGTCTGGCGTAGAGGGCGCGGGGGGTGGCATGGCACATAGCATTGAGTGCAGCTGCCTCTGGTCTTCCATCATGCGTTTAATCTGAGCCAATTTCTCACCGAGCTGGTAGTGCGCTCAAGGAACAACGCGGATGGTAGCACGGCACATGGACCGGCTTGTTGCAGCTGTGTATGTTGCTCCCGGAAGACTCTGTCCAGCTCTGCGCTCATTATATCCATGATGACCTGCTGCTTCCTCTTGAAGGCTCGTGATTCTATTACGGCTCATAGACGAGAGACGGATGCAGGTGCAGGTCACAGACTTTATTCAAAACAATTATAATACAGATGCGGTCTTCAAGGTTAAACTGACAGTGGTACATATACTCTCTAGTCATGAACATAAACAACTCGACCGCTACGAACGTGTCTACGTAACTTAGGACATACAGCGTTCCTAAAAACAATCACGAGCAAAGTGCTCGGTAACTTATGCCATTAATTAACACAGCACATCAACTTAGAATTACCGGCACCTGTTAAGCAAAAACAGGATCAAAACAGAGTCCTTTCTCTTCAACTGAAGCAGCACAGCGACCTCCGTCGGCTGTGGCGTGACAGTTAATTTGAGTAGTGTTTTTTCTGTTTATGAGACCAGTTACTGGTTAGTAAGTTTTTTATTTGCATTTCCTTCAGAATTGTGGAATCAATTATTATTAATTTAAAAGAAGGCATAAAAGGTAGAACTATCGGTATTGGTCATCAGTATCGGCTGATATCACTCTGAATAATTGGTTATCGGTATCAGCTGAGAAACTTAGTATCAGTGCATCTCTATATTACAGTGAGGGAAAGAATTATTTGATCCCCTGCTGATTTTGTACGTTTGCCCACTAACAAAGAAATGATCAGTCTATAATTTTAATGGGAGGTTTATTTGAACAGTGAGAAACAGAATAACAACAAGAAAATCCAGAAAAAACGCATGTCAAAAATGTTCTAAATTAATTTGCATTTTAATGAGGGAAATATGTATTTGACCCCCTCTCAATCAGAAAGATTTCTGGCTCCCAGGTGTCTTTTATACAGGTAATGAGCTGAGATTAGGAGCACACTCTTAAAGGGAGTGTTCCTATTCTTGCTTGTTACCTGTATAAAAGACACCTGTCCACAGAAGCAATTAATCAATCATTTTCCAAACACTCCACCATGGCCAAGACCAAAGAGCTCTCCAAGGATGTCAGGGACAAGATTGTAAACCTACACAAGTCTGGAATGGGCTGCAAGACCATTGCCAAGCAGCCTGGTGAGAAGGTGACAACAGTTTGTGCGATTATTTGTAAATGGAAGAAACACAAAAGAACTGTCAATCTCCCTCGGCCTGGGGCTCCATGCAAGATCTCACCTCATGGAGTTGCAATGATTATGAGAACAGTGAGGAATCAGCCCAGAATTACACGGGAGGATCTTGTCAATGATCTCAAGGCAGCTGGGACCATAGTCACCATGAAAACAATTGGTAACACACTACGCCATGAAGGACTGAAATTCTACAGCGCCCGCAAGGTCCCCCTGCTCAAGAAAGCACATATACATGCCCGTCTGAAGTTTGCCAATTGTCATGCTTCCCCCTTGAAGCAGCACACTCGCGCGCAGTTGCACGAGCGCGTGCACGTCTGTTGTGACATTTGGACATGTGCTCTTTGTTTTTGTTTCTGTCATTGGCTGAGAGGGCACGTGTGTTTTGTTTATGTTCGTCATGACCCCGCCCCGTGTCTGTCATAGGTTGTATCCCCACGTTTGTCTGTATGACTTCCAGCTGGAAGCAATTTAAATTAATTCATGCCGGCTTATATACGACGCGCCGTACTACACACGGCGCGCTTAATAATACATAGGATCCCGTTCCATGTTAGTTATAGTTCACGCTGGGTTATCTGCTCCCAGATCATTGTCATAGCTCACGTTAATGTTTATGCTTATGTTTGTTTCTCTACCCTGTTTTCCGTGCCACGTTACTGAGATCTGCCTTGCCCCAAGTTTATGTCTGTTTGCCGGTCGCCTGACCTTCGCCTGTTTTCTGACTACGCCTTTGGGTTACGTTTTGGATTTGTCTGCCTGCCTCTGTATTAAATAAACTCACTCGTTCTTATGTGCACTTACCTCCTTCCTTCATCCGCTCCGTCACGAGTTGTGACACCAATGAACATCTGAATAATTCAGAGGACAACTGGTTGAAAGTGTTGTGGTCAGATGAGACCAAAATGGAGCTCTTTGGCATCAACTAAACTCGCCGTGTTTGGAGAAATGCTGCCTATGACCCCAAGAACACCATCCCCACCATCAATCATGGAGGTGGAAACATTATGCTTTGGGGGTGTTTTTCTGCTAAGGGGACAGGACAACTTCACCGCAACAAAGGGACGATGGACGGGGCCATGTACCGTCAAATCTTGGGTGAGAACCTCCTTCCCTCAGCCAGGGCATTGAAAATGGGTCGTAGATGGGTATTCCAGAATGACAATGACCCAAAACACATGGCCAAGGCAAAAAGGAGTGGCTCAAGAAGAAGCACATTAAGGTCCTGGAGTGGCCTAGCCAGTCTCCAGACCTTAATCCCACACAAAATCCCATGGAAAAATGTCAGCCTCGAAACCTTAATGACTTGGAGAAGATCTGCAAAGAGGAGTGGGACAAAATCCCTCCTGAGATGTGTGCAAACCTGGTGGCCAACTACAAGAAATGTCTGACCTCTGTGATTGCCAACAAGGGTTGCCAAGAAGTCATGTTTTGCAGAGGGGTCAAATACATATTTCCCTCATTAAAATGCAAATCAATTTATAACATTTTTGACATGCGTTTTTTTTCTGGATTTTTTTGTTGTTATTCTGTCTCTCACTGTTCAAATAAATCTACCATTAAAATTATAGACTGATCATTTCTTTGTCAGTGGGCAAACGTACAAATTCAGCAAGGGATCAAATACTTTTTTCCCTCACTGTATATGTATGTTAATCTGCATGTAAAATCTTCTGGTTTGATGCCACTGGAAATACAATCTATTATTCTTTTATAAGAATAAAAGATGTATGGTTCCTTGGTGATTGAAAAAAAAATACCAATGAAGAAACAAAAATGAGTAAAGCATTGCTTGTTGTGTGTTTGAAGGTGGTCTGTTTACTTCCTGACCTTAGCCAAGTTAGCTAAACCTCCACACTGGATGGAAATTATATAGAGGAAAATGGTGAGTGTGTGTGTTGTGTGTGTGTGTGTGTGTGTGTGTGTGTGTGTGTGTGTGTGTGTGTGTGAGAGAGAGAGAGAGAGAGAGAGAGAAAGAGATGGTGAAAACAAAAGCCATCCATTTGACATTCAGTGCCTATGCTGTTGCCTAACAATCTGTACACTGTGAATATTCTATTCAGAAGGGTATTCAGAGTTGTAGACTGTGCCAGTGAGCACACACACACACATAGATATATATACAGTATCTCACAAAAGTGAGATAATATATATAATAAGAGCCAAGCTTGATTTCAGGGTGGCTGCTCCTGATCAGATAAGATCTGTCCATGATGTGTGTACCAGTGGGTAAAACACAGGAAGACATTTCAAACAACAAGTAAAAATTTAAATGCTGAGCACACACTTTTTTTTTTAAGAATCTGTCTGTGAAAGCATTTACAGGATGTTCCATCAAAGAACTGATCTGCTGCAACTGTTCACTCATAGTCACAAGTTTATTTGAATATAAAGTGGATAATGATAACTTGTCAGAAAGGACAGAAACCAGAAGGCCATTTTAAAACCTTTAACTATTAGTTAACTATTAATTTAACCCCATACAGTACTCACTTTTGGCTTCTATTGGGCTCTTTATTGAGTCAAATTGACTCAATAAAGATATGTAAATGAAATATAAATGAGAGCAAAGTGCCAAAAAAGAACAAATGGAAAACACACAAAATCAAGTTTTTCATTTATGTTTACACAAAAATAATAATAATCACATTCTTCTGAAATAATATTGGATAAAACAGAACAGTGTGTTAATTTCTACAGTAATAACTAAGTAACTAACTGTTAACTAATAATTAGAAATACCTAAAATAACAAGAACTTGAGTACTCCACCATTCATATGTGCATGTCTGTCTACACAGAATACTGTGTATAATATTTATACTGACTTTCGGCAATCTGCCGATTACCTGTTTCTACAACCGAATCCCAGCCGTGCTGATATGCAGTATAACAATATGATTGCGAGTGCAATATTTATTTTAGAAAAAGTTTTATAAATACGAAATTAATATTGAGTAACTGACATATCAAATACAAATATATATATTAAAAAAATAATAAAATATTAAAAAATATATAATTCAAATAATTTATTATTTGTTTAGCAGACAGAAGCTAGCTGGTCTACAAATCATTGTGATTAACAAATGACAATGATTTTAGATTCCCGTTAAAGGTGCATCTGGGGAAATTGGCTTCCCATCTTTCTATTAACCATAATCTGACAAGCTTTCATATTTTAACCCTTTCATGCATAGTGGTCACAGTGCACAGCTATTCAAAATCCATTTCTGGCTATTGCAAGGATTTCAATAGAATAACTGCATAACAGCCACTAATGTGGACACTAATTCTTCAGTTGAATGCATGCAGTCTACTGGAGTGGACACTTAAATAACATTTTGAAAAATGCATGTAAATGTAAAATGAAGGTAAAATATTTTGTTAAGCCTAAAGAAGAGTAAAAACACACAGAGAAAAAAATCCTTGATCAGGAGTTCAAAATTCATGCATGAAAGGGTTAAGTGAGAAGTTATATTCATAAAAATGTGTTTGCTATGTCCAGCGATGTTAACTCTACTACATGTATTGTAGTAGCAGTTTCAGTGGGATTGTTGCTAGAATTGGAATTTTATATGGCAAGCAGAGTGATACCACATTTACATTTACATTTATTCACTTGGCAGACGCTTTTATCCAAAGCGACTTATAAATAAGCAAAGCGATATATCAAGCAGAGAACAATACAAGTAGTGCTACTATACAAGATCCATTAATTGAATACCAGAGGAAGCAAAGTGCACAGAGTAGAGGTGTAATTTCGTTGTGTTTTGTTTTTCTTTTTTTTTTCTTTTTCCTCTATGAGTTGGTTAGGTGTTCACGGAAGAGGTGGGTCTTTAGCTGTTTTTTGAAGATAGTGAGAGATTCTGCAATCCGGATTGAGACTGGAAGTGCATTCCACCACTGGGGAACGGTAAGCGTGAAGGTTCTGGAAAGGGACCTTATGCCAGGCTGAGTGGGAACTACAAAACGTCGGTCGCTAGTCAATCGCAGATTGCGAGAGGGAACGTAGGCCTTCAGGAGTTAGTAGAGGTAGGAGGGTGCTGTTCCTGACAAGGTCTTGTAGGTGAGCATCAAGGCCTTGAACTTGATGCGGGCAGCTACAGGATGCCAGTGGAGGGAGATGAAGAGGGGTGTGACATGGGTTGTCTTGGGCTGGTTGAAGACAAGGCGCGCTGCAGCATTCTGAATCATCTGAAGGGGTTTGATGGAGCTGGCTGGGAGGCCTGAAAGCAGTGAGTTATAAATGTACCAGTGCAGTTATATTAAATATAAGCAACACAACACATTCTTGGAACACAACACATCCAATCAAACAGTGTAATAAAGAAAAGTGGACTAAACTTAAAATGTCAGGGCAAGTTGCTGCACAGCTTCTTTAACTTTACTCAACTCAAAGTTAAAAATTGAGTTAAGTGAAGTTAAGTTGACTTGAATTTTTTTTTTACAGTGAAGCTGTGGACCAGTTTTACTTTCTAACAATTTGACCTAAATTCCTTATTAAATATTTCAGGTCGTGGTGCCTATGCCTTTATAAGCCTGAAATAAAAGATTACTTTTCAGACCAGAACTGGTACATCTCATTCTTTCCAGTTGATAAAATCTGGAACTACTCTTGTCCTGTAGCATTTCAGATCATGTAATATTATTCAATATATTCAGGTCTATAGAATATGCCTAGAACATTCAATAATTGGTTGTTTTTGTGGTTAAACAATAGCATGTACTGCAGGGGACATATAATTTGCAGGGAACTTCTAATTTGCATTTGGTTGTTGTTGATCTATAGGACATGGCCCTCTTGAATTGGTTAAGTGGGACTTTGGCTATGGACCTGCATTTCCTGACAGTCGGGTTAAATTGGAAAGTGTGATCATGAATATAAATCACTGGTAGTGATCACTTAGACAACTGTGGAGCTCAGACAATGTTGAGGTTATGGTAGCCCTCTTTCTCGCTCACTCTCTCTGTCTCTTCTTTCTCTCTCTCTTCCTCTTTCAGTGTGTAAGTTAATTAGGCATGTTTTGTCCTCAGCTGTCTACAATTATAAATATTACAGGAGTTTGTTTGGAAAATGGACTGGGACGACACTCTTCTTGTGCAACCATTTAATTGTATGCAAAAATAAATTATTCTTGTAAACAGAAAACACCTTCCTACTTGCTTGTGATGTCCCACCATCTGTATACATTCATGCAAGCTCATACACAAAGAAACATGTGCAGTCATGTGTAATAACTGTTGCAATCTCATCTGGCTTCATTATGAGGTACCACACATGAGACTCTTCTCCTGCTCTTTAATAGCTTGCCATTTAGAGAGATCAGATCATGTATGTGATACCAGAACTTCTTTGATTGCTTCTTGAACATTTTATATTATTTTGTATTTGAGCTAGCCTTATGTTTATTCCATTATGCAGCAGCTGTCATCAAGACTGCTTTTATCAATTTTAGTGTCTAGTTGATATGACACCTCAGTCAAGTGATACAGATTTATGTTGACATAAGGTTGTATTATGACACTTTCTGCAATGACTTACATTAGAACTTCTTGACAGCTGACTTTGTAGCTCAGTATACTTCAGATCTATCAGAATGACATAATGATGATGATGTAATATGTCAATTATTAAAACCAAAATCCTAATTTAGTATCAGATAATTTATGTTTAAAATGTGTATTATTACAGTGTCATGAATGGCATTAGATTGTTTAAAAATACACACATTTATGACTTATGCTGTCATGGCATTGTATTTCTCTGTATATAGCCATATGAGCATCATAATTAAGTATAGATTTAGATCTCTACTTACCTCAGTCTATCTCTGTCTCTCTGTGACTACATTTGCATTGCTTCTTTCAAATCTGAATAGAAAAACTTTGTAAAGCAACCTTGGGTATGAGAAAAGTGCTAGATAAAGTGATCATATAAAACAAACAAATAAACAAAAAATAACAGCCTTGTGTTTAACATCTAAGTGATGGCTTTCATCTGGTCTAGGTCAGGGTGTACCTCAGCATGGCCAAGGAATTTAACGGCATTTCAAACTGTTATAACTCATCAGCACAAGTAGCATATTAACTCTATAGCATTTATGATTCACTGTTATAAATGCCTGAATGTCATCAACATACAATCACAGACAATCCTTTCCAAGACCTAGCATACGTGTGATCAACTTCTGGATATATTCTTGAGCGAACAATATTCCATATAAAACAGCTTAAAAGACTACTGTTCCAAAAGTTGTAACTGAACATGTTAATTGGGGTAAGTTTCCAAGGAGAATAATGTGTCATAATCCAGCAGTAGTGTCTGTGCATCTAAGTTGTGCGTGTAAAAATGTGGCACCTAATATGTTGGCACCCATCTAATCCACAGGTAAATGCATTTTCATTACAGTATATAAGAAGAAAGGTCGCTTGGTGGCTTAGTGGCAAGCATGTTTGCCTCACACCGCCAGGGTTGGGGGTTTGATGCCCACCACTTCAATGTGTGTGTGGCGTTTGCATGCTCTCCCTGTGTTTTGGGGGTTTCCTCCGGGTACTCCTGTTTCCTCCCCCAGTCCAAAGACATGCATGGTAGGCTGATCGGCACCTCCTAATTGTCTGTGGTGTGTGATTGTTGCATGCGATGGATTGGCACCCTATCCAGGGTGTTCCTCGCCTTGTGTCCGATGCTTCTTGGGATAGGCTCCAGGCTCCCTGCATCCCCGAAGAATAAGTGGTATAGAAAATAAATGGATGGATATAAGAACAAATTGTGTATTTTGATATTTCATTGCTATCACCATGCACCATTCACCATTCTGTGCCTTCCGTTGTGGGGGTACAAAGTAACACTTTGTTTTCCTGCACTCTACTCTCTCACTTTCACAAATTTCCTCATTTATTATCTGTGCTTGCATGTCGCTGAAAAAAATGTCCTAGTTTTTGGCATTTCAACACTCAGCTTCATACACTAACCAGCTTCTTAGTAAGTTTGGATGGATCCTTTAATATATTTTGTTTTCATGTGAGGTTGTTTGAATTCCCTCACTTGTTTTAAAACTTAACTACATTTCTTTTTGCTTTTTTCTGTGCAAGTTTATCATGCCATTGGTGGCATCTTTGCTCATTCTGTCTCATTTTGATGATTGCTTGGCTAAGAATTAACTCTAGATCAAACTGTAAGCTTTCTGACAGTGTTGATGATCCCTTGTGCTTGCCTGTCAATTCACCAAGTTTGTTTCTGGCACTTCACCCTCACACCTACCATGCCATTGCATTATTGTTTTATTTCTTCACCACTGCTGGTCTGTTCTTTCTGTAGCCACCTTAATTCAGTTCTAACTTAGCTAGTGCAATGTCACAAAAAGTTGTCTGGAAAACATTGTTGTTGAAACTGTTGTTTCTTATTAGCTTGGAAATTAAATGAAATGCTTGAATGAAAGACTTTTGACAATGTTCATCTTATCTGGACATTTTATGAAGAACAAAACCAGATACAGTCCCCTCTAGAAAGTACTGGAACAGCAAGGTCAATTCTTTTGTTTTTGCTATACATTGAAGACATTTGGGTTAAATAGCTCATTTGGAAATCAGAATTAAATTTCTGTGCGATTTAGTAAGGTGGGTAATCAGTTTCGATAGTAGAATGATGAGAGTGTAAATTTTTAACTTGCTATTTTCACAATATGAATCATGGTGTACTCTGCGTGGGTGCATCATGACAACGCTGATCAAGGTGGCAGTGTGAAAAAACACAAATTCTTGATTTCCATTTAATAAGGACAATTTTGTATGATTCCAATGACCTCTTATCCAATCACCTCTTGAAGAACCCTGGAAAGAGTGTCAATTTCAACAGATCAATAACAATCTGGAATCAGAGTGAATTTATTTGGATCGATTATGCATGCTTGAGATAAATCTACATTAATATAAATTAACATTTTGTGTCAGTGTTGATTTACTATCTGTAATTTTAAAGACTATGCTAGGTGTTATTCACAAAAACCAGCATGGTGCACTGTAACATTTTAAATGAAGTATACTGATATTTTCCAAAAGCTTGCCAAATAGTACATTGGCATAACCATAACCTGCACTCACTGATATAATTTTTGACATCATTACCTGTTTCAGCTCATCATTCCCTCTTGTAATCAACTTATTGTTTCTCATTACCAAAATCTGTCCCACATCATTGCATTATGTTTAACTATATCTACATTTCTGCAGAATGTATACTAAAAACAAAGGATAGTCCCCAGACGTGGCTAGAGAGGTAGAGAGAATGGTCGGAGAGATATGGAAACTCATTAGGTTGATGTTCTGTTCAAGTAGTTTGCTTTCAATGCTCCAGATTGCAGTTACTAGATAGGACTCATATACTCTGCACTCTAAGTGCCAGAACCTCACCTTAATTTCCCCATTAAAAGCCCATCTGTGGGAATGAGCTCCTAAGCACTCTGAGAGTGTACTGTGCAACCAGACAGCCTGAATGGCCTGCACTCAAAACACACTAATTTAATCTAATCTCAGCTTTGTTCCAAACATCTTTCATGTTCTTATCTATATATCTCACCTAAATCTGCCAATATTTCATAATATTTTCTTCATTTTTTCACATTACTGTTCTTCATAATTTTTTGTCTCTGTGATTAGAGGTGTTAATTGTTCTGTTTTTTCACTCATCCTGTTATTTTCACTTCAAATCTCTCTCTCTCCCTCTCTCTCTCTCTCAGACAGCACAGCTAGTATTGTAGCGAGACGACGCCGTTTCCACAGATTGACTCAGGAGATATATGAGCTGCCCGTGGTGGTGTGGGATGGAGGTGAGCCCCTACTGAGCAGCACCAGCACACTAACCCTGCATGTGTGCCAGTGTCAGCGAGGTACCCGGCACAAAATCTGTCAGGGCGAGGCTTTCCTTTCTTCTGCAGGCCTTAGCACTGGTGCGCTTATCGCCATCCTGCTGTGTGTGCTAATACTGCTGGGTAAGTCCTCATCCACACCCTGCAATTCCACCTTTAAACTCTAGTCATAGTTAACACTGCTTGTTTTTAGCTTTGGAGTGAGTTACTTCTATTTTTAAATGTTTGATTTGAACACTGAATTTTATTAGCCTCACTGTGAAACACATCCTGCATACAATAAGTCTAATTTAACAAGGTCTCTTATAAAAACAGGAAGTCAAGCACAAAGTCTAGTACCTGTTAATTGTCTAGTACCTGTTAACCACTAATTTGTGTCATGCATAGATGTTCATGCCAATTCTGTTGATTTTTTAGCACATTAAAATAATAGAAATTAAATATTTATCTATGGCATAAGCTCATATACAATAATATTAAACCAGGGTGTTCAAACAACATGCCGATTATTTGTTAGCCTTACTCTAATTTACATCCCAATCTTATGTGAAAAGTTTTATGAATTCTAGTCTACCAAATCCTCCGGTGATTTGGGTCATTGTCCTGTCACATCACCCAACTTCTACACAGTTACAGCTGATGTACAGACATTCTCACATTACCCTGAAGAATTGTTTGATATACTTGGGAATTCATCTTCCCCTCAATGATTGCAAGCTGGCCAGGCCCTGATGCAGCAAAGCATGCCCAAATCATGCTGTTTCCTCCACCATACTTTATGGTCAGGATAATGTTTTCATGATGATATGCCGTGCCCTTTCTTCACCAGATGTAGTGCTGTGTGTTTTTTTCCAAATAGCTCAATCTTAGTTTCATCAGTTCACAAAACATTTTGCCCATACTGCTGTGGAGTGTCAATGTGCTCTTTTGCAAACTTCAGGCATGCATCAATGTTCTTTTTATCAAATAGTGGCTTCCTTTGTGGTGTCCTGCCGTAGATACCCTGCTTGTTCAATGTTTTACGTATTGTAGACTCATGAACAGAGATGTTAGCCAGTTCCAATGATCTTCAAATTTTTGGCTGTCTTTCAGGGTTGTTTTTTTACCTCATTGAGGAGTCTTCGTTGTGCTCTTGGTGTCATTTTGACTGGGCGTCCACTACTTGGTAGAGTAGCAACAGTCCCAAAGTGTCTCCATTTGTAGAATGTTTGCCTAACTGTAGACTGGTGAATTTCTAAAGTATTTGAAATCACTTTGTAACCCTTGCCAGCTTAATGTAAATCAACAATTCTTGATCGTAGATCCTCTGAACGCTATTTTTGGTGAGGCATGGCTCACATATGCATGTGCTTCACGTGCAGAGCAAACTCCAAAAATTTTATCCATGAATGTCTAGGTAGCTCGAGTCAGGGAAACAGGCAATGGTCAGGCGATCGGGTTCGTTGAACAAACAGGACAAAACAGAGACGTAGTCGAAAAACTGTGGCCAGAAGTCGAGATAAACCGGGAAATAACAACTATGTAGAAGTGCTTGGTATCACAGAGAAACTAAGGTTGCTAAGCGTATACTTTGTGATGTGTCCAAGGTGAGTGATTCCTTAAATACTAGTGGGGAATGAGTGTGTGTGATTGGTAACAGATGTCTCAGATCAGAACTCCAGGGACTTTGAGCACATGCGTGCGTGCGAGGTACGTGTTGTATTCTGGGATCTGGAGTCCTGATCTGACGGAACTGTGACAGAACCCCCCCAAGGGGCTCACTCCAGGAGCCGATCTCCCCCTGGATCTTGGACCTGGGAGCTCAGGATGAGAGGTATGGTAGTCTTTGATTATTACCGGATCTAAGATGTCCTGTCGGGGGGCCCAACATTGTTATTCTGGCCCATACCCCTCCCACTCAACCAGATACTCCAATCCGCCCCTTTTACTTTGAGATCTAAGAATTCTCCTGATAAGGTACGCCGGTTGTCCTTCAATCTGGAGTGGGGAAGGCGAACTCGCAGCAGGTACCTCCGTGGCTAAGGGGCCCTCAACCACCGGTTTAAGTCGGGACATGTAAAAAGAGGGGGAGATGCGGCTATGTGGTGGTAGTTTTAGGCGGTATGTGAATTCATTCATTTGCTTTAGAATCTGGTATGGACCAGTGTATCTCGGGGTTACCTTTTTGCAGCCGTGGGGTTGTCTCAAATCTCTGGTCCCAAGCCACACTTTGTCGCCCAGCTGGTAATCTGGGTGGTCATGGCGACGGCGATTGGCCTTGCGTTTATATACCTCAGAGATGGTTCTAAGGCATTGATGAGTAGCTGCCCAGACTTGCTCGCTGCATTTGAACCACTTGTCGACGGCTGGTGCTGCCATGGGAGTGACGTTCCAGGGAAATAGTGGGGGTTGGTATCCGAGCACGCACTTGAATGGTGTGAGGTTGGTGGCTGTGTGTCGTAATTTTGCGCGTACTCAGCCCATGGCAAGAATGAGCTCTAGTCCTCCGGATTACGGGCACAAAAGGTGCGGAGGAAGTGGCCCAGCTCCTGGTTGACTCTTTCTGCCTGCCCGTTAGCTTGGGGATGGTAGCCGGAGGTGAGATTTCCGAAATAATGGAAAACGTGCTGAAACAGCAATTCAGCGGTCGTGAAAGTGGTTGGAAGTGCAGACGATGGAATGAATCGGACGGATTTTGAGAAGCGGTCCACAGCAACTAGAATCGTGGTGTTTTCCTGAGACTTGGGCAGATCGGTAATGAAATTGATAGACAGATGAGACCAGGGACGTTCGGGCGTAGGTAATGGCTTAAGCTTGCCTGCTGGGAGTGTCCGTGGTACCTTGGTCTGAGCACACGTCGAGCGGGATGCCACTATCGCCCGAATGTCTCTTTCCATATGGGGCCACCAGTATCTCTCCTGGAGGAGCTGGAACGTCCATTGCGCCCCGGGGTGCCCCATTCCACAGGCTGTGTGTGCCCATTTGATAATGTCTGTCCTGTGTTCCTCAGGTACAAATAGCTTGCATGATGGACAGTTAGCTGGAACTCTTGATGCAGGAGTCTCCTCCAACTTCGGATTCAGATCCCACTCCACTACATTGACGATGCAGGCTGGCTTGATAATAGATTCTTCATGGTCATGGGTACTTTCTGTGGGATCACGGCGGGAGAGGGCTTGGGCTTTTGTGTTCTTAGAGCCTGGTCAGTAGGACACACCGAAGTTGAACCTGGTAAAGAACAGAGCCCATCGTGAGTTCAACCTCTTGGCAGTACGTAGATATTCCAAGTTCTTGTGGTCGGTAAAAGCAACGAAGGGGTGCTGCTCTAGCCAATGCCTCCATTCCTCCAATGCCAGCTTCATGGCTAAGAGTTCTCGATCCCCAACATCATAGTTTCGCTCGGAGGGATTAAATTTTCGGGAAAAGAATGCTACCGGATGGAGCTTAGGTTTTTCTCCAAACCGTTGTGAGAGGACAGCCCCCACTCCGGTGTTCGAGGCATCAACCTCCACAATGAAGGGACAAACAGGGTCTGGATGTTTGAGGATGGGGGCCGTGGTGAAGGCTTTCTTGAGTTGCTCGAATGAGCACCGGGGTTCCAGGATAAGCGCTGGGGTTTTCCCCTGAGCATGGTTGTGAGGGGACTAGCGATGGAGCTAAAGTTTCTGATGAACCTTCGGTAGAAGTTGGCGAATCCTAGAAAACGTTGTAACTCCTTTACATTCACTGTACATGCCACTCTACTACCGCCTTTACCTTCTCTTGGTCCATGGAAACTCCCTCAGAGCTAATGATATATCCCAAAAACGAGATGGAGGTTTTATGGAACTCACACTTCTCTGCCTTGGCATAGAGCTGGTTCTGTATTAATTGTTGCAATACCTTGCGAACGTGAGAAATATGCTCCTCCAATGAACTTGAGTAGATGAGAATGTCATCTATATATGCAATTACGTATTGGCCCAACATATCGCGCAGTACCTCGTTAATAAGACATTGAAACACTGATGGCGCGTTCGAAAGCCCATATAGCATGACGAGATATTCATAATAGCCGGAGAGCGTGCTGAACACGGTTTTAGATTCGTTGCCCTCCCGGATCTGAATTAAGTTATACGCGGTGCGTAAATCTATCTTGGTAAAGATCCTAGCCATACGTAGTTGTTATAGGGTGGACGGTACAAGCGGTAAGGGGTAACGATATTTAACGCATCATCGGTTTAACCCGCGATAATCAATGCAGGGATGTAACCTGCGGATGCTGGGGAAGTGGCCAGATATAGCCTTGGTGTAGGGCTTCTTGGATGTACTCTTGCATAGCTTCTTGTTCGCGGAGTGATAGCGGGTACACCTGCCCTCATGGAGGTGTTGCTCCGGGCAGCAAGTCAATCGCACAATCATAGCTCCGATGTGGGGGCAGACCGCTAGCCTTCTTTTTACTGAATACTTCCTTCAGATCATCGTAGGCTCTGGGGATCGAGAGGTAATCGGGACTGTTCGAACTCTCGATGGAAGTGGAGGTGAGTAGAGTTGTAGGGATTGGAAGACAATGTTGGAAACAGTGAGGAGACCAGTGGATGATTTCCTTTTTATCCCAGGTGATACGTGGGTTGTTCAGGGCTAACCAGGGGAACCCCAGAATTACAGGATATTGGTTCATCCAGATCACATAAAAGGATATGTGTTCATGGTGCAGAGCGCTGGCATGCAGATAAATTGGGTCAGCGATCAGAGTAAAGTGACCGTCCCCAATGGGGCCCCCGTCTATGGCCTGGACGTGACGTGGATGGGTGAGATTATGAACTGATGTTGAATTGGTGCACCATTTCCTGGTCAAGAAAGTTTCCTGCCACACCGGAGTCAATTAATGCATCTAGAACGCAAGGAACATGAGAATGTTTTAAAACAACAGGGATTATAAATGCTGGTGTGAGCCTCACAGCCTTAGTCGGTACCGGTCGGCGTTGGCATAGCAGGCAGTCTAGACGAATAGCCAAGGTAATAAGCTCATTAAGAGAAGACATATCATCGCAACAGGAGAGCTCCTTTGTTACGTCAGCATTCAAACCTCGTCTAAACATAGTTTTTGGAGCTGCTTCGTTCCATCCGCTTCGATCTGCCACTGTATGGAAATCCAAGGCATAATCTCCCATCCTGCATGATCCTTGGACGATGGAAAGTAACTCCTCCCCTGTCTCTCTGTTATCTGGGGAATAGTCTAATATGGTGCGAAAACACATGATCAGCTGGTCATAGGTGATACTATTGTTTGCCTCCCATTCTGGACCAGAGCTGAGCTCTCCCGGTGAGAAGCTGCATAAAGAAGACCACTTTATGATGATTTGAGATTTCTGGGTAAGTGGAGAAAAACAAGGAGCACTGGAGAAGAAATCCTCAACAACGCACGGGATCCCCATCATATTTCTCTGGTGTCGGGATGGGAGGTAAGCGAGTGGGCGTGGTTGAGGGTTGGAACGGAGCTAGGCTGAGCCGAGCAACCTGGGCACGTAACTCGACGCGACACTGACCTTGTTCGCTGATCATCCGGCCGTGTCCCTCGATGGCTTGGGATAAACGGGAATCTCCCACTGTGTCCATCAGTCGGTGAAGTATTGTCACCAGGTCGTAAGAGGGCACAAGTGCGGGAGCAGATGGCGAGAGAACAATAACAATCCCTGAATGTCTAGGTAGTCAGGGAAACAGGCAATGGTCAGGCGATGGGGTTCATTGAACAAACAGGACAAAACAGAGATGTAGTCGAAAAACCATGGCCAGAAGTCGAGATAAAACGGGAAATAAGAACTATGTAGAAGTGCTTGGTATATATATATATAGGGAGGGAGAGAGAGAGAGAGAGAGAGAGAGAGAGAGAGAGAGAGTTTTCTTCACATTCTGTTAACATTTGATAAGACTTTTGGAAAGATGCACACCTTAAGTAATGATAATTGTTTGCAAATAACATAATTGACTAATACTGCCATGTGCTCTAGGACTTGAAAACAACTTAGTGATTAGACCACCTTTTCATGTTGGGACACTTGTGACCTTTTATTATAGCGCAGATTATATTGACAAGTGGGATGGGGGAATATTTGGTCTAGGTTTCAATGCTGTTAAGACAGCATTTATAGGGTCATAACCTCATTAAAGGTAACTTTTGCACATTGGCATAATAGTATTACTTTTACTTAATGCTGTATCTCTTCACCGCTGACAAAATCTCCAAGCCTGTTGATAAATTCCATTATAAGCACAACGAGTGCAATTAGAGCACTTTCAGAAAACAACAATGTGCCAGCAAAAAGTGGGCAGATTTTGACATGGAGGCCAATGTCCAACATAAATAAACCTGATGAGTGCTGGAATTGCAAGAAAGTGTATTTGTGTGTGTGTGTGTGCCAGGGGGGTGGGGTATGGGGTGTCAGCTAAGGGCTCTGCACACAAGCTGAGATGAGCTGCGGTCATATATATATTAAAGAAATATATATATATATATATATATATATATATATATATACTTAGCTGTCTGAGTTTAAATACTAACTCTCTCTCTCTCTCTCTCTCTTTCTCTCTCTCTCTCTCTCTCTCTATATCTCTCTATATATATTTTTATATATATATATATATATAGAGAGAGAGAGAGAAGAAAAAAAAAAAAAATATTTTAAACTCAGACAGCTAAGTGGGAGAAGTAAATAAAGCACTGGTAGAGACTGAGAGAACAGGTGGGAGGCTAGAAATGTGAGAAGGACCCAAAAAAGGTGCAGAGGCTGTGGGCAGTAAAAGAGAAGGAGAACAAGCCTGGCTTGTCACAGGCCACTGACCGCTATTAAAATGTACAAGACCTGAAAACAGAGGTACAGATTGATTATCCTCCCCATTCCCTTCATCTTTCCATCACTTGTCTATTCCCTCTATGGCTCTGCACTGGATGCATGAGTCAGCTTTTCAAGGACTAGAAAGTTCAAGCATTCAGCTAGGCAACACTTTTAGGATTAATATATCCCAATGCCTGGTATTCCAAAACAAGTCAGCTCCTCCATAAAATACTGTAGCACATCTTCCTGCCTATGCTCTTAGCAAAATCTGCATGAAAATAAATTATAATAAAAAGAAGCAGTCTGAAATATGGCACAAATGCATTAAGCTGTTTTTTCTCCAGCTATTGTGCTCTAGTTTACTGTAACTTCATTAAGGAAAATGAAATCTTTTCAAGCACTCACAACAAAAAGAATAAAGAGTTATCTTTACATTGAGTGTAATTGTACCTCAGTGGCTTAATGATGCTTGATTTTATAATTCAATGTAGAGAATAATATAATGCAAAGTGTCTTTATGCTGATGGTTTTTGTATTTAAATTACTGTAGTGATTTTCTAATGCAATGTTGTAGTCTGAACTGATTATTAAAGGAAGGTATATGACCATGGCGTTATTTTATAACCAGGTATATAACCAGGGGTTATTTTTCCTCTGATAATTCCCTGATATTTATGCAAAATATACAGCCCTCAGGCTAAATATTTTATATGAGAAACCAGCAATAATGTTTATTATTGTTGTTGTCAATAATTGCCATCTGTCATGATGTGGCGACGGAGACAAATGCAGGCAGATGTAGAGAGAATGGCTGCGAGTAGCTGTGACAGAAAGTAGCAGGTAAGCTAACAAACCGAAGCGTTGGTACAAGGGATAACAGCGTTAAGTAATGTGTCTAGTACATGAAGTAACGTAGTTGAGCTTAGTAACGAACAGTGCTACGGCGACTGAGCATATACGTCGCGTCGGGCGAAGCTTCTGAGGTCCTTAAATAACCTAAGGAGTTACAGATGTTCCTAATCAGAACTCTGGTGAACTCAAACGCGGGCGAGCCTGGGAAGTGTAGTCCTTGTCCGCCTCACCTCTGGGTGTTGCCACGCTGGTCTCGCCGCGTCGTAACAGAACCCCCAAGGCGGCTCACTCCAAAAGCCGAAGTTCTCAGAGGCCTCCCCTTCCCCCGGGGGGCAGGCTTGTTCGGATGGGCTGCGTGGAAGTCCCACCATAGGCTTGCGTCTAGATATGTCACCTCGTTAATCTGCCATAATATACGTAAGGGTCCGATATATTTTGGTTGTAACTTCGTGCCCTTGGGATTCTTAAAGTCTCTCGTGGAGAGCCACACCCTGTCCCCTGGCCGATACTCAGGATGAGCCCTCCAGCACCGCTCGGCCTTCCTCTTGATAACCTGAGACGCTTGAACCAGTCGTTGATGGGCCCGCTCCCAGACCTGCTCACTTCGGCGGAACCATTCATCTACTGTTGGGGAGTCAGTAGAAGTAGCGTCCCAAGGGAACAACGGAGGCTGATACCCCATCACACACTGGAATGGGGTAAGCTGGGTGGCAGAATGCTGTAGCGAGTTTTAGGCATATTCCGCCCACGGCAAGTACTGGCTCCAATCTCCTGGGTTACTCAAGCAGTAGGTCCGGAGAAACCGTATCACCTCCTGGTTCGCTCGTTCGGTCTGTCCGTTGGCCTGGGGTGATAACCTGAGGTAAGACCAACGGCGACCCCCATCTTTCGCATAAAGCTGGCCCACAGCCGGGAGGTAAACTGGGGCCCCCTATCCGATACGATCTCCTCCGGGATGCCGAAATAGCGGAAAACATGTTGGAACAGAAGCTCTGCAATCTTGAAAGCTGATGGAATGGCTGGCAGTTGGATTAAATGCAGCGACTTAGAGAATCGGTCCACTATCACCAAAATTGCTGTACTCCCCTGGGACTTAGGTAGGTCCGTGACGAAGTCGAGGGCCAAGTGGGATCACGGACATTCTGGTACGGGGAGAGGTAGCAATTTTAACACTGGGAGAGCCCGGGGACTCTTGGACTGGGCGCAAGAGGACACCGTGCACCGAATGTCCCTGGACATATTAGGCCAACAGTACCCATCGGCCAGTAATTGGAGGGTACGACGGGCTCCGGGGTGACCCGTGGCCGGAGTAGTGTGGACCAGGTAATGAGGTCAATTCGGTACTGCCTGGGCATGTAATGCTTGCCAGTCGGACACGACGCAGGGATTCTGGCCCAGGGAGTCCTCCTCACCTCTGGGTGGGACTACACATAGCGTGTTGCCACGCTGGTCTCACCGCATCGTAACAGCATCCACGCTAAATACAGCTAATGTGCTTTATATACTTACTAGTCATACAGCCACATTTCTCTATTAGAGCCCTGCATCCTAATGCAATATCA
Source organism: Ameiurus melas (assembly GCA_012411365.1). Classification (NCBI taxonomy): domain Eukaryota; kingdom Metazoa; phylum Chordata; class Actinopteri; order Siluriformes; family Ictaluridae; genus Ameiurus; species Ameiurus melas. Next base: position 15,526,562 of record CM022760.1, read on the forward strand.
AAGAACTATTATTTACTTCCATTGGTCTTTGCTCCATAATTTTCTCAACAATGCACATGTTTTGTTCAGGTAATGTTTGTAATGCTAATTTAATATGCAGTGGCTTTCCAGCTTGGCAAACCATTTACTTCTTAGAATATATGTTCAGTATAAGGAATAATGTTAGTAAATGTATTTCAATGTAAGTTTCTAGTGGATTTTAATATATTCTTTATTTGATTAGGTTATGTAATGTAATTGGTCAGTGGATGTTGTTCTGCTCTTGTTCCCTTGATGTTCTTTGCAATGTTTATTAAAAGGTAATGATTTTCTATTTCTAATATAATGTTTTTGCTACATTAAAAATGGTTATTATGGCACTATCATGGTATTATTGTATCGTGATCAGGGTCACTTTGAATCTGGACTCTATCCAAGGAGCACTAGGCGGGAGATGGCAATCCAACCTGAATTGGACTTCAGTCCATTAAAGAGCTCTTTTTATCTATCATCTGTCATATCTTATAGTTTTGATACTACTACTTTTCCATTTATACACATTCCACTTTACCTTTTATACACATTTATGCATTTCCTGTTTTATTTAGAACAGATATGCAGGTTACCACCTGTTACACTGATATTATTAGCCAGATGGCTTTTGCTGAAATGTAGCTTAAACCAAAGTGTGTTACTGCTTGTTTGAAATTAAACATAAGCGTTTGTTGCTTACAAATGCAAACATTTTATATTTTAAATTAATGCAAAGTGAGGACTAAAATTTTTATTTGTACTTTCAGCAATTGTGATTCTGTTCATAACTTTGCTGCGAGGAAAGAAAGAGCCACTGATTATCTCAGAGGAAGATGTTCGTGAAAATGTAGTCACCTATGATGATGAAGGCGGAGGTGAGGAAGACACTGAGGCTTTTGACATAATTGCGCTGCGCAATCCTGAAGCTGCTGAAGAGCTCAAGTTCAGGCGAGATGTTCGGCCCGAGGGGGGTTATCGCAGATCAACAAGGAGACCCTGCCACTATGTTTGTAACCATCATAGTCCCAGCTCACTGGAGACAGATGGGGATACAGATGTCCATGACTTCATCAAACAGAGACTTGCAGAGGCAGACCAGGATACTAGTGTACCCCCTTACGATTCGATACAGACTTATGCATATGAAGGTCAAGGGTCACCGGCAGGATCCATCAGTTCCCTAGGCTCAGCTGGAAACCTTTCTGAACAGAACTACAGCACCCTGGATGAGTGGGGTCCGGAATTGAAAAAACTAGCTGAACTCTCTGTGGAGGAGACAGATATGGAACATGAACCAAATACAAATGAGCCTGATGAACGCACTTAATTTTTTAGACTGTTTAAAAAAACTTTGAACATCACACACATGCAGGCACACACACATACACACACACACACACACACACACACACACACACACACACACAAACACACAAATAACAGAGCTAAACTGCTCTCTTTTGCTATCATGGATGTCATTGTTTTATCAATAAAGTAAAAAATTTTCAGACTGTTATCCTGCTGAAAAGACCTGCAGTTTTCTTCTCATAATGTTGGAGGAGATCAATTTGAGGAGGAAAACTTAAAAAGAAAAATAGAAAAACAACAATAGAAAAAGTTCAATATTTTCCCTGGTGTATATTTTTTACTGCTCAATAAAGTCCTAAATGTGGACACATGGATATATGTGATAAAAGTGTAACTAATCATTTTCTGTCTAGAATACATTGATAGTCTAGAGTACTATGGGAAACACAATTTTCAGGGTTATTGCTGACATAAAATAGGTATTTTTGTAATACTTTGTAATACAGTAGCTGTTGTATAGGTGCAGGATAGCTTGTGTTATTCATTTTTTTGAGTTTTACAATATGATGTGCATAATTCACACAGCATATTCTGTTGTTAGGCTAATATATGGTGCCTAAGAAGCCCACAACATTAATAAATGTTAATGCGTGAGAGCAGTACACATTTTTCAAATGTCTTCTTATGTCTTCGGAGACTATAACAACAGCCTTCATTGATGACATGTTCAGGCGCGTTATAATAATCGATATTTTGATTAGCATCCGTATCTGCTTTAATTATTACACATAAAGTTTCCTTTTATTACATCCATGTAGGCTCCTCAGGCACTAGCTTCTCTTTCAGCCCTTTGGGTAGACTGATGTTGTATGTACACTAGACAAATGTAAGGAGGCATTAATGAATATTAGTGTTTATCTACATGCATATCTGTATGTGTGTCAAATGGAACAGTCCATGTTGAACGGCATCTCTAGCTAGAAAGCTAGACATAATCTAGAGTTTATATACTTCATACGCACACATTGGGGCTCATGTATCATGCTGGATTTAGAATGTATTTCAGATATATCTGAAAATCATTCATAGGAGTATTTGAATAAGAAATTTGGTATTAAATTTAGAGTTTGCAAGTTCTCTCCATGCTTCTTCCGAATACACTTCCAGGTACTCCGGTTTCTTCCCCCAGTCCAAAAACATGCATTGCATGTTGATTGGCATCTCTAAATTGTCTGTCGTGCATGAATGTGTGTGTGATTGTGCCCTGCGATGGGTTGGCACCCTGTCAATATTTATTTCAGTAAATATATTTCTAATGAGGCGATTTCCATGTAATTTTCACCAGACATAACTATTAACTCAAGACAACTGATAATCTAAAGAATTCACAACATTAAAGTCCATAAATAAAGTTATGTGTAATAAAGTGGAATGAAATAGTAAAAAAGTATTGAAAGCACTAAGAAAACACAGTTCTCCAAGGCAAGGTAAGGCAAGGAACCAGCTGAAATCCATAAGTAATTATACATTCTATCTGTGCAAATTAATATCAGCTAGGTTAGTAAATTCATGGTCTTTATAGAGGCTTTTTATTACCAAGGTGTCACATAAGAAAAATCTCATGATGGGTAAAAGCAAAGACCTTTGCAATCGGATTGAGATGTATTTCAAAACTTATGAATCCTCCAGCAAGCACCACTGGGGCCATTATCTGCAAGTGGAAGCAACGTCACTCCGTCATCAACCAGCCACGCACAGAACCTCCTTGCAAGATTTCTGACCAGGGAGTCAGAAGAATAGTCAGAAGAGAAGCCCAAGAGCCAAGGACCAATCGGAAAGAGCTCCAGAAACACTTGGAGGCAGCAGGTACCATCGTCACAGAGAAAACAATAAGCAATGCATACCAGTGCTCACGCTCACCCTGCAAGACTCCATTACTAAAAAAAAAAAAAGCTCATTTGCTACAACTCATTTGGACAAGCCTATGAAATACTGGAAGAGTGTAGTCTGGTCAGATGAGAGCAAAATTTTACTATTTGTCTGTCATATTACACAGCATGTTTGGAGAAGAATGTTACTGCACATCACCCTAAAACACTATACCAACATTGATATTTGGAGGTGGAAGCATCATGGTGTGGTGCAATTTTTCATCGCATGCTACTCGCAGACTTCATATAATTGAAGAAACAATGAATGGTTCTTCTTGAGAAGAATCTGTTGCCATTCATCAGGATGATGAAGATGAGACATGGGTGGACCTTCCAGCATGGCAGTGATCCAAACCATACAGCAAAGGAAACTCTCAATTGGTTTCAGAGAAAATAAATCAAGGTGTTAGAACGGCCCAGTCAATCTCCTGACTTGAATTCAGTTGAACAAGATTTAAAGACAATATGTTTAGAAGAATGAGCCAAAATCACACCTGAATACTGCAGCTCATTAATTTCTTCATACAGGAAGTGCCTTGAAGCTGTCATTACAAACAAAAGCTTCTCCACTAAGCATTAAATACATTTCAGATGGACTTTAATGTTTGGATTTCTTTATATGTGCAGATTTCTTAAGTTAATACCAAAGTCTGGTGAAAATTTCATGTAAATAGCCTCATTGGAAATATATTTGATGAAAAAATGCCCATCCATCCATCTTCTACAATCCATCCATCCATCTTCTACTGCTTAGTCCTTTTCTCCTACTTCTATTCATTTTCAGGGTCACGAGGAACCTGGAGCCTATCACAGGAAGCATCGGGCACAAGGCGGGGTACACCCTGGACAGGGTGCGAGTCCATCACAGGGCACAATCATATACACACTAACACTCACACACTTTAGACACACCAATCAGTCTACTATGCATGTCTTTGGACTGGGAGACGTAACCGGAGTAGCCGGCAGAAACCCCCGCAGCACGGGGAGAACATGAAAACTCTGCACACACGGCCCAGGTGGGACTCGAACCACAGACCCTTGAGGTGTGATTCGAACATTCTAACCACTAAGCCAAATCAGTATTGTCATGTACAAAGCGAGTAAGAGGATTACAGGGTTATTGTACATAGACAAATACATATATTAACACACATTATTTGACATAATTTTTGACAGTATATTGTATAACAATATTATTGCTAAAAAAAATTTAATCACCTTCATTTCAATGTGTATAGAGAGACAGAAAGAGTGAGCTAGAAAGATAGTGTTAGGCCCAGCATTTAATGTTAGCATACGGTATGTTTCTGTGTGTATGTGTCTGTGTCTGTGTTGTGTGTGTGTGTGTGTGTACGTGTGTATATGTGTGTGTGTGTGTGTGTGTGTGTGTGTGTGTAGTCTGACTCTAAGCTTTTCTCTGGGCCCATATCATTACATTCATGTCCCATGGACAACACTTATGTCCACCTACACTACATTTTGAGCCACGGGTTCAACAACTCTGCTGCGGCTAATTGATATAGACACTCAAATAATAAATTTTATGTGGTGTAATTAAAGGTCCGGTTAAAGATCAGGGTAATGATTTTGACATAAATTGTAATGCAAAGATTTACCTTTACGCAACAGCACTCAACATATAATCAACTGCTCATCCTATTCTCAAAGTTATCAACATGTGTCTGTGTATATCTGGCCTGTGGCACATACTCACTGGGAGAAATGTGCTGCTCTCAGTTTAAACAAGGGGCATTTTTCACACATGACTAGCACACTGATTGCTGTGTAATTAGTCATACAGCGAGTCATTAATGCCTGACGCTCACACAGAGCTCAGAGAGCTCACAGGAACCAGAGTAATTACTTTTCAAATACTGTTCAAAATTTCAAATGGGTGTTGTTCTTTTTATGGAGTGCCCCGTTATGGAGTGTCTGTGATCATACAGGAGTAAAAGGTGTATTGAGGGACAATAATTGAGTACATATAGGTGCACACTGAATCCATGCAGTCTATGGGCAGTACGATCTCTATTTCAGGCTTGCTGAGAGAAAGAGAGAGATGGGTACGCAGGATAAGCATGCTGTGTTATTTCAGTCGGACATTCCTAACCTTGCATACACATCAACAAGCCATGATTTGAGTGACAGTGGCAAGCGATTGTCATGGATTGCCAAAAGGAACTCTGGACTTCAGTCCCCAGCAGCCACTGAACCGCTGCATCACTGTCACATGACCACCTGCACCTAATTCCCATTTATGTTAATGAGCATTTGTGTGTATACAGTCACAGTTTGCACTGTACTCTTTGTCTTGCATTAATTGTCTTCTGTTGCTATGTTATGCTCTTTTGTCTTATATGTATTGTTTTGTGTTTGTTTTCATTTTCATGTGTTCATGGTGTCTTCTGCTGTTTTGTTTTGACTTTCATTAAACCTTAAATCTGCACTTACATCCGTCTCTACCTTGAAACCGTGACAGAAAGCAAAGCCTAAAAATGATGCAGCAGGTATTTTTTTTCCCCAAGAGAAGATCTTGGAGTCCATGAAATTGGAACCAAAGGGGAGGGAATCATGGACCAGGGCCACAAAAGCATGGCTGCAAGCCATGCATGAGATCTTTCTACACCCTCCTTCCCCTAATGTGGACTCCTCTGGGCCTGCCTGTTTAACAGACAATGCCGCTAAGCCTCCCTGCATGACTGTGGATGTCTCTCAGACTTCCTGTTCCACTGAGGATGCAGCTCAGCCTCCCTGTTCAGTTGAGGATGTTGCTCCATCTCCTGTTTTGGCCAGGAGCTCTGCTTTGCTTAACTGCTCCACCTCAGTCGTCACTATGCCAGGTTCCTCTTTGGACATTTTTCCACTTTCCCACTCCACTGAGGACATTGCTCCGCCTTCCTGCTCGGCAAAGAATATTGCTCTGCCATCCTGCTCCACTGAGGATGTCGTGCTACCTCCATGCTCTGCTGAAGATGTCACTCCTTTGCTCTGCTTTGTGTCACATGTTGCTCTCCCTTCCTGCTCCACAGAGGACATCACGTCCCCCTCATGCATCATGGAGAGCATCACTCCCCCCTCTGGCCTCGCGGAGAATGTCACACCCCCTCTGGCCTTGCAGAGAACTTTGATCCTCCCTCTGACCTCGCAGAGAGCATTGCTTCCCCCTCCAGCTCTGTGGTTAACATCGCTCCCCCCTCTGGCCCCGCCTTGAGCTTTGGTCCCCCCTCTGGCTACATGGTGGCAACCACTCCATGCCCAAGCCAGGCCGGAGAGATCTCTCTACAGTGCAGAAGAGACCGTCCCGCATCTGTACCCCAGAAAATACATCAAGTATCCTCTTTATGGTCCTGCGAGAAGTGAACTTTGAAACATTTAAGGACCTCTGGTTTGGGTACCCAGGACCCCCTGCTGAACTTATTATGCACTTCGGGAGGGACTGCGTTAAGGTGGGGTTCTGTCATGGATTGCCGGACCTTGCTAGCCCTGCATCCACACTAACAAGCCACAATTTGAGTGACAGTGGCAAGCGACTGTCATGGATTGCCGGAAGGAACTCTGGACTTCAGTTCCCAACACCCACTGCACCTATACATCACTGTCACATGACCACCTGCACCTGATTCTCATTCACATTAACAAGTACTATAGTCACTGTCTTGCTTTAATTGTCTACTGTTGCCATGTTATGCTCTCTCATCTTGTATGTATTGTTTTGTGTTTGTTTTCATTTTCACATGTTCATAGTGTCTTCTGTTGTTTTTGTCTTTGAATTTTAGTAAACCATAAATTGACACTTGCATCCGTCTCTGCCTAGAAATTGTGACAGCAACAAAGTGACAGTATGACAAGTGACATGAGTTATGATTTTTCTCAACTCTATGCAAATTAAATATGACACGGTAAACCAAAAAATCCAAACAAGTACACTAATGATTCTATAGGGCGATCATAGTAACCTGAGTTCTACTAGAAAATCTCTGGTGGGATTTGAAGAAGATGGATGCAGCATGAAAACCCAATAATATTACTGAACTGGATGCCATTGCTCTTGAGGAATGGGCTAAGATTCCTCAGGAATGCTGCCAGAAGCTTTGCATCTTGTTTGCAGCAGATTATAACAGCAAAAGAGTGCTCAACTAAGTACTAAAGATGTAGGGGCTGAATCATTTTGAAATTGGAGAAATCATTATAAGTCCCATTTTCAGTTGAATTTTGGGGAAACCACTTGAAGCATTCATTGTGTTAAACTATTTCAATTGCTTTTGTTTGATTTGTTCATTGGAAACAGCTGAAAGTGTGTGAATTTTGACAATAAACTTGATTTGCAATGAAGGTTGAATTTTTTTTGTACTTTTATATCCATGGTTTGCACTAATATTTCATTTGATTGAATCCACTGCAGCTAACCCACTGAAAAAAGCAACTCTTAACTGAGGCAGAATTGATCCAAGTGTTTCACTGTTAAAGGATGACAGCAATACAAAGGCTGAAGAACAGCTTCCATTAAATCCTTAAAGATATTTAATCAAAAGTTTGCCACAGCCTGTGGCTTCTTTAGGTATAATAAGGAACTATTTGGATAGGGAAACTGTAACATGTGGTGGTTAGAGGCAGGATGCTTTTTATTAGGAGCAATAATATTCAAAGTTTGTAGTAGGGATCAGAGCATAGGCAGACTACAACAAACCACGAAATCCATATTTAAAATCAAAATACTGCAAGTGCATGATAAGACTTTACACAGAGGGACAGAAACATCAGGGCATAAATAGACAAACTAATCAAAGGTTAAACACAGAGCAGACACAGTTGGGTAACACAATAATGAAAAAACAGAGGCGCAGACAAGATTAGAACAGAAATAAAAGCACATGTAAAAACGTAAGCAGAAACACACGACTTGAACTCAAAACAAAATGACAGGAAAGAAGCATGAAAGGTTCTAGATTAATCTTTTTTTCTTTTTCTTTTATTTTTTGTATGGTCTAATGACATCAACAGATAAGAAAACATCAAAAGGGAACACAATTGGGTAAACATGCTTTGGCAGTCCATCACAAAGTAAGCTGGTGCTGATTTGTAGCATTATTAAAGTGGATTTGCTAGTATTTATTGTGGATGGCACAAACCTACACACATTCTTAAAATTTAACGAAAGAAAAAGGCACTTCACACATTTGTATTCTCTGATCATTCTGTGCATTTTTACAGTTGCACTTCATGTCATGAGAACAGCACACCAGATGATTGGTATTCTAAAGGTTTACACTTTGCTGGCTATTAGATTAGGCCTTAAAAGAGACTGTTTCAACAGAGATGATATTAGTAAACTTAATTTCCAAGTAAGAAATATTAATAGGGGCGCACAGTGGCTTAGTGTTTAGCACGTTCGCCTCACACCTCCAGGGTCCGGGGTTTGATTCCCGCCGGGGCCATGTGTGTGCGGAGTTTGCATGTTCTCATGTTGCGGGGGTTTCCTCCGGGTACTCCGGTTTCCTCCCCCAGTCCAAAGACATGCATGGTAGGTTGATTGGCAGCTTGGTAAATTGTCCGTAGTGTATGAATGGGTATGTATGTGATTGTGCCCTGCGATGGACTGGCACCCTGTCCAGGGTGTACCCCGCCTTGTGCCTGATGCTTCCTGGGATAGGCTCCAGGTTCCCCGCGACCCTGAAGCAGGAATAAGTGGTTGAAGATGGATGGATGGAAATATTAATAAATAAAAATTGTCTTTTCCAGGAAACAAAAACCTAGAGAGAATGTAACTGAATTCTAAATAAAAAGAGAAATAAATTAATTTGTTATTTAATTAACAAATACACTTGTCATGATTCCCCCGCACAACAGCGCTCAACACATGCTGTTGCGCATGCGCGGACCTCTTCCGGGGTGACGTCATGTCTTTGCCCTTCGCGTCAGATGTGCGTACACGGAAGTGCGCACAGCTGTTAGCGGTTGCGGGCTAATGACTAGTCTATTTATACCGCGGTTCAACTGACTAACTGACTGCCTGTCTGGCTGTTCTACATATGGACATATCGACGTGTGTGTATGACAGAATGTATGCGTTGTAAAGCTAAAGGGCGACTATCGGGAATCGCCATTTCAGTTGATGTTTATGCCTTAGCCATAGCATTAGCGCTAGCCGTAGCCAAGTGAGCAAAGTTAGCTCAGGAGTTTGTTTATCGTGTTTTGACTTGCATTCGTCACTGTAAATAAAAGGCACCCTTCCACTGCGACTGCATCCTGCCTCCTTCCCTTCATGTCACATCCCGTAACAACACTGAATGAACAAAAACATAAATACAATGTAGCTCACATGATCAAACATAGATCTTATCAAAGCATACATACAGTGCATCCGGGAAGTATTCACAGCGCTTCACTTTTTCCACATTTTGTTATGTTACAGCCGTATTCCAAAATGAATTTAATTCATTATTTTCCTCAAAATTCCTCATAATGACAATGTAAAAGAAGTTTGTTTGAAATCTTTGAAAATTTATTAAAAATAAAAAACAAAAAAGCACATGTACATAAGTATTCACAGCCTTTGCCATGACACTCAAAATTAAGCTCAGATGCATCCTGTTTCCACTGATCATCCTTGAGATGTTTCTACTACTTGATTGGAGTCCACCTGTGGTAAATTCAGTTGATTGGACATGATTTGGAAAGGCACACACCTGTCTATATAAGGTCCCACAGTTAACAATGCATGTCAGAACACAAACCAAGCCATGAAGTCCAAGGAATTGTTTGTAGACCTCCGAGACAGGATTGTATTGAAGGTCCCAATGAGCACGGTGGCTCCCATCATCCGTAAATGGAAGAAGTTTGGAACCACCAGGACTCTTAGTCAGGGAGGTGACCTTGCAATTCGCTAACTTGCCATCAGGAGCAAATTGTGGTTCAGTGTCTTACCCAAGGGAATCGAACCGCCAACTCTACGATTAGTGGACAACCCGCTCTACTAACTGTGCCACAACCACCCCATTGGCACATGACAGCCCGTCTGAAGGACTCTCAGACTCTCATGAGAAACAAAATTCTCTGGACTGAGTAAACAAAGATTGAACTCTTTGGCCTGAATAGCAAGTGTCATGTCTGGAGGATACCAGGCACCACTCATCACCTAAATGGTAAACGCTGCACTTGTATAGCGCTTTTATCCAAAGCGCTTTACACTGTGTCTCATTCACCCATTCACACACACACTAATGGTAGCAGAGTTGCAAGGTGCTAACTTGCCATCAGGGGCAACTTGTGGTTCAGTGTCTTGCGCAAGGACATTTCCACATGTGGGATCATGTGGGTCAGGAATCGAACTGCCAATCCTATGATTAATGGATTACTGAACAACCCTCTCTACCACCAGAGCCACAGCTGCCCTGCCAATCACATGGCCAATACTATCCCTACAGTGAAACATGGTGATGGCAGCACCTGATGTACAGATTCATCCTTGATGAAAACCTATTCCAGAGCGCTCTGGAACTCAGACTGGGACAAAGGTTCATCTTTGGACAAAGGTTCAACAGGACAACGACCCTAAGCACACAGCAAAGATAACAAAGGAGTGGCTATAGGACAACTCTGTGAGTGTCCTTGAGTGGCCCAGCCAGAGCCTAGACTTGAATCCAAGTGAACATCTCTGGAGAGATCTGAAAATGGCTGTGCACCGACACTCCCCATCCAAACTGATGGAGCTTGAGAGGTCCTGCAAAGAAGAATGAAACTGAAAAAGAAACTGCCCAAAAATAGGTGTGCCAAGCTCATGCTCAAAAAGGCTTGAGGCTGTAATTGGTGCCAAATGAGCTTCAACAAAGTATTGAGCAAAGGCTGTGAATACACTTTCAATACTTTCCAGATGCATCACACTCTTATTCATGTCTCCTGCTATAAACTCTCAAATGTGCAAGGTTATGGTTTTTAACTTTAGAAGTCATGTACAGACTAACAGCCTATCTAAAGTGAGTATACAGCCTATACATGCATATGGCCTCCACGACACCACTGGTAAAAAGTTATTTTTATGTAAATTCAAGTGCTTTATGAAAGCATCTCTAAAGAGCTGTAAAGATATAAACAAAAGGTAGAAAATTTTAATGGATGTTGATATACTTATTGGTACGCTATGGTGTTTTCATTTTTTTTTTTTATTATTTGTCTCCAATTTTTGCCAGCTCTTTAGACAATGCTCTGTTCAGTCTAATAAGGATGAAATATGTATTTGTTCTAAATCAAGGATATTCAATTTAGCAGAACACTCTTATGACTTTCCTTTCTCCACTTGCCTTTTTTCTAAAATAAATAAATAAATAAATACATACATAAATAAGGGGCCCAAAGGCTAGCACATTTGCCTTGCTCCTCCAGGGTTGTGTGTTTGATTCCTGCCACCACCCTGTGTGCACATAATTTGCATATTCTCACCATGTTTCAGGGGTTTCCTCTGGGTACTTCAGTTTTCTCCCACAGTCCAAAAACATGCTTTGTAGGCTGACTGGCATTTCTAAATTGTCTATAGTGTGTGAATGTGATGTGAATTGTGACAGTTGGCACACTGTCCAGAGTATCCCCCACCTTGTGCGCAGAGTGCCCTGGGATAGGCTCCAGGCTCCCAGCAACCATGTATAGGATAAGTGTTACAGAACATGGTGGATAGATAACCATGTAATGTACATGCATAAACTGGCTGATGACTATGATATTGTATTGATATTCTATGTGCACATGATAAATGAACATCTGACAACCCAGGTCCAGACTGCAGGCTGAATTTCACACACTGCTATGGATCTTTTAGCTAAAACTTGATAAATAATGTAACCTGGTTAGTGTTTATTTCAGTGGGTTTGAAGTTCTGGGAATGGTATGAGTAAGAGGAAAAGGAAGTAAGGAAAGTAAAGGAAAAAGGAATTCATCTAGTTTGAAGGATCACATTACAGTGCAGCATACAAACTCAGCTTACTTTAAGCATCTTATTTTGTTTTATAAGCAAAACAAACAAACCTAAAATATTAGCTTGTGCATTGACGGCTGTCCACGAAAATTATCAATAAAAAAGACTCTAGCCGATTTGGCATTCATGAATCTTTTATAAAGCGGTGTATGCTGCATCTTTCATATTTGTTCATGGGATTATTTTTCGAATAATTTAGTTTAGAAAATATAAAAAGGTATCACTCCAAGTCAGTTACATTCTAATGCAAGAGTATTATTTGATCAACATACCTATGGAACTACTGACACCGCATAATAGAGTTGATCTAAGAGCAGTCTAGAGGCTTAAAATGTTTGTAAACTACAAATTTAATTGTACTTTGAATTGTGGATGTTTTTTTTCATGTGTTTTCTTCAACTTGCTTTCAACTCAATTGAACTTTTTTTGTGCTTAATATATAGAACACAATTTTCAATATTTTGACAAAGCATTGAGCACTGCATTATTACAAACCAGTCTATAAATTTTACTCTGTTAGAAGAGAAACAGTCCAAATTGGAAAAAAGACATGTGAGCATTTCAAGGTTCTACCTTTAAGGATACTTGGAGAACCTTCTAATACTAAGTCCATCTGTATAATGCTACTGTATGTCTATCAGTACAATGATTTTTATTCTTTTTTATTCTTTTTTTATTCTTTTTATTCTTTTTTAGTATTTTATTATTAAAATACTATATGTATATATAATAGTATGTACACAGCAACACTGTTTGCACACACATATCTTTGGAGATTACAGGGTTTATTTATTGACATCATAAAATGAAGACATTGAATTGCTGGGTAAATAAACAAATAACATGGGGTTTAGTCTGCAGTCTAAATATTAAAACCCAATTTCCCCATTCATAAAAATGAAAGTTATCAGTGCTCTGACCTTAATCAACTTTGCTTCTGAAATGTTTTCTCAGCTTAGTGCATTCTGTCTGCATACATAATTTTGTGTTCCTTGTTTTTTGTCTTGATGGATGTCCCAGAGAAACAGATCAAAATAACAGGTAGAGACAGTATTTTCCCCACATATTTTATTGAGGAACAAAATCAGCTTGTTGGGGAATGAGAGGAAAGGCCTTGGGGCCACATTATCCAGAAGCGCATTACTGGACACCAATCAAGCATTCATGGAGTCTTTTTCATGAACCCATAATTCATGTTCTTATGGAAGAATATTTCCCAAACAAAAAAAATATTATTCAGTAATAAATCTAGGTCTATAATTCTTGAATAGGTTTTGGTTTTCCACTGTTAGTTATTTGCCTAGCAGCAAACTGCTTGCCTTCTTGCCTCCTGCAAACTGTGCTATTTAGATTGTGTGAAGTCAAATCTCTGATGAGCATTATTTAATATGAAGCCTTTAACAAAATAAAGAAATATTCCACCAACCATTAACCTTGGACACCTGCACACCTGTTTCCTCCTTACACTTTTGTGGTATTGAAAAAGTGAATTTGCCACTGAGAGGGGGTGATATAGAAATGCTGTTTCAGAGACATGAGTTATTTTGGATTGTTACACTTCAGACATTATCGCCTATGGGCATGAATGATGAAGCATTGTTTAATGTAATGCTATAGAGTTATGTTTGTTTGTTTATTTCCATTTGTCTATGTAATTTGTAAATTTTTTATTTAAACCTTTTATATGATGATGTGATTACAATGATGCATTATGTCAGTGAATGTGTTTAGAAATGATGGATCATTGCAGTGATAGGTCATGTGTTCATTTTAAATGAGATGAACAGATTGAATAGAATGTTTGTGTGTGCCTAATGAAGGTCATGGGACCAAAATGTTGTGAATAAAGCTATTTTGATACTTGTGCAAGTACAGTTAGTGTGCAGAATTTTTCATTTGAGACAAAATAAAGAAATAAAATGTTGCTACAGGACACTTTCTTTTAACTTGTGCTGTATTTTCTTATCTGTTCATAATCTATTGCATAGTGGAATCTCTATTATTTGTTTGACTCTGAGAATCAGTTTCTGATACAAAAAATATCCTCATAGAAAGGTGACAGCCATGTGAAAATAGAAAATAAATTGATACATACATATCTAAAAATTTATTCAGAAATGTAAATGGCTGAGAACTAAAAATGTGCATAATATTAAGATTTATGTTATGGTCTCAAAACAGAGGCATGCATTTTTAAAATCCCTTTTTGTAAAATTAGAATTTTATATTTAACAAGTTGTTAAATTTTATATTTAACAACAACTGATATTTAACAAGTCAAAGTCACACACAAGTGTGTGATTACGATTGATGTTGTATCTAATATTTGGTTGTTACATGTTAGTGCCTGCTAGTTAGTATGGTTGTAGTTTTGAGGCACGACAAACTAACTTAGTTTGCTGCTATCCAAATACTGAACATTTGTGCTATTTTATTGGCACCCTGTCCAGGGTGTACTCCGCCTTGTGCCCGATGCTCCCTGGGATAGGCTCCAGGTTCCTCGCGACCCTGAAGAATGAGTAAGCGGTAGAAGATGGATGAATGGATGGATTTGTGCTATTTTAAGATGAGATACTGCATCAATTTAAGTGAATGAACTTTGATTTATGTAATGATGTATTGCTCTCTGTAAATGGCACATGACCGGCATCTGGAGCTTGTGTAACATCATGGCATTTAAAGGCCTGCCGTGATCAGGTGAAGTGGCAATAAAGCTTATTGTGTGATATAAAAATTGCACCTGTGAACTGCGCTATCAGCCTCTTTTATCAGCCTCTGAAGGAAAGACGCAATTTACATGCATGCACCAGTATGACAAAGCTACGCAACATCGTGACATGCATGACCTGGATGTTCCCTTTCAAAGGGAACTCAACATTGTATGAACTACACACTGTGGGAATGAGAATACCCACTCCGTCATACTGACAGTATGACCTGTACAAAAATATCTGCACCCGAGGGTCACTGCAACACTCTCAAGCCTGGGGGAATGTATATCCAGGCTGTAATATTGAATGAATGTGTGTGACTTAGACCACCCGGCTGCAGCACACACATCCTGTAAGGGTACCCTCCACTGGCTTCCTGTAGCTGCCCGCATCAAGTTCAAGGCCTTGATGCTCACCTACAAGACCTTGTCAGGAACAGCACCCTCCTACCTCAACTCTCTCCTGAAGGCATACATTCCCTCTCGCAATCTGCGATCGACTAGCGACCGACGTTTAGTAGTTCCCACTCAGCGAGGCGTAAGGTCCCTTTCCAGAACCTTCACACATACCGTTCCCCAGTGGTGGAATGCTCTTCCGATCTCAATCCGGACTGCAGAGTCTCTCACTATCTTCAAAAAACAGCTAAAGACCCACCTTTTCCGTGAACACCTAACCAACTCCTAAAAAAAATAAATAAATAAAAAAAAAATAACACCACAGACTTGCACTTACACCTCTACTCTGTACACTTTGCCTCCTCTGGTATTCAATTCATGGATCTTGTATAGTAGCACTACTTGTATTGTTCCCTGCTTGATATATCGCTTTGCTTATTTGTAAGTCGCTTTGGATAAAAGCGTCTGCTAAATGAATAAATGTAAATGTAATGTAAATGTACCCCTTTGGACAAAGCCTTTGAGGAGGCAACACCCTTAGTGGAATGAGCCCTTGTGCTCACACGCTTAGCGAGACAGCATGCCTCATAAGCGATAGATTGACATCCATCTAAGACTGTGCCGCAGCCCATGAGGGAGGTGTCTGTCATTACCGTCTTGCAATAAGGAGATGCTCCTAGAGTGTGACCCTAGGCTAGAAACCAGGGACACCAAATTCTCAGAGCATGTAGGCATCACAGCATGACACTGATTACTCTCAGAAGTTTCATCCGAGGATGAAACCCCTGACTTTTCAGCTACCACTGAAACGGTCTCAAGTGCAATAGGTCCAATGGTATGACATTGGCTGCTGCTGCCATAAGCCACAACAGCCTCTCATAGAGACTGGGGGGGGTGCCCAGATCCAGCTTTATCTTGCTCAATGTTGATAGGATTGACTCTATGCATGTTGGGGATAGAAACATCCTCATCATAGTATAATCCTTATAACCTCTAGAATAGTTGTCCTCTGCACTGGAGAAAGCATACTTTTCTTGAGGTTCTACCTGAGCCTCGAGCTTTTCATGTAGGTGAGAACAACATCTCGATGGTGAATCACCAGTTCCCTGGATCGTGCTAGAATTAGCCAGTTGTCCAGGGACTTTAGTGCACGGATGCCCTGGAGTCACAATGGAGCCAGAATGGCATCCATGCACTTTGCAAAGTTGCCAGGGGATAAAGCTAGCCCAAAGGGGAGAACCTGATATTGTAATGCATTGCCTCTAAACGCAAACCTCTATTGTCACAAACCAGTCCTCAAACTGAATCTGTGGAACAATAAGTTTTGGTGTCAGCATCTTGAACCTGTATGTCTAGAGAGTACGGTTCAGATGACACAGATCTAAAATCGGCCGTGTACTCTGATCTTTTTTGCAAACCAGGAAATAATGGCAGTAAAAAAAACCCTCCCACAGGGAATGAGATACATGTTCTATGGCCCCTTTGACCAAGGAGGATCTTTCTTCCTTTGCTAACGTCAGGCTTTACTTTGTGCTGACTACTGTGGTGAGCAAACCTCTGAATCGGGGATAACCCTTTTCTATGGTAGACAGAACCAATGGAAACACATTTGGCAGTAGTTTCACGCTGCCAGATGGCCTTTTAATGACGTTGACTTTTCCACATTCTGTTGGAGGGAAAGCATCACATTTCTGTTGCCCTGTGACAGCTCGTTGACCGGAGAATACTGAACACTTGGGACAGCCTTGGCCAGGGGTGGCCCTACAGTAGTATTGGGGGCTAACTGCCCTAACAACCTCATGTCCCCTGATATGTCCCTCCTTCGACCCCTCAGGACCAGTCATCCTTTGTCTGCTTGGCCTTTATGACCAGACAGAGCAAGAGATAGAGTAGCACTCGTCTCAGGCTCATCTTCCCACATTATATTCCCTGGAGCAAATGAGATCCCCAGATCTGTGAAGCTCGGAAACCCAACTCCCTTTGGCTGAGAAGACAACAAGCCACGAGCGGAGCTGCCTAATTGTAAGGCATTCACAATGCACACAGTCAGAACTCTCAATGACTGCCCTGGTATGCTCCACCCTTAGACATTTCACACAGAAAATTCTTTTCGTTTTTTGAGTATTTTTTGCATTATACATACAACTGACATGCAGTCTCGCTGAAGATAATAAGGCTGATAGCATGGTTCACAGGTGCCATTTTTATATCAAGTGGCGCGCTTAATTGCCACGTCACCTGATCACGGCAGGCCTATAAATAGGCATGATCCTACACAAACGAGTGAGGACGTCTCCCACAGCGTAAAGCTCATACAACATTGAGTTCCATTTGAAAGTCATTATTATGAGAATGTTTTCTCCTTATTATGAGATGCTGTCATTATTATGAGAAGTTTCTCATTATTACGAAAAGTTTCTCATTATGAGAAAATTGTTCATTATTACAAGATGTTAAGTCTTTATTACGAGAAAGTGTCTCATTATTATGAGAAAGTTTCTCATTGTTATGAGATGTTAGGTTATTATTACGAAAGTTAAGTCAGTATTACGAGAAAGCTTTTTATTATTACGAGATGTTAACTCATTATTATAGGAAAGTTTCTCATTTTGAGATGCTAAGTCATTATTATGAGAATATTTCTCATTATTATAAGATGTTAAGTCATTATTACATGAAAATTTCTCATTGTTAAGACCTACAGAATATATTTATTTACTCAACTGTGGTGAAGTTGGCTTCTATTCTGTTCTATTACACCCAATATACAAAATAATTAACGTTTTAAAAACTTTTTTTTAAATCATGACTTCTTAATATATATTCCAATATACTTGGAATATCTTCAAAACAGCCAAGTTATAATAAAAAATATTCATAGTTTTCGCTTTATTCTCAGAGAATTGTTTACTTTTAGTTTTTTTATCCAATGCTCATTCAATCTAAATTCTCATTCCTAGTTGAATAAAGTAGAGTAGTACTGAATAAGCAGAAACCACACCCTGGAGTATTGGTACACCCATGCTGCAGTGCCTGATTAAAAATGTCATTTATTTGAAAAGCAATGAGTGTTTGTGCCACTGTGGATCTCTAATCCATGCACACCTCTCTTACATTTTCCCTATCTTTTTCACAAAAGTTGTCGGAGAGAACAATCCTGTGTGTGTGCTGATGGTTTCTGATGGAAGTACCCAATTAACCAAACAATATGTTCCAAGCACACTTCAGTCCCACTTGGTGTGTAAGAGTAGCCTCCATGATTGGCACAAATTATATCGAAATGCACAGAGAAAAGCTATTATTCCTTTCTTTGTCTCACTCTACTAAAACATCCTTTACAGATATCACAGCTTTTTTTAGTCCCAAAAAACATTTCATCCGAATTACAGATGCACTGATTATATTAAACCTCTCAATTAAAATGTGGAATTTGGCACAAATGAAACATAAAATATAACAGTTTGTTTTTCAATTTCAATTTCTTTCAAATGGTTTATAAGAAAAAAAGGGGGTTCACTGAGAAAAAAAAAAACATAGTCTTTCATATAGTCCTTTTGGTCCTTTGGTGAAAAATGGTTGAAAAAGTTAAAGGTTTTTTTTAGCAAATATAAAGGAAGAAAAGGAAACCACCAGAAATTAGACAAAATGAATATGCTGGTTTGGGATTTTTAGATCAACACACGGAATATAACTGAATTGTTTATCACTAGCATTTAGCACATCTATAGCTAAACTATTTCTAAAGAGAGTGAGCTCTTCTGATTCCACAATGAACTCCTCAGAATAGAGTGCAAAAAGAAATAGTTCCTTAGTGTATTTGTTTGTTAGGCAAGGTCATTATGGCATTTGGCAGACTCCCTTATCCAGATCAACTTACATTTATCTCATTTATAGTAGTTCATGGTTAAGGGCCTTGCCCAAGAGCCCAATAGTGGAAGTGCATGGCTTTGAACTTATGACGTTCTGATACGTAAGCCAATGTCTTAACCATTGAACTGCTACTTCCCAGTCCAGAACTTTTTAGTTAGTTATGTATGAATTATACAGTTGAATCTGGAATGACTGGTTGTCTGTTTTCATAAGTAAATTGAGCTATTTTGTATTATAAGTGCATGTGAGATAGATGTTTTAAAATGGTTCAATTGGAAGAATCACATGCAGAAAACATTTAAAGACTTTTTGACACTTTTGGCTCTATACGCCAACATATTGCATTTGAAATGCTTCATGTAGATTGACATCTCCCCTCCTGGCACAGCTTACTCAATTTCACCTGCACCTGTCTCTTGTTTATGGACTCATTAAAATACTTATATATACACACCATAATTTACCCTCTGTGTTCTGAAGTATTGCATGTTGCTGTGACTTAGGAGTGTATTGAGTCTTGTGTCTTTTTTTTTTTTTTTTTTTTTTTACAACATGGTTTGAAAATGCTCTGTTTGTATGATCATATATTGCTACTAGTGGAATTGGTATTTATTAATCACTTTGACTACTATTTTTTACTGTGTTGTAGGATCTCAGGTGAAACCAGGCAGCAAAGATGATATCAGAGAGAGATAAGACAATAAGCCACATTCCACTTAGACAGCATTCAACCACTCAAACCATAATTCAAAGACACTATCAAGACTGGTACGAGTCTGGGTAGGAAACAATAATGGTCTTTGTCAGAGTGGCCATCTGGCAGGATGTTGCAGTAAAACCATAAATCAACGCCCAGAATGCCTCAAGCGGGGTTGAGAAACAATTCATATCCTAGACCACATAGTAGAATCACTAGATTCTACATTTAGCTCAGACTCTGAGAACACCTTTTTCTGACCTGATTTCTTCATCTCACCTTCCACAACTTCAGATCAACCACTCACCTTCTTAATGCTAAATTAAACAAGCTAGCTCACCATGACCTGTGTTAACCCTCAAGTCGTAAAACAGAGATTGTGAAATTTATTCTTTGTCTAAAGGACTCTCCACACAACCCACAGCACTGTGGACAGAGACAGTTATCTTTCTTCATGGAGTTCACTTTAATGTAATGTGCTTTATACAAGGTTTATAATACAAAATTTGCATTTGTATTCACACCACCTATCTTGCATATTGATTATTATCATTACCTGTACACTGATGTGCACATGTCCATAATCCTAAAATGTAATATATCCATCCATCTTCTACCGCTTACTCCTTTTCAGGGTCACGGGGAACCTGGAGCCTATCCCAGGGAGCATCAGGCATGAGGCGGGGTACACCCTGGACAGGGTGCCAGTCCATCACAGGGAACAATCACATACACACTCACACACCCATTCATACATTACGGACTCTTTAGACACGCCAATCAACCTACCATGCATGTCTTTGGACTGGGGTAGGAAACCGGAGTACCCGGAGGAAACCCTCACAGCACAGAACATGAAAACTCTGCACGCACTCCGGTGGGACTCGAACCCCGGAGGTGTGAGGCAACCATGCTAACCACAAAGTCACCGTGCACCCACTAAAATGTAAACATTATGATTTATTAATGTATATATTTACTAGCAAGTTAAATGTTAGGCTCTGTAAACCACATTACTCATGTATGTAATACAAAATGTTGTTATTAGGTTTTTTAGTACCTTGTATTTAGATATATCTGGCAAGTTAGTCATTATATCCAAATATGTCATATTTGGTATCTGTGTGCTAGTGGTAACATTTCCAGAATGCTAACAAACTACAGATTTTAATAACTTACTGCATAATTCCATTTATAAGGGTAAATACCAAATTAACACCAAAAAAAGACTAAGCATGGATCCAAGAGGTCTTATGTGAATTAGCTGGAGGGGAAGAACGGACTATCCCCCAGTCATTTGAAAAAACCACCTCTGGTTGGTTGGAACCCTTAGAAGCTGGCATAGCCAGAAGGAGATCAAATCCAATGACACCAAAGAAACACACTCTCCGCTCTTGGCTCTCGCTCGTCTCTCATCTCATCTCATCTCATCTCATCAGGAGAAGAACAGAGGAGAACTGCTTGGAGACCCAGCCAGAGCTGCCACCAGTTCTTCAAACATCCCTCATAGTAGACTCCATTTCATTCATTGATCCAATTGGACGCCACTCAAATGCCAACCAGACCACTGATGAATATCCACCATGGGATTCTTCTCAACACCACAATGTAATGAGGAAATCCCCTCAACAGGCAAGCGCAACACCCCAGAATCTAGCTAAGACTGGTGCATATAATATTAATTTTAAAGCCCTTCTAAATAAAAGAAATTAGATGAATAAATTGATGATTCGTTCAGGTCCTGGACTATGAAATAACATACAGTGCTATAAAATCAGAGGTTCATTCACTCTGTTCGAACCATTCTCACCCTGTTTGTGAGTGTGTATGTGTGAGTGTGCATGTGTGTGTTTATGTGTTACATACATTTTTGTGTAGTAGAATAGTTTAATGAAGTCTTGTCTGTTCTTAAAGATACGTGTCTTATTGTTTACAAAGTCTTTTGCCTTGAATTGCCGATCTTGCTACATGCTCTTAAAATAATGAAATATATATATATATATATGAATGATATTATTGCTGGTCGCCATTGAGGTAATAACTAATGCATAATTAATCAATATGTTAAGTTCAACTTATCGCTGGATGAACAGTTGATCAGAAATACTAAATTAGCCATATTTTCCCTTCCGAGATGATCTGCTAGTCTCTCCTATGTAGTATGTGGAGAATATAGGTAACGTAATCTAAATATCTAAACTTTCCCTACATATAATGCTGGCGAATACAAGTAATTTAATCTAAACAGCTAATTTTCCCTACAGTGTGATTGAATATCCTAATTTGCTTCTTCTTATAAAGAATTTTAAAACAAAATGCATGCTCAAGTTTCAGTTAATATTCTCTTGTAGGGCAAATCATATAATGTACTTTTTATACACAGGATCCCTGGTAAATATCATGAACAATATAAAAAGAATACAATCTTAAACTATATAATATCGTATTTGATTTATTTTCTTATTTGATGCAACTAGCATTTTAAGTTGGCCACAGAAATGAGTCAAGAGCCATAACTCCTACTTGTGTGGGAGATAAGGACTTATTTCATGCTGTCAAACCACATCATAGTGCTTGTTTATGTGATACAAACATTTATTAAAAGTAGTGGCAAGCAAGAGAAAGGAACATGATAAACTAATTATCACATACCTCAGCATACTGTCATATTAAGCAGTGTTGGGTAAAGCAAATTAAAGGTGACAAACTGGAGGAAAAACTGGTGGCTCTGTTACAATGTGTGTGCGTGTATGGGGAAATATTTCTACCTCTTACAGATTGACCCTGCCCCATCCACAGGGCATGAGGGCTCACTGAATGGTTTATTGAGTATGAAAAGGATATAAATTATATGCTAGGGTATTTACACTCAGAAGATCTCAACCCATTTGAATACAGTTTTGAGGAAAGAAGGGAGAGGTCTGTGAAGTGCTGTGGTGTCTTGAACATACTGGAGTGGTGACCCAGCTCATCCAGGAAGCCCAGGAGAATAAACAATCCTTTGGCTAGACCTAGCCAGTACATATGGTTCCATCCCCCACAAGCTGGTCCTTCCTGATTTGGGAGTTTACAACATCTTGCCAAGTCAAACCTCTTCAGCTGGGGCAAAGTTCAGGCTCCCAACTGCCCCCGGTCCTTGGGGAGAGGGACGCTCAAGCACACAATGAACTTCTGGCCAGAGGCACTTGGCCAGGGCCAATATTCTTGGTGCCATAACCAGGTCCGAAAGCCTATAGCAGAAGCCATTGAGAAAGGGATCCACAACAGCAGCTGAGTATGTAATACCCATGTAATTGCTTTGGTTAAGGCAGGAGAGAAGCATCAGCCAGCAAAGAAGATGGCAGCAGGGATTCTGGTAGCTTTCTGTGGATCTGGAAGAGCAGTTGAGACAAACTCACCACATTGTTAATGCCACGATGAGGCCTGATATCCTCCTGGTCTAAGAGAGCACCAAGACAATCATCATCATGGAGTCGACAGTGCCTCGGAGGACCAAATGGAGGAAACCATGAAAGGAAGAGGACCCAATATGAACAGCTGGTCATTGACTCGCATACCAGGCTTGAAGGCTAGATGTATGCCCAACAAGGTTGGCTGCAGGGGTTTCATGAGGTACTCACTCTACAAAGCCTTGACTCTACTGGGCATCAAAGGAACAGCAAGGAGCAGAGCCATCAAGAACATCACAGAAGCAGCTGAGAAAGCCTCAAGGTGGCTCTGGATACAGAGAGTAGATCTATGGGGTCAAGCAAGTGCTACTTGAGCACAAGTCATGTCTTGATCCACCATGGCTGGGTTGCCTTAGCGAAGGAGTCTGATGTTGAAAGACCTGAAACTTCTGATGACCCCAGGTTAAATAACTGATTATATGTTCAGGTGCATCTAAGGATGTATTTAAGTATCAGATTGTGTTCTACCACCATCAGCGCATTAAATTCAAAATGGCAAAGTGTTTCTGAGGCTGTAGGAGATTAAACCAGGAAATAAAATCATTATCAAAGATCAAAGTGGCTGGTGACATTCATTCATGGTGACATAGGTGAGCTTTTTTCCCCTGTTTCCTTATGTTCCTGCTCCCATAACCACAACTAGCAATGCAAACAGAGATGTCATTAATGTTGTCAATTGTTTCTTTTTCTCTCTTATGGAAAGCAGAAATCCTTCATCCTAATGGTACATCAAAACAATCATATACAATATATCACCAATTTAATACACCTACATTTATATTTCTAAATAATGAACCATGTTAAGTAATGGAGAATACATTTAACAATTCTGATAATATATCACCAAGGCTGTCTGGGACAGGCTTATAGTGTACTTATAAGAATTGATGCACTTTTAATTCAATTGAACTCAATTTTATTTATACTGTTAAAACAGGATTCAGATTTTAAGTGTGTGCATTTATCCCTAATGAGCCCAGATGCAGAAGGGAACCCACCTCATCTGGGTAACTATGGATAGTGTGAAAGTAAAGGAAAGTTCATTATGTTTTTTATATGAAGTTTTGTTGATCTAGTCCACTGTTCATTAAAAGAGACTTGAGTGCAAAATTGTATGTGGTAATTGCAGTCCTAAGGCCATAGCAGCAATCATAATCCCAGCAACAACAGCAAAAATGTCCATGTGAAATTGAGGTCCAAAACCATTTCCATGGTACTTCAAGTGGCACCATCCTTAGCAATCTCCAAGCGGCACTGCTTGGGGTCAGCCTCCAGTTGATGAGAGCTCCATCCAGAGGTAGGGCATCAGGATGGATGAGGCACGTCCAGAGAGCAGAAAGGGTCAGGATCACTGGCATCTCCATAATATCATGTGTGGCTCGACAGAAGGAGATTTTTAGGTATGCTTACTATCCCGTAATGGATAAGACTGTGAAAGAAAGTATATTCATGGTAAGCTTGAGTAAACAAATATGTTTTTAGCCTGGACTTAAACACTGAGACTGTGTCTGAGTCCTGAACACTAATTGGAAGGCTGTTCCATAACTGTGGGGCTTTGTAAGAGAAAGCTCTTCCCCCGTTGTAGCCTTCAGTATTTGAAGTAGCAACAAATAGCCTTCACCTTTTGATCTAAGTAGGCGTGGAGGATGATAAAAGACCAAAAGTTTGCTCAGGTACTGTGGCGCAAGACCATTCATTGCTTTATAGGTCAACTGTAGTATTCTATAATCAATGCAAAATTTTACTAGGAGCTAATGCAGTGTGGATAAGTTAGAGGTCATACTTTCTGTTTCGTGTAAGGACTCTTTCAGCCATATTCTGGACTAACTGGAGTTTGTTAATGCACCTACTGGAACAACCAGACAGTAAGGCATTACAATAATCCAGCCTAGAGGTGACGAAAGCATGAAACAATTTTTCTGCATCATGTAGTGACATTATACTTCTTATCTTAGCAATATTTCTGAGATGAAAAAAGGCTATACTAGTAACATTATCTACATGAGCGTAGGAGACTGGGGTCAATAATCACACCAAGGTCTTTTACTGCTGCACATGATGAAACAGAAAGGTCATCCAGTTTTTATGTAATCAGAAAGCTTACGTCCAGCTGCACATAGTCCTAGTACAAGTACTTCTGTCTTGTCAGAATTAAGTAAAAGGAAGTTAATAAGCATCCCATGTGTAATGTCCTTTACATTTTCGTCAACTTTATTAAGCTGCTGTCTGTTTTTGCTGAACCATACAACTGTGCATCATCAGCATAACAGTGGAAGCTAATACCATGTTTACGAATAATTTGACAAAGAGGTAGAATATATAAAGAAAAAAGCAGTGGGCCTAAAACAGAACCTTCTAGAACACCAAACTGTACCTCAGTATGTATGGAGAAGTCACCATTTATATCTACGAACTGATAGTGTAACAAGTTAAATAGTAAAATGTTTAAAAAAAAAAAAAGAAAGATAGGTAAGAGTGTTTATTTTGCACTGTTGTTCCATTTTAATGTGTTAATACATTGATTCAAGTAAGTATAATGCTGATCAGTCATCTAGTAGGATGGTCTGAATCCTGCACTCTGGGATCGATTGCTTTAGTCTCCGCCCACATACCTGGAGGAAAAGCATTCGAGTAAAGCTCTCATGGAAGTAACACTGACCATCAAGCTCTCGTGAAAGTCACCGACCGTGACTTATTTCTCCTTTATATAGATAGGGTGACAACATTTTGGAGGCACTGCTGGGATTGCTGCTCAGATGTCCAGTGTCCACAGCCGGTAGATTAATTTCTGCACCAGCTAAATCCCCCATACTACACTCAGGCAGGCTGCAGTGAGGCACGTGTTGCTGTTTTAAGGGAGGCTGGAAGTTGGTGGTCAAGAATCACATTTCCTGAGGCCAGTTAGCGGTCATCGGGGACAGTAGAGACCCACCATTTCAGAAGCAACTCCTACACAGTTAAAGGCCAATGCACTGTCAACATGTCAGCCCTGAAAGAGCTACAGGAAGAGGTAGGAAGTGTTGGACACCCTGAATAGAAACAATTTACTGGGAATCTGTGACTTTTTAAACATATCATATTTGAACAAAGGGCAGATATTAAAGGAAAATCGTGCATCTCATTGTTGACTCACATTCTGATTCACCTTGAAAGAGAGGAAGTGGCAGAGCTAGGAAACAACGGTATGTCAGAGTTATTACTACTGAAAGACAAAATTGCAGATGTGTTAAGTGGCATCGATAGTGAAAGGGCACACACTGAACATTACATTCAGGAGACAGTGACTCAGAAAGAAATGGATGAACTGAGTATTGAAAGTGAACAGAAAAAATTTGGAGTCATGCAAACTACTACAGTTAATGCTGCTGTTAATGGTTCTGTGCACCAAGCTACTGCAGGCTCTCCAGTAAATACCCAATCTTCAGCCAATGCCCAGCACCAGCCAAGCCCACACTGGCGCAAAGACTTCAAAATTTCTGGACAAATAGGCAAACCTGGCCAAAGAAATAAACCGACATTTTCCAGCCTTGCTCATCAGATTGAGAATGCACTAAACAGAGGTTATCCTGAAATAGAGATTATGGATGCTGTACGTAATCAGAGCTATTTCTCCAGGCTATGCAGCTACTTGGAGGGAAGACATCACCTGACTCTTCCCACACTGAGGTGCATTCTGCGTTCCCACTTCCAGGAAAAGAGCACACGAGAGCTTTACAAACAGCTAGCTTCTGAAGCACAGCATAGCAAGGAGACACCCCGAAGCTTTGTAGTGCGGGTCTTAGATCTAAGACAGAAAGTATTATTTGCATCCCAAGAGTCTGAATCAGGGCTCAAGTATGACCCAGCTCTAGTCCAGCATACGAGTCTACACACAGTGCTTACTGGTCTCCAGAATGATAGTATCAGGATAGACATGCAGCCCCTTCTGCTAGATACTGAAACCTTAAATGAGCTTTTGTTAGAGACGTTAAACATTGTGCAAATGAGTCAGAATGAAGAAATAAAAAGAGGTATAGCACCCCGTAGCCAGCTACAAGTGTGTGTGTGTTCCACTCAGAGGATCCACCACCTACAAAGTACTCTGTGAAAGAAGCTAGAGCTAAGGTACCACCTGACTTGATGACAGAGTTAGAAAAACTTAAGACAGGTGTTGCTTCTCTTAAGGGTCTTAGTGTAGAAATAGCTCAGATTAAGGACACACTACAACAGCCTATGTTTCAAACCCAGTCCTATGGGCCACCTTCAGTGAGGATGTCAAGCAGAGACCCCCAGCCAGTTACCCACCAGCAGTATTATAGCAGCCAGTAGCCAGCCCCAAGCCAAGGCCCCAACACAGCTCCAGTATGCCCCTCACCTGTACACTAACCACTCTGCTCAGGTCCGAAGGAGGTGCTTTGTCCAGACCAGATCCAGTGAACGTTGTACGCACTGCTATTGATGTGGAAGTGGAGAACATTTCCAAGCTGGATGCAAAATCAGAGGACTTAGACCATCGAGATGCTCCTTTAAACGAGAGAGGGTTACCACTGAAGGACGAGTGTTAACCATAGCCAGTGGAAAGTCCCAGAACTGTGCAAATTGTGGCAGGAAAGATTCGCCAAAGGAGCTAAAGCAATGTTCATCCTGTAAAGAGACACTGTATTGTTCCAGAGCATGTCAACAACAACATTGGACTGAACACAAAAAGAAATGCACTCACCTGATAACTGACAAGGGTAATGTAAAGTCTCCCTGCAAAGGCAAAAATGCACACTACTTGCCACCCCTAGCTCCAGTTGGCAACTTGAACAAAACCACCTCACTAGTTGGCAGACAGTGTCTTGTTGAATGCTATTTGAATGGTCACAAACTCCAAGTTTTATGGGACACAGGGTCCCAGGTGTCAGTCATTGATGTAAAGTGGAAAGGAATACTTACCGAGCTTCAGACTGAGAGATGTTTCAGAAATCCTGGACTCACCTGACCTCATATTGACTGCAGCAAATGGAACTGAAATGCCTTACCTGGGATGGATTGAGTACAGTGCAGTACCAAAACACAGTAACATTCAGATTGAGTGTCGTGTAGCTGCCCAACCTTTTAAAGATGACATGACCATGTTGTTTCAGCCAGACCTGAACCCCCAGTGGCCAGATGATCTTGGGTTCTGTGACACACTAGTCAGAGTCAAGAAAGGTGTTTTTCCCATCATCGCTGTTGATGTTTCTAACCCAACTGACCATGACATTGTTTTGCCAGGGTGCACTGTAATTGGCACAGTACAAACCATAATGACTGTGTTACCTGCCCAGATTTTTAAAAAGGCTTCAACACCTGCCACCGTGAACCACACGCATGCAGGCCCCATGTAATGGTAGTGAACAGTAGGATCCACCTGTAGATGTAAGTCACTTGATAGAAGAACAGTGACAGATAGTCAGACAAATGCTCAGAGAAGAGTGTCATTTCTTCTCAAGATCAGACAATGATATTGGCTGTATTGAAAGATTGTAAATGGCCATCTCTCTTAAAGACCCAGAATCAGTCAAACGCAAATATATGTCAGTTCCCAGGCCACTGTACCAGGAGATGAAAGGTTACCTCTATGACCTAATAGCACAGGGAAGCACAGTTAGGAAGTCGAACTCATCATATTCTTATTCTGTTGTGTGTGTGAGAAAAAAGATGGCACCCTTCGGTTGTGTATAGATTACAGAGACATGAACAGTAAGACCCATCCCTAACCACCAGCCCATCCCTTAGGTCCAAGACATCATGGACAGTCTGGGTGGTAATTCCTGGTTCTCTCTTCTGGACCAGGGAAAAGCTTACCACCAGGGATTTATTTCTGAAGAGAGCAGATTTATTTCTGAATGACAGCTTTTGTTACTCCATGGGGACTCTATGAGTGGATACGCATCCCTTTTGGCCTCATGAATGCCCCTGCTGCTTTCCAACACTGTATGGAGGAATGTTTGGAAGGGCTCCGGGATGACATCTGCATCCCTTATCTGGTATTCATGTGGAGGATGTGCAAAAAGTGTTGAAACACCTCAGAGAGTATGGCATAAACTCAAACCAAGTAAATGCGACATCTTTAAACCTGAAGTCTGTTATTTGGGAAGAATAGTCTCTGCAGAGGGAGAATTGAATTGATCCAGTAGATTTTGAAGCAGTTAGGACCTTGAAATATATCAGACTACAGAATGTGGGCCAGCTCAGAAAAATGCTTGGCTTACTCACCTACTACAGGCAGTACAGTTGCCTGTACGATCTCTTCAAAGCAGATCCAAATAAGGTCCCTGAAAACACAAAATAAACAAAAGCAAAGAAAATGACTCATGTTGTGCCCTCAAACAAGCCAATCATGTGAACCGACCAGCACCAGCAGGCACTTGAACAGCTGATTAACCGTTTGCTCCATCCACCAGTGTTAGGGTTCCCTCATTTCACTCAGCCATTCATAGTACACACTGACACATCACATCAAGACTTCGTAGCAGTATTGTATCAAAAACATGATGGCAAACTGAGATTCATTGCCTATGGCTCCCGCTTGTTGACAGCAGCTGAGAAGAACTACCACTACCATGCCTGCAATTTAGAATTTCTAGCTTTAAAATGGGCAGTTACAGACAAGTTTTGGGATTATTTGTACTATGCTCCAACCTTCACTGTGTATAGTGACAACAACCCGCTCACGTATGTCCTGTCCACTGCAAAATTGAACGCAAACATTTCCAGGTGGGTTGCAGGGTTGGCTGATTTTCACGTCACGATAAAGTACAGACCAGGGAAAGAGATTAGTGACACAGATGCTTTGTCAAGGATGCCACTGGATACAAAGTCACTGATGAGAGAATGTTCTGAGAAGTTGCCACCTGACGCCATTGCTGCCACCATTCAAGCTGTTGAGGTTCAAGAAGCGACCCTGTCATTTTCAGCCGTATGTAAGTCAGTCTCCACCGAAGGTGAGATAACATCAATCAGTCCTATACCAAAAGATAAGTTAAGAGATGCACAAAGATCGGACCCATGCATCTGTCCTGTGCCAGATAGTAAACTGTCAGGCTCCAAACCGCTAGCTAGAGAGCTAAAGACATTCAGCCCAAAGACAAAATGCCTGTTCAAAGAATGGGAAAAGCTAGACAGTAGACAGTGATGGCATGCTGTACAGGAAAACCAAAGCTCACAAACAGTTGGTCCTACCAGAATAGTACAAAGAAAAAGTACTGGAAGAGCAGCACAATAACATGGGACACCAAGGTGACAACCGCACAGTATCTCTAGTACATGAACACTTCTTCTGGCCCTATATGCAATCTGACATTGAGCAATATGTGACAAAAGCTTGCACCTGTTTCAAACAGAAAAAGCCATGCCATTAAATGAGAGCTCCCTTGACAAATACTGTGACAACCCAGCCATTTGAACTTGTATGTATTGATTTCCTCCATCTCAACCGATGCACAGGTGAATATGAATACATCCTTGTCATTGTTGACCATTTCACCTGTTTTGTTCAAGCATATGTCACCACATCAAAGTCAGGGAAAACTGCTGCAAACTTCATCTTCAATGACTTTGCTCTCAAGTTTGGGTTTCCCTCCCACATTCACAACACCATATCACCAGATGGGGAATGGCCAAGTGGAGCGGATGAACAGGACATTGTTGCAAATGCATAAGACGATGACTGAAACAAAGAAATCGAACTGGAAAGAGTCTCTGAACAAACTGGTGTATGCCTATAATTGTACCTGTTGTGAAGTGACAAATTACTCACCATGTTATCTGCTGTTTGGGAGATCACCTAGGCTTCCAGTAGACATGCTGTTCGGACTGTACACAGAGTCAGGATTCAGTCAACCAGACTAAAGCAGTATGGAGGAAGCATACGCCATTGCAAATGAGAATGCTCAGAAAGCTGCTGAAAGGAGTAAAAGGTATTACGATACCAAATTGAGTAATTCAGTGCTACAACCTGGTGAGCGGGTCCTGATCAAAAACCTGACACCAAGAGGAGGACAAGGTAAACTCCGTGACTACTGGGAAAATACAGTTCACACAGTGGTGAGACAAATGGGACCTGACCTGCCGATCTATGAAGTGAGACCACTTCATAAAAAGGGTAAGGGACATTCCAGGGTCCAGCATAGAAACTGGTTCATGTTCTGTGATCACTTACCTATTGAGACACAGACTGAAGTAACTAAAAATTACAGAAGTAAACAGAAAAGAAGGCACATGCATGTGTCACAGCCAGAAGACTCAGATGAAGACAGTGGAGATGAATATGACAATTCAGGTCCTAACACCAAATTATGAGACAATTCAGGTCCCAACACCACCAGCAGTAACTACTGAGAGACATGTTAAGCAAGAGAGACATCCTGAACATGAGCCTGAACCAGTAGAACAGAGAGTTGAACTAGCAGTCCCTGTTGCCTGATTGCCTGATTCACCAGATGCCTCTCCTGCAGCAAGTGCTGTTGAACCTGAGGAGAAGACCTATCAGCTACCACAGAGAGAGAGACACCTGCCAAGGTGCATCACCTATGATCAGCTGGGTACTTTGTCCTGCTATAGACTCTTTATAGTCTGTTTATACAGTAGCCAGTCAAGAGATTTGGACTGTTGACATATTTGAACTGTGACCTTTGACCTAAGTACCACCTTACAGAAGAGGATTTCCAGTGTCAACTTCTTGAGAGACTGTTTAAAAGACAATTGTTTGATTGATTTAATGTCAAGACGACATTTATTTTGTAAGCGGAGAGTGTAACAAGTTACACTTAGTCAGATAGAAAAGCGTTGAGTGTTTATTTTTTGCTGTTGTGATAGAAAAGTGTTGAGTGTTTATTTTTTGCTGTTGTTCCATTTTAATGTGTTAATACATTGATTCAAGTAAGTATAATGCTGATTAGTCATCTATTAGGATGGTCTGAATCCTGTACACTGGGATTGATTGCTTTAGTCTACGCCCACATACCTGAAAAGCGGTGATTTTCCATTCGAGTAGAGCTCTTGTGAAAGTAACACCAACCGTCATCCTTGTGACTTATTTCTCCTCTATAATGATACTGGGACAAAAATAGCAATCTGTCTAATAAGATCTAAGCCAGGAGAGGGCCATTCCCTTAATGCCAACAATGTTTTCTAGTCTATCAAGGAGAATAGTATGATCAGTAGTATCAAAAGCTGCACTAAGGTCAAGTAACACAAGCAAGGAGACACAATCCTGAGGCCAGTACTAGGTCAATTTATTACTTTAACCAGCTCTATCTCTGTGCTATGATGAGGCCTAAATCCTAACTGGTACATTTCAGGAATGTTATTCCTATGTAGGTACGAGGATAGCTGCTGTGCTACGACCTTTTCTAATATCTTGGCCATAAAGGGGAGATTTGATATTAGCCTATAGCTGGACAGTTGACAGGGTTCAAGGTCAGGTTTTTTAATCAAGGGTTTGATAACTGCTAGTTTAAATGATTTAGGTACATAGCCAGTGGTACGGGAAGAATTTTTTATTTTTAGAAGGGGTTCGATTACTTCTGGAATAATCTGTTTGAAGAAAGATGTAGATAAGGAATCTAGTATACAAGTTGATGATTTTGCTGAAGAGATTAATAAAGTTAGTTTGGCTCTCGAAGGTCAGTAAAACTCTTTAATCTTTGATCTTTGATACTGCTATATTATCATCTACAGGGTTAGTTATAAGACTGTTTGGTTTTAAATTAATAGTCTGAATTATGTATATAATATTTTTCAGCTTTTCCAATTAAAAAATTCATGAAATTAGTGCTGCTATACAATGATTATTGTGCCTGTTTCTGTGGTGGACTTATTCCAAGTTAATTTTTCTACCTTGTTGAATTGAAATCTAGGATTGTTTTTGTTTTCTTCTATTAAAGTGGAGAGATAGACTTTTCTAGCAACACTAAGAGATTTTCTATAGTTCAGGAGGTTCTATGCTGTTTGAAATACTGCCAATTTTGTTTGATGCCATTTACATTCTAATTGTCTAGAGGTCTGTTTTAAGGTATGTGTTTGATCATTATACCAGGGTGCTAGCTTTTTCTCTCTAATTAATTTTCTTTTAAGTGGCGCCACCCTATCTAGCATGTATGGGAGCGATGACTCTAAGCATTCAGTCGTCAGATCAAGTTTGTTGCAGTAGCTGATGTGAATACGTTTTACAAGGGCTCGTGGTGAGGTGCAAATATGGTCTTCTGGGTTATCAAAATTAATATTAAAATCACCACAGAATAATGTTTTGCCTAGAGAAACAACCAATTTGAGATAAAAATCTGCAAATTCACCAAGGAATTCAGAATATGGCCCTGGGGGTGTGTAAATAATATTGAGCGGAATCTACTTGTTTTTTGTGGCTACATATGTTATACTGGTATAAAGAACTTCAAAGGCGTTTAATTTATTACTAGGTTTTTGTGTGACACCTAGATTATGAATATAGATGTGTGCAACATCCGCTTCTCTGCCAGTTAAATGAGGCTGATGTGTATAACTGTATTCAGGAGGACTAGCTTCAATTAGTGCTATGTACTCATTTGGCTTAATCCAAGTTTCTGTTAAGCACATTCTATTAAATTCCTGATCAGTTATGGTTTCATTAACAGTAAGTGCCTTAGAAGTAAGACATAAAATTTTTAACAGTCCTAGCATCGGATCAAAGGTGCTGGTTGTGCATTCATTATGATCTCATTTTATGTTAATTAGGTTACTAAAATAAACTTTCAGAAATTTCTATGTATTTGATTAGCTTGGGGAACAGACACCATCTCTATAGGATGGACTACAAATGGTCATTTATTATTTGAACATTGATGTTGATAAATGTTTTGGTGTTGGAAGTTGTACTTACGGCAGGCACTCAAAAGGTGTGCAGCATCTTGGAGATGTTATACAGGAGTTCCGTTTCGAGTCTGCTAGGATGCAGGCTACCAGTATGGAACAACCTAGGACACTCACAGAACAGATTCCAATTATTAACAAAAAGCATATTCTGTTCATGACACCATGACATTACACAGGAGTTCCGCTCCGAGTCTACTGGGGTGCAGACCACCAGTACGAAACAACATAGGACACTCACAGAACAGATTCCAATTATTAACAAAAAGCGTGTTCTTTTTTCATTTAAGGCGAAGAGTCTACTGAACCTTTCAAGTCCATGTCTGTATGTGGGGAGAGGTCTAGACACGATGATATTTATTGCGGACAATCTGCTTTGTACCATCGCGATCAGGCTGGTGAAGCCCCTCTTCAGGATTTCATTGGATTCAACTTGATGTTGTTCACCCCCGCATGCAGCATGACAGCGCAGATGCTCTCGTCTTTCTTCAGGATCACAGGTACCTGCACAGAAACATCAAGCACACGAGCCCCAGAAAAACAGTGTGTGCACCTTACCTTTAGATGAGGTGACACGGACTTTCCTAACAACGGAGTCACCGATGATCATGGTCTTCGGTTTGGTCTCACGGAGAGGGGCAAAGCAGTTCCTGGTGGAGATCACAAAGACTGGGGGCGGCGGAGCAGGAGAGGTCCTCGCCCGGGGTCTGGCATGTGCCTTTCACTGCTGGTGCACCCAAGGTCTGTGGTGTGTCGACGTCGGCATGACGGAGACCTGGGCTGGATACATCCTCGGTGGGCAAACAATACAAAATCAGCAGACAATGGCAATATCAAAAATCCAGACAGTAGGGACATAAACCATTACAAGCAAGCACACCAAACGACAGAGCACAAGTACGATCCAAAGGCAAAAAAAATAAATAAATAAAAATCAAGCATTGAAGTAATAACCAAGAGGCAAAGGTAAAAGGCTTTGAAATGCAAGCAATGAGAGCAAACCAGACCAAGCAGTGAAGGAAAGAAACTAAAGTGTATTTATAAAAAAGGATAATGAGAACTAGATTAGTCTAATCAGAAGATCAATAAACTTGTCCACATGTAACTGGCAGAGATCAGAGACGTGATAGTGGAGATGAGGGATTCTGGGAATTTGACTTCCTGAGGTGTAGAGAGCTTATGGCAAACACAGCTTAGTGCGTATTTTGTAAATAGCCTACCAAATTATTCTCTGAATGTGCAGGTGTGTTGATGTGCAGAGTGTCCCACAGGTGCTATAATAATTTCAGAAAAAAGAGGCCAGATCTAAAGCATTATTGATCTGGTGATTATGGAATGCATAGGAAACTAAATATATAGGATCATTTTTACATTCCAGAAAATATTTAATTTCTCCTTCCATTAATTATGGATGAGTCACTGCACTTGTGTCTATATATAAGATCTACATGAAAACTTACTTTTAGGGGTGCCACAAGGAAAATGTGTGTAAATTAATTGGCCCATTCCTTTAATCACCAGCCGCCAATGATAGATCACTCATATCAATGAGTGATCTATCAATTCACATCAATTCACATCAGTGGAAATGCAGAGTAGTGATAATAACCCCACAAATAACCTCCTACATCTCCCTACCCAAATTTCACATTTATTCAAATGGATTGAAATGGACACAGTTGGGAAATTTTCATTTCACATGGTCATATATGCACCATACTGGTTGCTCTTTAAATGAAAATCATGAGCTGGAGATATGAAATTAAGCAAAAAGCATAGGCTGCTTGATTTTAAGTGTATGATTAACAGATTTTTTTTTAAATAAAAAATGTTGTCAAGTTTAAAGTTAATGCCAATGATTATAATAACAATACTTTTTCTTGATAAAATAGGAAAAAGAATATGTGCTTATATGTTTTGTTTTGTTATATACATTCAAAATAAGGAGCATCAGGGACATTCACTCATCAAATACATGTTCCATTTACACGGTGCACGGTAGCTTAGTGGTTAGCATGTTTGCCTCACACCTCCAGGGTCCGGGGTTCAATTCTTGCCAGGGCCATGTGTGTGCATGTTTGTTCTCCCTGTGCTGTGGGGGTTTCCTCTGGGTACTCCGGTTTCCTCACAAAGACATGCATGGTAGGTTGATTGGTGTGTATAAATTGTCCGTAGTGTATGAAGTGTGTATGTGATTGTGCTGTAAAATCCTTACAGTACCACATGTGCTGTATGGATTTAATGTTCAGGAGAAAGGCCAGATCTTCAAGGGTCATCAGTGATAATGATAATAAGAAGAGGAAGAAGAAAATAATAATGAGCAGTATGAAATATTCATTGGTACAAAGTGTTTTTAATTAAATAATCCTTGGGTTATGAAGAGAGTAGGAGTGGAATGGTATGTAATTTGCATAGTAATACAATTCTGTATTTTCTACTTTGTCCTTACATTGTATAAATCCTAATTCCTGTTTACACTATGGCTGATGAGCACACTGTCACTGGTAGGGCTGCACAATTAATTGAATATCGATTACGATTTTGACTGTCCACGATTACATAAATATGTGATATTGACATTTAAAGTATGTCTTCTGCTCATACAAAACTCTGCTGCATATCAAATCAAGCGCTTCCTAAACTTTCAGCCAGTCACCATAGAGTGGCACAGGGATGACATCATTTTGTAATGCCAAAACCCAGAAAAGAGTTTGCATTTTAGCGCATGAGCTGCCAGCTTCATTTCAGCTTCATTCTTCTTCTTCTTATTATTATTATTATTATTATTATTATTATTATTAGTAGTAGTAGTAGTAGTAGTAGTAGTAGTAGTAGCAGTAGTAGTAGTAGTAGTAGGGGTTCTAGCGTGTAACGCTGAAACTCTATTGTAATTGTTCAGATTACTATTATTAGGGCCAAAGCACCGATGGTGTGAGGCCCTATTTGATCTGTTCAGTTTATTATTATTATTATTATTATTATTATTATTATTATTATTATTATTATTATTATATTAGGGACTATTGTTTTTGTTAGTTTTGGTTTTCTTCTTATTATTATTATTATTAATATTATTATTATTATCATTCATAATAATAATAATAACAGCAACAACAACAATAATAATATTCTAAACATGATCGAAAAAACATGAAACATTGCATACACCTCAAAAGTGGTGAAAATTTACATCTGATACAGGTTATAGAATTGAGTATGGAAAAATTGTCAGATAACGCCACCTACAAAATTTCAATGACGTTTGACCTACATGTACAAAATTAAAAAAGAGCAAGTAAGCCATTTTGATTTTTCTTTAAAATCAGATTTCCTCATACTATAATGAACTCCTACTAGAGATTTGATCAGATTGACATCATATTCGGTCAGTCTAATCTTAAGACATTTCTGGTGCTAAATTGTGAAGCTTTTGAGTTTTTACTGCATGGCATGGGCAGGAAATTTCTGTTTCACCAAGAAACAGGAAGTTGTTATAACTCATACATACAATGTTGCATCAGTCTGCACCAGACTTCACAAGTTTTTGTATAAAGCCTGGCCTGAGGCTACAGTGGTGTGAAAAGTGTTTGCCCCTTCCTCATTTTCTGTTCCTTTTCGCATGTTTGTCACACGTTAAATTTCGAACATCAAACCAATTAAACAATAGTCAAGGACAACACAAGTAAACACAAAATGCAATTTGTAAATGAAGGTGTTTATTAATAAAGGTGAAAAAAATCCAAACCATCATGGCCCTGTGTGAAAAAAGTGATTGCCCCTAAACCCAATAACTGGTTGGGCCACCCTTAGCAGCAACAACTGCAACCGAGCGTTTACGAGTAACGCGGCAATGAGGCTTTTACAGCGTCCTGGAGGAATTTTGGCCCACTCATCTTTGCAGAATTGTCCTAATTCAGTTACATTAGAGGGTTTTCGAGCATGAACGGCCTTTTTAGGGTCATACCACAACATCTCAATAGGATTCAGGTCAGGACTTTGGCTAGGCCACCCAAAGTCTTCATTTTGTTTTTCTTCAGCCATTCGGTGGTGGACTTGCTGGTGTGTTTAGGATCATTGTCCTGCTGCAGAACCCAAGTTCGTTTCAGCTTGAGTACACGAACAGATGGTCGGACATTCTCCTTCAGGATCTCTTGGTAGACAGCAGAATTCATAGTTCCTTTTATCACGGCAAGTCTTCCAGGTCCTGAAGCAGCAAAACAGCCCCAGACCATCACACTACCACCACCATATTTTACTGTTGGTATAATGTTCTTTTTATGAAATGCAGTGTTCCTTCTACGCCAGATATATTCTGACACACACCTTCCAAAGAGTTCCACTTTTGTCTCATCGGTCCACAGAATGTTGTCCCAAAAGTCTTGGGGATCATCAAGATGTGTTGTGGAGAAATTGAGACGAGCTTTGATGTTCTTTTTGCTCAGCAGTGGTTTTCTCCTTGGAACTCTGCCATGCAGGCCATTTTTGCCCAGTCTTTTCCTGATGGTGGAGGCATGAACGCTGACCTTAACTGAGGCAAGTGAGGCCTGCAGTTCTTTGGACGTTGTTGTGGGGTCTTTTGTGACCTCTTGGATGAGTCGTCGCTGTGCTCTTGGGGTAATTTTGGGCGGCCGGCCACTCCTGGGAAGGTTCACCACTGTTCCATGTCTTCGCCATTTGTGGATAATGGCTCTCTGGATTCCCAAAGCTTTGGAAATGGCTTTATAACCCTTTCCAGACTGATAGATCTCAATTACTTTCTTTCTCAATTGTTCCTGAATTTCTTTGGGTCTCGGCATAATGTGTAGCTTTTAAGGATCTTCTGGTGGACCTTACTGTGTCAAGCAGTTCCTATTTAAGTGATGCCTTGATTGTGAACAGGTGTGGCAATAATCAGGCCTGGGTGTGGCTAGAGAAATTGAACTCAGGTGTGGACAACCACAGTTATAGTATGTTTTAACAAGGGGGGCAATCACTTTTTCACACAGGGCCATGATGGTTTGGATTTTTTTTCACCTTTAATAATAAACACCTTCATTTACAAATTGCATTTTGTGTTTACTTGTGTTGTCCTTGACTATTGTTTAAATTGGTTTGATGTTCGAAACACTTAAGTGGAAAAACACGCAAAGGAACAGGAAATGAGGAAGGGGGCAAACACTTTTTCACACCACTGTATATAGCGCACCTATTGACAACAGGAAAAGTTATGTTTTACACTAACTCATACATACAATGTTCAATCTGTACCAAACTTCACATATTTGATACAAATCCTACCCTGAAGACATCTAAATACCAATATTCATTTTAATGATTACACCGCCACCTGCTGGCAACAGGAAGTTACATGTTTTACACTGATGAATTCCTAGCAACCCTGTCCAGGGTGTACCCCGCCCTGTGCCCGATGCTCCCTAGGATAGGCTCCAGGTTCCCCCGTGACCCTGAAGAAGGAATAAGTGGTTGAAGATGGATGGATGGAATTCCTAGCAACATATAAAAATATGCCAGCAAATTCTAAACATGGTAGCAACATGCTAGAAATGTGCTAGCTACACTTAGCAAAGTGCTAAAATGTGCTATTACTGCTAGTAAATAGGAAGTTGTTATAACTCATACATACAATGTTCAGTCTGCTCCAAACTTCACTTCATGTTTGTATACGAATCCTGGCCTGAAGACCTCTACATGCCAATATTCAGATATAGTCATAGCGCCACCTACTGGAAACAGGAAATGACATGTTTTACATTGTGATACACTCCTAACAATATACAAGTGCTAAAAAGTGCTAAAAAGTGCAGAACAGCCCCACTGTGCACCCGGGTGAAGGGCCCATTCATCACTGCTTGCAGCTTTAATTATTATTATTATTATTATTATTATTATTATTATTATTATTATTATTATTATTATTATTATTATTGTTATTATTGTTATTATTGTTGTTGTTGCTGTTGTTGTTTTTTTTCTTCTTCAAGGTTTCAGGGGCTTTTGAGACCTTTAACATGCTCCAAAACTTTTGAAAATGTAAAACCGGTCAAAATCCACAGCGCTTAGGGCCTGGCCAAAGCTGATACATGGGGGTGGCAGGGGGCTTTACAGTGCCCCCTTGAATGCAATCTGGAATTTTGTATACATACTAGCACGTATATGTATGAAACTCTGCACACATATAAATCTTATCGGTCCGAACAACTTCTGCACTTTATGTCATTAGCTCCGTCCAACAGGAAATCAGGTATTTTATGGTTGTTTGAAAAACACATGCTCTGGAATTTGATATACTCCTCCTAGGGAATTCATCCAATCGCCACCAAACTTGGTCAGCATGTACACAAGACATTGTGAGTGGATCTTTGATATCTCAAATATCAAACAAATTTATGACGAGAAAAACGAAATAGGAAGTGTGTTATAACTTTTGCATGCATTGACTGATTTGGATAAAATTTCAGCTGTATGTTTGTTGAAGGAGGCCGATCACATGGATGCAATTATTGTGAGTCAAAATCATAACTTATCGTAACTTTTAAAAATGCTTTGAAATCACACTCTTATTTTTACCCAATTTGCTTAAAACTTCATCAGAATAATGTCAAAACAGGACAGATGAAGGCCTGTGGAAGTATTCTTGATATCCTAAATACTGTTGCCATAGCAATGCATCAAACTTAAATAATCTTCTTGTGTGTTTTTGAGGTTCTTATCATGCTTCAAATTACATGAAACTTGAGACACCGATCATAGTTGTTGGCCATTAGACACTGGCAAAGCCTTAGAAATGGATTTAATGTAGATTTGTTGCCAAAAAAAAAAAAAAACTTTTAAATGCTCCTCCTAGGTGATTCATGTGATTGTCACCAAATATGGATAAAATTATGCCAAGCTATTGATGATGCTAAATTCCAAAGGGGTTTTTGATATCTAATTTGAGATTTAATTTTCTTATTGCTCTTATTCCTCTTAGGAGAATCAGAAGCGGTTACTGCAGTTGACTCCCATCATCACTTGAGCCGGTGCTTTTTCTCTTATCACTGTGTTCTAAATAAATATCACGCAGTTCTCATTTTTTGGCAGTGCAATTGAAAAGCCCCAGCCAAGTCAGCCTGACAACATGTACTGTAACAGCTTCCAGCTTTGTCCTTATTGTATGTCATTCTGTTCAAAATTATACAGCACATGTGTCACTTGTTTATCCACCCTATACAACATCCAAAGTGGGCTCAAATAAAGCAAAACAAGTGTGAGAGTAAGATAAGGCGGGTGTGAAAGGTAGATTGTGTAAGTGTGGCTAATTCAAATAGGTGTACAATGTATAACATCAATGAAATAATGTCACATGTAAATCAAATTCTGACTGTAAAACACATTTTTGTGTTAATGATTGCATTTAACTTTAGTAAACCTTAAATCTAGAATGGCAGAGATTTCATGAACCTTACCTTTGGTGAATGTGGCATCATATGACCATGCCACATTTAAAATCACTGAGCTCTACAGTACATGTCTCATTCTACTGCATGTGTTTGTCTATGGAGATTGCATGGCTATGCACTTGTCATAATCACATACAATATAAACCAAATA
This sequence comes from Ameiurus melas, assembly GCA_012411365.1. NCBI lineage: Eukaryota > Metazoa > Chordata > Actinopteri > Siluriformes > Ictaluridae > Ameiurus > Ameiurus melas. Next base: position 15,568,347 of record CM022760.1, read on the forward strand.
ACATCATTCACAATTTGTTTCATAAGAACCAATGTAACATACCATGTGTTTAATTATCTAGCACACACAAATTATATGCTCTTCTAAGAGTAGCAGACAGAAAGTTGGTAAAGAACATTAAAGTAAGCTCAGACTCAGAAGTGCTAGACAGCCTGTTTTCTTTGTAGGAATGTAGGAATAGGAGCAAACTTTGTCATTTAATATTTTATTTCTTAGATAATTGTTCTTATAGAAAATAGGTTACCTGACATATTAAAGTTCATATTGTGATCCCATAAGATCTCTACCTTTGAAAGAATCTTTTTATCTCAACATATATGAAGTCTACTTCTTTTAGATTTTGCCAACCTCAGATGTGTGGTGCAGAGAGTTGGACTGTGTTTGGCACTTGCACTGAACCTCTCCGAGGAGAGTTGCGTATCCCACGAGGCAGCAGGAACACTTTGCAGAGCACTTTATCATGTCACCTCTGGTCTAAATTGTGCACACTAATCTTTTATCTTCTGTCGCTCTTTAAAGGTGAGCTAGCAGCTAGCAGCATGTCCCAGGAATGGAGAAAATAGAAAGAAAGACATGGGGGTGGACAGAGTGCTAGGAAAGGACAGCTAAGAAAAAGACAAGACGAGAGCTAGGAAAAAGACAAGACAATGTGAGAAAGAGTAAACTCATACAGTGCAGGTTGAGAAATGGAATGGAAAAGAAAGGCAAAGAGGGAGAAAGAGTCTTTCATACACATTTGCCTAGCAGTGGTGCTTCAGCGCAGTATCTGGATTTATATATACATTTTTTACAAGGCCAAACCTCATATAAGCTCTGGATTTATGCAATATTTGCCAGCTTGCAATGAGGAAATTAATTTACTCAGCTGGAGCCTGGGTTTTCATGAGAAGATGTGCTGTGCCTCATTCATCTGTTTCCCTTTATTCCAACACAAAAGGGTTTGGTTGACGTTTGGCAATCATCAGTATTCGTTACCTAAACTGTCTCAGACTTTATAGTGCATTCTAATTCTATTGAAAAGAAAATTTTAAGGGGTGGCACAGTGTTGCTGCCTCATAGTTCCAGAGAACTTGGTTTGATTTTGAGCTTGGTTTACAGTATATGTGGGTTTGATCCTGATACTCCCACTTTCCAAATTCTGGTACTTCCCAGGTGTGAATGTGTATGTTGCCCTGTGAAAAACTGGATTCCCATATTGCCCCATATTCTGTGGATCACCACCACAAGATGAATGATTTTAATTTTTATATACTGTACAAATAGCTGATCTCATTAGAAATTAACTGTGAAGTTGAAGGTAACATGACTACAATTAATTTGATTCAAAATGAACAAGAAAAGCAATGCCAGCTCACAGCTCCAGGTTTCCTGGTTCAATCCAGTTTCCTGTGAGGAGACATGTCCTCCACCTGTATGTGTGGGTTTCCTTTAGGTCTGCTGGTTTCCTTCCACCTCCCAAAAACGTCTGGGTTACGCATGTAACCCTGTTCCCTGAAAAGGGAATGAGACGTTTCGTAAGCTTTATTCCTCATGTGTGACTGGTATCTGAAGCTTGTGTAACATAATGCCTATTTTATAGGTCTGCTGTGATCAAGTGACATGGCAATTAACCACGTCACGTGATTTAAAAACAGCTGTCCTCGGATGAAACCCCCAACTTTTTACCCACCACTGAAATGGTCTCATGTCCAATAGTCCCAACGATATGATGTTGGCTGCTGCTGCCGTAAGCCCCAACAGTCTATCATAGAGGCTGGAGGGGATGCCAAGATCCAGCTTTATCTTGCTCAAAGTTGATAGGATTGAACATACACATGGTGAGGATAGTCAAATCCAATATAACCCCTAGAAAAGTTGTCCTCTGCACTGGAGAAAGCAGTTTACTTTTCTTGAGGTTCAGCCTGTGCCCCAAGCTCTTCATGTGGGTGAGAATAGCATCTAAATCTTGAATCACCAGTTCCCTGGATTTAACCAGGGAACAAAGTCGTCCAGGTAATTTAGCACATGGATTCCTTGGAGACGCATGGAAGCCAGAATGGCATCCACATATGGAGTGCATCCACATACATCCTCTCCTGTGTTCTGACAACTGTGGTGAGCACACCTCTGAACTGCGGGGATCAAGCTCTGAACTGGACCAGGTAACCTTTTTCTACGGGAGACAGAACCCATGGAGACACATTTGGCAGCAGTTCCCATGCTTCCAGATGGTCTTTTAGTGATGTTAACTTTTCCACATTATGTTGGAGGGGAAGCATCAGATTTCCATTGTCCTGTGACAGCTCGCTGACCAGAGAACACTGAAAACTTGGGACAACCTTTGTTTTGGGAGGCCCTACAGGACTACTGGGGGCTAACTGCCCTAACAACCTAATTTCCCCTGAAACCTCCCTCCGCAACCCCTCAGGACCGCTCTTCCTTTGTCTGCTAGGTCTTTATGACCATTCTCAGATCATGCCTACTAGCAGGCTGCAATTGTGGCTGCCCAGTTCCCCTGGTTTTTTTGGGGGGGGGGGCCCCCCCCCCCCCCCCTCCTTTCCTCCCCTCCCCCCCACCCCCGCCCCCCCCCCCCCCCGGGGGGCCCGCGCCCCCCGCAGCGCGGGGCGGGCGGGGCCGCTGTATGTTGCTCACTCAGAAGGTCTGCTTGGTAGGCCTGCAACACTGCCATTGTATGCAGTGATCCACAAGCAAGACCCACTGCTGCATAGGCCTTGCCCACCAACACCGAGGTGGTCTTACATAGCTTGGATGGCAAAACCAAAGAGAGGTAGTTCACAAGCGCCTCTTCCACCTTTGGCATAGGTAAATAGCCAAACTTTTACCCATGATGGCCGAATAAATCGACATTGTGGGGTTATAAATAAAGCTTATGTATGGTTTTCTCCAGAAACCTGATATTTCTTCATGCACTTATGGAAAAAAGTTTTAGTTTTCTGCAGTGTGAATGAGATTTATTTTCACTGGGGAGAAAAACATCTTGTTCAGCCTTAGTAATCATTTGAAGCAGCTCTTTATATGCTTGAGAGCCGCTTTACATTTTTGGCACACCCTTCTGGCTCCTCAGAGTCACAGAGAAATTTACTGATTTATTTATTTATTGTCTTTCCATCACGGAAGGAGGAGTCACGATGTGAGCTCCAAAATACGGTGAAGAGTTGGACCCGGAAGACAGAGCAAGAGATAGAGCAGTGCTCATCTCCCGCTCCTCTTCCAGATCCTGAGTCGGCTGGCAGCCTTGGCAGTGACCAGCCCAGATCTACAAGGTTCTGAAACCCAGCTCCCTTCGACTGAGAAGAGAGCAAGTCGCAAGCGGAGCTGCCCAATTGTAAGGCATTCACAATGTGCACAGTCAGACCTCTCGAGGGCTGCTCTGGTGTTCTCCATGCCTAGACAATTCACACAGAAAGTGTGTCCGTCCATCCGTCCCCCATGATGAAACACGAGCAAGGCATGACACACTTCCTGAATTCTCTCTAACTCATACTTTTCTCAATCTTTTTTTAAAGGGACAGAAAAGTAATAAGATTTTTCTTTCTTTTTTTGAAAAGAAGAAATTAAGTTTATATTTTGCACGCGTTACACAAATGACCGACATGCAGTCTCACTGAAGATAATAAGGCTGACAGCGTGGGTCACAGGTGACATTTTTATATCACGCAACATGCTTAATTGCCATGTCACATGATCACAGCAGGCCTATAAATAGGCATAATGTTACACAGTCCCGGTCACGTGTGAGGGCGCTTCCCACAACATAAAACTCACCCAACGTTGTGTTCCCTTTGAAAGGGAACATGCATGCAGCTAGTCTGGCTGTGGTAAACTGTATGTGTGTAAATGTGTGTGTACATGGTACTCTGTGATGGAATGGCATCCCATTCACACCAACTGTTTCCAGGATTTTGCATGACACTGACCAGGATAAAGCAGTTACTGAAGATGTACAAGTAAATGAAGGGATTTCTTCCACCTTTGTAGCTGACATGCCAAAAAGAAGAATGTCAATATTTTCTGTGTCCTTTTCTGTTGGTTGGAGATGTGGCATCGGTGATCCTCATTCAAGCACTCAGAGAAGCTTAGAGCACTGTTTGGGGCCTGTACCGCTGAGGCTTTTCCATTCAGCCACAAGCTAAAAGACCAGCCAGGCTTTCCAATCCATCTGTACTCATACTATGCTGAATGTGAAAGCATTTAGTGCCAGGTTTTGAGGGCCTCTTTGTGCACTCTGTATGTTCTCAATGGACTTTTTGTGTCATGCTGGAAGTGTAATGAAATGCCCTGAATGGTGGCAAGATAACTTAAATTTCTTTTTCAAATGATACAGTCTCTCACAAAAGTGAGTACACCCCTCAGATTTTTATAGCAAACTTCTGTCACATTGTCATTGTGGGGTATTGTTTGTAGAATTCTGAGGAATATAATGAATTTAATCCATTTTGGAATAAGGCTGTAACATAACAAAATGTGGAAAAAGTGAAACACTGTGAATACTTTCCAGATGCACTGTAAGGCTACTGCCAAAACTAGTTTAAGAACAAGAACAAGAAAAAATAACACACACACACACACACACACACACACACACACACATATATATATATATATATATATATATATATATATATATATACATATATATACACATATATATACAAAGAAATGATCAGTCTATAATTTTAATGGTAGATTTATTTGAATAGTGAGAGACAGAATAACAACAACAAAAATCCAGAAAAACGCATGTCAAAAATGTTATAAATTGATTTGCATTTTAATGAGGGAAATATGTATTTGACCCCTCTGCAAAACGTGACTTATTGGCAACCCTTGTTGGCAATCACAGAGGTCAGATGTTTCTTGTAGTTGGCCACCAGGTTTGCACACATCTCAAGAGGGATTTTGTCCCACTCCTCTTTGCAGATCTTCTCCAAGTCATTAAGGTTTTGAGGCTGATGTTTTTCTGTGGGATTTTCTATGGGATTAAGGTCTGGAGACTGGCTAGGCCACTCCAGGACCTTAATGTGCTTCTTCTTGAGCCACTCCTTTTTGTATTGGCCATGTGTTTTGGGTCATTGTCATGCTGGAATACCCATCCATGACCCATTTCCAATGCTCTGGCTGAGGGAAGGAGGTTCTCACCCAAGATTTGATGGCACATGGCCCCGTCCATTGTCCCTTTGATGCGGTGAAGTTGTCCTGTCCCCTTACCAGAAAAACACCCCCAAAGCATAATGTTTCCACCTCCATGTTTGATGGTGGGGATGGTGTTCTTGGGGTCATAGGCAGCATTCCTCCTTTTGATGCCAAAGAGCTCCATTTTGGTCTCATCTGACCACAACACTTTCAACGAGTTGTCCTCTTAATCATTCAGATGTTCATTGGCAACCTTCAGATGGGCATGTATATGTGCTTTCTTTTTTAATTGTTTTATTGGTGACTATGGTCCCAACTGCCTTGAGATCATTGACAAGATCCTCCTGTGTAGTTCTGGGCTGATTCCTCACTGTTCTCATGATCATTGCAACTCCATGAGGTGAGATCTTGCATGGAGCCCCAGGCCGAGGGAGATTGACAGTTCTTTTGTGTTTCTTCCATTTACAAATAATCACACCAATTGTTGTCACCTTCTCACCAGGCTGTTGGCAATGGTCTTGTAGCCCATTCCAGACTTGTGTAGGTCTACAATCTTGTCCCTGCCATCCTTGGAGAGCTCTTTGGTCTTGGCCAAGGTGGAGAGTTTAGAATCTGATTGATTGATTGCTTCTGTGGACAGGTGTCTTTTATACAGGTAACAAGCAAGATTAGGAGCACTCCCTTTAAGAGTGTGCTCCTAATCTAAGATCGTTACCTGTATAAAAGACACCTGGGAGCCAGAAATCTTTCTGATTGAGAGGAGGTCAAATACTTTTTTCCCTTTAAAATGCAAATTAATTTATAACATTTTTGACATGCGTTTTTCTGGATTTTCTTGTTGTTATTCTGTTTCTCACTGTTCAAATAAACCTACCATTAAAATTATAGACTGATCATTTCTTTATCAGTGGGCAAACATACAAAATCAGCAGGGGATCCCTCACTGTATATATATATATATATATATATATATATATATATATATATATATATAT